>OY744516.1:192905213-192930213 GCA_963556195.1 Sepiola atlantica
TATAAGGTACACTAACTCATAAACACATAAAAAAGAGTCACTTTAGTTTTACATAAATGTGGTTATGTAAATATTTCATGAGCTGAAGCCGTCTCATGTCTTGCATCGTCCTGCCCACTTTTTATGCCGATACTTTTAAAATTACAGGATGGTGCCTTACCTCTTGAGGAGAAGGCTATCTTTAGCCTTGGTTTGAGCGTGATGGTGTCACGATAAAAAAACACTGGTTTCTAGTTAGCCACGTAACACATTTAGGGGTAGACTTCTTTTGTCAGCCACCCTAGTAGCATATTCCCTCACTATTGAACTCTTGAAATGCCTATTTTTTTAGCTAACCTGTTTGGAGTCAAGTGATTGAATGGTTGTGGTTGGGTCTCTTTAAAGCTCTGTTTGTCTTGAAGTGATTCGATTTTCTCCATTTGTTTTATTATTAGTATGCCTTCTACAACTCCACACAACAAACAACTTAATAGGTTCTATAGTAACGTTAGAGGTCTCAGGTCAAACTTTCCTGATGTTCAGTCTCTTATGCAAATCTTTTCATATCGTTGCTCTTTGTGTGGCTAATCAGGATTCGTCTATTGATAGCAATGCCCCACATTATTTGTCTCTTGCTCGCTATTACTCCCCTACGCATTGGCAGGGTATTGCTCTTTTTCTTCGCATAGATTTCTCCATGGCATTGTAAATTCATCCGTCAATCTCCGTCTTTGTTTTTGGTGACTCCAATGCTCATTATTTTTACTGACTCCCTCTCTCTAACCGAACAGATCTAGCTGGTAAAATATTCTTAACTGTTTCAATGTCTCATCACTTGTCCCAATTTGGCACTTTCACCAGACTTTTTCCCGATAATGATGTTCATTAATACTCCTTACTGGATCTTTTTCTCACTTCTATGCATGAAAACAAACAAAAAATGAGAACCATGATTTTTGTTCGTCCGTTATCAAGCAGCAGTCTGTAGACTTCCATGAACCTGAGTAGTGAATGAGGTAGCGGCTTTGCTTCATTAGATTCCCATATCAATTTTAGCTAGGGAGTTTTGCTGGGTCAAAATATGTGACAGCCGTGATTGGTCGATAGTGGGGGTGGGTGCGGGAGGGACGAGCGGAAGTCTGAATTCATTGTTATGTTCTGAATTTTAAAAAGAAAAAAGAAAAGAAAAAGAAAAAACAATTACATATTTTTATATGAACGTAAAAGCCTGGATATTTTGATTAATTTGAAACGCAAATTCTGATTAAAGTACGAATAGTTTCAGCAGAATACGATTTAGTTTATTTATTTAAGTGTAAGTGTATTAGTTAATTTTTATTTACCTGATTTCTTTATTTGTGTTTCATACATAAATCAATAAATTTCGTGCAATGTGTAGAAATATATGTAAAAGTAGGTTGGAAATAAGATAACTCGTGTATAAATGTATTTATTTATATTGTTATGTATTAGTAATTGATCGATAAATACTAAAGGTGTGTATGATTATACAAGTGTATGTATATGTAATATGTGAATATAATTAAGAAAGTTACGAAAAACATTCATAGTGTTTTAAATATAGTGAGACTTTAACTTTTTTACCCAATGACGCAAAAATCGAAGCCATCAAAAACAAATCAAATGTTGTTCAGCTCTCCATAAAATTCACATATTAATTTTAAATAAATAAGTCAATACATTTTTAGACACACTCATAATAAAACCAAATAACAATCTGTCTTTCAAAGTACACCGCAACACCACTCACAAAAAGACTACATAGAGTTATATTCCCATGAAAACAAGATCAAAACAAGTATGCTAATTGTATGTTACCTATGTGCTTATAGAATCCGCAGTTCTCAATATATTGATGAAGAAACGAAATACATCGGAAATTCCATAACAACACTATACTATCTATACATATTTCCTACTACAGGCTTAGAACACGCTATACACACATCATCTACATACAATAAACAAGAACCTGAAACAACAAATTCTTCTCTCATAAATAATTATCCGCTTTTACTCACTCATTCCAATAACATAATTATTTTGCGACACTCTTAATAAACTAGGACTTCCTACCATACAAACAACATCACAGACAATAATACAGACAATAAACTCTGCAAAACACTTCCGTAAACAATCCAAATCCAACGCCGGTATATACTATATCCTATGTAATAAGTGTCATCAAATATATATAACGGGCACTCTAGGGAACGGAAAAAAGGCCCAGTGAACACAGGAGAGACATAAAAATAGCAACTCCCTAAACGCGTATTTGTCCGACATTACACAACCTGCTCACCTATTATATTTGGAACAAACTAAACTTATTAAATACCATCAAATAAATCTCGACGCATAATACTTGACGCACCTCTCATCACAAACAGCGAAATGGTTTCTATAATTTATCTCAACTAATTAGTAAACTTATTATAGTGGAACAATAATTAATACCAGCATTTGTATAACCATCTAATACCGCATCTTCTAGTAATAAATATACACACATCACTAAAAATTGGAATACATAAAGACACTCACACATAAATAAATGAACTAATTAGATGTAATGTCCAATTCTTCTCACACTTTTTATACATATTGCACATGCTTACAATGTTTATTCTCATAATCAGTGTTATGGTGCCGTACTTTTGACGAACATTTGGACTATTCTATTATCAATAAATTATAGAAGCATTATGCCCCTGAGTGTTGTTCAACTTCAGCCCACACAGTATCTAATTAACTTCGGTTTATTGAGGACTTCGGAATAAAGTAAGGTAATACCAGTCGAGGATTCGTTCTCGCGAATCAGTTCGGCAGTAACTGGGCTATTTCGGTGACCTTATATATGTTGTCCTTAGGTATTGTGTCCTGGGTTGCCCTAGGAGGTAGACATTCACAGGTATTGCCTCTCCTTCTTGGGTGGAGAAAGTTTATTGTTTATTGCCTACGGCGCTTTGTACGAGCTATGCCGAAGGGGGTATCCAATTTGTTTGCTGGCCCAAGGTGCTCCTCCTTCAGGAGTGTTGGCCTGATTCTTCTCCCAATTTACGAACTTGTGTCACATATTACTGCGGTGGGAAGCAATGAAATACATGTTAAAGCCCAGTATCCACAGGTATTCAGGCCAGACGCCCCACTTCTCTTGTTTCTTTGTTGTATATACTTTTCTCCAATATACTTGTTATAACTTAACTCCGTGTCTATGTTTTCATTCCGGCTCTTATACAGGACCACACAATTGGCTACAATATATTAGAAATTACACGGGATATTCGAACTTACACAAGACTCCGCCACCATAACAATTGGCGACGACGTATTCAAACTAACATTGGACCCCACCACTACAATTCGCAACGAAGTATTCGAGCTTACACGGGGCCTCACCACAACAAATGACAAAGTATTCGAATTTAGACGGGACCCAACAACAACTGTCGACAAGATATTCGAATCTACACGGGGGTCTAAAACAATTCGCGAAAACCCTTAAAAAGGATCTCACAAATACTTGCTACGAGGTAACTCGAAAAAAAATAAAATAGGACACCAATACAACTGGCTACGAAATATTCGAATTTACACCAGAAACAACAAACATATTACATATGTTTTCTTGATAACCTTAAAAGAAAGACTCCACAACGACCGGCAACGTGGGTTTTCACATTTCAAACTTACAGCACTACACTACTGACACTTAATTGACGAAAGGTTGTTATTTATTACATTGCTATTTGTAATATTTAACAATAATTGAATATATGATGTTTTCTTTCTCCAAAAGAGAACATTACTTCAGACGAAAGCTAAAAAATAGAAACGTATTTTTCTCCGACTGAAGTGCCGACAGCAAATTCTACGTCTACGCACTACGCGTAAAAGCGTACTAAAAAAGCGATTTTTATCGAGGAAAAATGTGTTATACTCGTTTACAACTAAGATTACATCTAGCAACCATACTCACATGAAATAAATTGTTCAACAAGCTATACTAGAAAGGAAACATTTACTTACTGTTAAAAAGGACACACTTTAAAATATAGAAGAATTAAAAGTGACGGTTGCGAAGTAAGTAGTACTTCAAATGCAACAGCAAATATAAGATAATAAAGAGGCAAACGAGAAACTACAGAAAAATGAAGAAATATTCCAAAAGCTTCTTCTAAAACAAAATAAAAAAGCTTATAGAGCAAAAGTAAGAATCGCACTAAAAGTGTGAAGTGTTAATGCAAACAATATCGCTTAAGGGCTAAAAAACGAAAACGATCATGATTTTTCGCAGAATTCCGTGTGGAGTGCGATTTACAGCGTTATTTATTCTCCTGATGAGAAGACAACTTTCGCTTCGTATTTTAGAAGATATGAAGACTTATATGAACTTTATTTCGAAAAATGTGTCAGACTCTAAAAAAGCCGCCTGTCACTTAGGATATTAGGTTCCACCGAGCATACTAAGTTCGTGGATTTTATTTTGCGTCGAAAGACTAGCGATTAAACTTTTTCGGAAGTAAAAATTCAAGGGAACTTTTCAACCTAAAGACTTTGTTATTTCACAAACGCTGGAAGTGTTAACACTTGGTACAAAAAGAAGACGAAGATTATTTTGCGTTCGCATCAGTAGTAAAGAAGCATTGCGACGACGTTAAATTATCAGAACTTAGTGCTATAATTTTAAATGCTTAATCTTTTTTCAATGATTAATATCAGAATGATACGCTAAAATGAAGCTAGAGTTCTAAATACATTAGAAAATGAACCGTACTTGAGACTGCAGAAATTAGCCGAGGACTGCCACCGATTTATTTGTGTTAAGCAAGATTCAAGAGACATTGAACAGTTCGGCATTGTACACATACGAAAAGTGCGTCAAACATCAAAATTCAACTCTCATCAAAACAGCATTCAAAGAAAAAAACAGGAGTGTTACACCTCAAAAACAAGCCAACTTTATAAAAATAAATTACCGCCGACCCTTTGTTATCGATGCGGAAGCCTGCATTGGGTAACATAATTTCAATTTCATTTTAAACTCTGCCTGCCTTTTTTTTACATAGTTCACCTCAAACAAGGCAGGCCGCCACTGTAGATGTAAAGGGCTACTGAGAAAAAAAGGGAGACAAATTTGAGGGAGGGGTCAATCTAAATTGATATCTACGCAGCGAGATGTATGTTTACATTAGTTTAAAATGTCTGCATGTCAGTACCGTCGGGAAAACAGGGACAATGATGGAATTCCAGATGCAAGCTACACGAGGAAAGAAGTTAATGAGTTAGAAAGCTCTTCGGCATCTGAAGGCCTCCACAGTGAATGGATGTTATTTACTTAATTGTCGGGTTGGTCTAGTGAATTAACGTCGAGGGGGGACCAGAGTAGCCAATTCATCAGAGCATACCCCATTGGAGTATTTGTAAAACAAGCACAAGGATGCTACATTGCGGCGATATGACAGGGACTAGAGTTTGGTTGACAGTGAGGGAACTATTAGCTTTTCAAGGAGGTAGAGACCAGTAGATGATGCACCAGCCCATGTGTCGCAACAATACTCCATCCAGGGGCTGATGGTGGCTTTGTAGAGATACAGGATAATGTTAGGTGTGAGGAGCTTACTAGAACGGTAAAGGGAGCCCACTTTCTTTGCTGCAGCTGTGCCAATGTGTTCAATGTATTTGTTCCAATTAATGTTACCTTTGAAGATGAGTCTAAATGTTTAACTCTCAGGTAGAATATTATTTGGCATGGCAACCGGTGGTTGGTGAGGTTTCTTGAAGTTATTGAAGGAAAGGAGCTTTGACTTTGCGGCATCCAAAGTTATTATCCATTTATGATCCCGATTTGTAAAGTAATCAGAAACAACTGTTCGTTTTTTTTACTTCTAAAGGCTATATTATTTGTCTGTTGTATAGACACTATCTTTTTATATAACGTCAGATATATTCCGATATAAAAATTATATTTACGATTAAAAAAGGAGAGATATACAATAAGTCACGGAGAGTGGAACTGATAAAAGCCGTCGACGCATAGACTGCGTCTAGTAATTTCAACTATAATATGTTTTATTGAGTTCCAATATCTGACTAATTTAATTAATACCAGGAGAGTAAAACAGTTAAAACAGTACTAGTCGTCATCTAGTACAATGTCAACATGTTTCTCAAATAAAAATCGGCAGTGAAGATTTTATTGCGATGTGACGATCGCAAGTTTCCCATTGATTTATTTATTTTGGAGGGAGATTTCAGAACAATATATTCTGCTCACAAGACGATTAATGTAATCAATGCAAATACTTTCTTTTTAATCCGTTTTCAAACTGTTTCAGTAAACCGATATTAGTGTCTTCTTACAAGTTGCTTCGTATGAAGCACCGCCTTGGAAGTAATCATATGATCAAAATAATTAGCTATGGACTAAAACTAGAACATATTGTCATTCGCCGAGTGAAAGATGCATTTTATGATTATTGTGGTGAGATTATACCCTCAGACTCCTTGTCCTTCTCAACACGAGAGTTTGATTAGCTGAACTATTCGGATTTATAACAGTCAACAAACTAGACTTTACATCGCAGTACAAATAATCATGAATAATGAGCTACATTTCTGATTATTTGAGCTATGCTTTTCTCAAAAATGTTATTCTCGTAACATTTCGGTCGATTTACCCTCAAACATTATGTCGAACTCGGGAATTTGTACAGAATTTCAAATAAAACCTTTTTATTTGATCCACGCCTGTCGCTTGCCCTTGTTTCGTCAGACATAACCAGATAGAAGTCTTAAGAAGTCGTAATGCTCTTCTTAGTATCGCTCGTATTGAGGATTAAACTTTCAACTGTCACTTGGAACTGATTATTAATTAGCATTTATGTATGTTATGCCACACGTCTTACGGAAATCATATCAACCTAAACATTGTGAACATAACATCAGATATGTGAACAGTTGTCCCAACAATCAAAATAATACAATTTATTATTTTTCATCTCAAAAGTTCCGAAAGAATTTTATCTTCGTTAACAAAACCTGCATCTCCAAATCTGTTTCGGTAGTAATTTAGGCAATTTCTTGCCCCGTGTTTTCGGGAAATATGGCCAGCTTTCGTTTGTTTTCAATGGTCGTTACATTTTAACCGGACAAATAGCTAATCCTAACATGATTTTTCATAGAGAAAATCAGAGTTATTTCCACTCTCAAACTTAGATCTTAAACTGCTGCAACAACCTTACACAGTAAGATCTTATTAACTTTTAAGCCGTAACTTAATGAAAGCAGTTCTTAGCGTAATTACACAACAAACTTATACTATTTTCAACTTAAATACTTCAAATTGTTTTTTTTTCATCAGCTTCTTGTTTCCATTAATACCAACCCAGTTACGTATGAACTGTCAACCATAAAAAAACACATCATTCTAAATGTAAACGTTCCAATTAGTTCCACGCATTAGTATTATGCAAACAGATAGAAGACACACACTATATGTAAATTGTAATGTTTCACACTTTCCCATTAATTACTATCTATTGAACTATACACACACATAATTAAACATGTATTCCATTGATTTACACACACACCATTCTTTAAACTTAAAAGATGGAAGTAGTACTAATTTTAAAGGTAAATTTAGTAGACGGTGACAGTACATGAACAATTACTTTCCCATGAAAATAAAGCCGAATGGTTAAGTCAACGAGTTTGCATAAACTGGATAAATATAAATAATCTTATATAGTCTTATATTAGGTTATATTCTGTTTATTGCAAAACATGATATATTATCATGTTAAAAGTTATAATTGGACACCTTTTCCAAGATGAGTGTCTATGAAATAGATTGACCAGCATCTTTTAACCCAATAAATGCATTAGTTTTATATTGGTTTAAAATCGAAGATACTAATTGCCATTTGTTGTGGGTGTGCTCATGCAACACCATCCTAATACCTACTCACCTTGCTAACAAGCTGATTGTTGATGTGAAACAAGTTCCAGTTTAACACATTTCCTTTACATATTATATTATATTATATTATATTAAATAGGAATGTGTCATATTTGAAACTAAACTTATTTGAGAGTTAAAATATAGTTTTGTTCAATGTGTTTTGTTATCAACCTATCTCTATTTTCTCAGTCGTCCGCTTTCTCCCGTATAAATGTTACGGTGAATTACTGACATTGATGTATTACTTATTCCTAGAGTATATACTGGGAGAAATAAAAAACACCTCATATTAGACGGGGCGAGATTGATCTAATAGTGATAGGTTTGCACTATTGAAACGCATATCGCAAGTTGTAATTAATATGAGTATATCCACTGGAAACTATCTGAATTTGTATTAGTGAAGTTGATATGTTGTAAGGAAATCCTGCAGATTAAAAACAAACGTTTTACTCGTATGTTATAGTGATACTACACATTGTTTGGGACGCGTGTAAACACTGTTATGTGTTGCTTTCGAGGCATAATTAAACATGTTAATGATGCCCTAAATCTTGTAACATACTGACTTATATTATGAACGCTCTGCTTGACACAAAATGTAAACGATTGAGCTTCATTTTAACTGCTGGAGTGTATATATCTTCAAGATTAATAACATCTGATTTTTAAATAATCATTTTTTTCTATAAAATGTCCTATGTATATCGGAATCGTTTGGTGTCTTTAACTTAAAATTGTCTGCAAATAAAAATACATGTATATATATATATATATATATATATATATATATATATATATATATATATATATGTGTGTGTGTGTCTAAGAAATAATTATATTTTTCTTATTAAATTCAATTAAAATAGTTCGCAATGAATCTACCTATTTAAACTTTTACGTTTCAATTAACGATAATACATTTATAATGTTGTACAATGTGCATTATTTTCTGCTACCGGATGTTTTGGGTTAGTATTTTATTTTTTTACTTTGGTACTCATTCGATCAATTTCTCTACTCTCTATTACAATCGTAATTCTTTTATTACAATCGTAATTCTTCTATTACAATCGTAATGATTTAGCTTGTTATTTTCTTAGTATTGAACTAATCATATTAAAGTAAGTTACTTAAAAGAAAACAGATCAGAGAAAATAAACTAGTAAAATTTCTCGAATACATTGTTTTCTCAAACGTTGTCTTCATATTTATTGCTATTCTCTTTTTTTATCTTACCGCTATAGTCGTTCAATTGTCAATGCAAAGTAGATTCAATGCAAGCCGTTAAATTAAAGCATCTCACAAATAGAAAAAATAGTCTGTTTCCTAGTAGTTCAATTTTCTTTCTTTGTTTATTATAGTTAAAAGCATATAATTGTATCTTGATACAATCCGTCTAAGTTTTCTCGCACTTGTTTTTTTTTTCAAACTGAAACCTCTTGATTATATCGCCCGCCAAGGTAATTAAAGTAAACAACATACAGTGTATACTCTGTAAACAATAGAAAGGCAACACTAAAAACATTGTTAAAGTAAAGGATTAAGAAGAGATAAAACTAAAATAAAACAGGAAAAACACAACACATTTGATTGTTCAAACACACACATCAAATGTGTTAATTCCTATTGTACAATATCTAGCTCTTGACTAGTTTCATTTTCAATTGTGGTTACTATTGTAGACAACTTATTAAAGAGGTATATATATATATATATATATATATATATATATATATATATATATATATATATATGTGTGTGGGTATGTGTATGTGCGCGCGTGTGCGTATTTGCTGAAAAATATATATTATAGAAGTATCGTTAACATAAATTGCACCTTATTTTATGAAACAATTTTCTTTGCATCAATAATGAATTTGATCTGCTTCTAATACTACACACTATTATTGAACAAAAGTATAAAAAGAAACTGAAGATATCAGGAATGAAAGCGAAAGACAAGTAACAAACATCAAATAATGTACGAGACCTCTTCTACGTAACCTGGAGTGTTCATATCTAGTCTGGCTTGTGTCCAAACTTTAGAAGTGCACAAAAAACCGGTTCCAGCCAGCAGCGTAATGTCAGTCAAGTAGTTGTAAAAAATGTTTCATTCGAAGTATGTACAGCCGGGCAGGTGAAGCAGTACAGATATCATTTGCGTTTGCATCGGAAACCATAGAACAATGAGCAAGCTGTAAGAACGATTGGTTCATGAGAAGGGGTATTGATAAGCTAGGAAGGAGAAGGAAGACTGATATTTTTAGCATACGAATTAAATGTGTGCGTTTAAGGCTGGAATTGATTGAGATTAAAGAAACAAATTAAAGTTACGTTAATCATATTTCTTACTAGAACGTGAAAGAGCAAAACACTTTCTAAATTTAATAACTACAACACTGTAAATTGATATTTGAAATTTAATCATGAAAACAAACTGAGGAAAATTGGACGGGTTAAAATATGCGACAACGACGGGTAAATGAGCTAGAAGCTAACAGAAAATACGGGCAGTAACACTCGTCGTTATAGGACCAGTAGTAGTAGTAGTAATCGACCCTGTCGCCGTCTCAAGTCTTCATCCATAGAGAGAGATTCGAAGGCAGCATCTTATACTGATGATTGCACTTATCTAACATAATATTTACCAATTTAATCTAAGCGTTTTGTCATAAAAGTTATTTTCTGACCTAAGCTTGACAGACTAATTACAATTTTAATTTACTATTAAGTCACTATTTAAAATTTATAGACTAATTAAAAGCAAGTTCGTACGTAATTGTGAAAGACCTACACATATGCTTTTCCAAACTTAAAAAGAAACTAAGAAACCAAATGACAATTTTAATGTTAACATTTATTACACATAAAATAATTTTTTATTTATGTCATCTGTTTCAATATTGAGCATTTTGATGGATGACTTTTACCATTGCGAAAACTGATTGTGTTCTCTTCTATAATTAAACATGCATTTTTTATGCAGAAAATTAAAGGATGGATATCACTTTATTATTTTCTCTTTAAGTTTAGAATAAAATGAACTTTAATTTAATATTTTACTGCACTTCATCGGTATTACCTATTATGTGTAGTATGTTTGAATTGCACCATAAAGAAAGAATAACCAAACTTTTTTACTAGTAATACATTTTATTTATCAAATATCTATTTATGTTGAAGCCGTGTAAAGCACGTTAAAGCAGTTTCTTCTATTTCATACTGTAATGGGAAGAATGGTGTTTGTTCATCAAAATGATACGAACGCGATTAACAAATGTAACGCCACAATCGTAAAAGGTGAATTCTTTAAATACGTCTCATTAAAACTATTTTTATCTTTTATATTTTTTATAAACATATAGTCGAGAATTCTCCCCATCTGACCTTAATGGCATTTTTATTTGCCATATCGATATTTTAATCTGCCCGACAACTGAATTACGGAACTTTACAATCCGATTTATTCAAATGAATACAAATAATTTCAATATTTTTATCGACTACCTATCGTATTCGGTTCGATATTATTTCAAGGTCATACCCTGCGCTATGTTCAATATATACGTTTTAGTAAAAATGAAACATGTGCGTTTAACCAATAAATCGCCCTGTTCTTATGAACAAGCATTTTTGCAAATGGCTACCGAAACAAAAGTTACATACTTATCATATATTCTACGTCATTTAAATTGATATCTTTTCTAAAGTTATAACTTATTTTATTTCCGTGATTAATACTAAATAATATTTCATATAACCTAGAACTATTGACATAAAACAAGTAACACGTGTCTTATGATGTATTGCATTGTGTTCACGTATATATGTCGCAAGTTTAATAATAGGTAATCGAAAATACAAATGGTGTGTTATTATATACATTTCCCTGTTTCAAGATTATTTAATATTTCCTCTCATAAACGTATTCTTTATAATTGGTTTAATGTTCCAGCTTTGTTACCGATACATTTTTGATCTTAACTCACATAGGTATGTTCAGAAATACTTAAATGTAAGTCACTTGACACGCACTTCATAAACGATGTATACGAAAGCATACACAATTTGCATTAATATTGAATGTCGTAATCGTTATCAGCAGCAAATGCATATATTGGTATTAGAGATAACTATGAATAATATTAAACTATTTTTGAATGTTATTATTTTAGAGGCATTGGTGAAAATAATTAATTGACACCTTTTTGTCTAGTATTTTTAGCTAACGAAATAAAGTGTTCTATAAATAGGCTGAGTTGTTATTTCATGACAAAATCGATTTATTTTTCTAATATCGATACTAAATCTGATTTTTCGTACCGCTGTTATTCGGTGTGTTTGTGTAGTCACTCTATGTCTATATATTCCCTCATTAGGGCGCGTATACTTACTTTGTTTTTTAGGT
Source organism: Sepiola atlantica (assembly GCA_963556195.1). NCBI lineage: Eukaryota > Metazoa > Mollusca > Cephalopoda > Sepiida > Sepiolidae > Sepiola > Sepiola atlantica. The sequence goes on from OY744516.1 coordinate 192,917,594, forward strand.
ATTTGATTAAAAAAAAATAATATACATATCTCACGGACGTGTACCGACGATTTTATACATAAACACGATGCAAAATGATATCGTTCTAAACTTGGATGAGTATAACGTGAATAAAATTAAACATTATTAGAACGATGATATTTACATTTAGTTACAAAATAATTTAATACATGATGAGATGTATATTTAGGACTGAGATCGTGAACAATGGAGTCTGAATTTCACTATTTTCGCTAATTGTCGCCTTAATCTTTCTCTGTGCAGATTTTGTCTTGATAAGTACTACGAATAATTACGCGGAATATTTATCGCACCTCAATAGCTGAAAATGCTTTACGACAACCCATTAAATGTACGTTATTAAGTATTATAACTTTTTCATTTAGTGTTTGCTTCGTTAAAACTGAAATAATTTACCTTATGCCAATTCATCTCCTAAATTAAAATCTTACGTTTTTGTCAATTACATATCAGCATCACATGACATCCTACCTAAAACAAACCACATTAACACACGCATGTTTCATTTAAGAGACTTTAAGTTGACATTTAAAAAGAGAAAAAATGCACAAATTAGTTTAATATTTAAATAATGCAATGTGGTTCGTAAAGAGTGACGTTTTTGAGTAAACCACACACACTTAAGTGTAATATGAATACTTAACAATATTTAAACTGCCAACCTTTTTAATTTTTGCTACATTTAATCTCCAGGACACAGTAAAATACAACTATTGATGGGGGGGTTGCATAGAGACACGGCTGTAATAATGTTTTATTTTCTAGAATAACCAGACCATATACCTAGTCCCTCCAAACAATATGTCATATTCTTATTATTTCTTATCATAACTGTTGAAATAAATAGCATTTTTTTGGGGGTGGGGGTAATTTGCATTATTATTTTCAATAATCCTTGTAATCTCCAACACACGCACAAAACTAAATTAGGCAATTTTAGTTGGTGTCCTCATTGTCGGCGTTAGTTACTTTTCACTTTCTACTAAAGGTAAACAATTTTACAAAGTATGTTCTGAACGGATTTTAAGTGCATCATAATGCATTTAATGCATTTCTTAAATACTGTTTTCTTGTTTTTAATTTGGGGTATAACATTAATAGCGTATTGTTTCATATTGTGAATAATTTTCTTACTTGTGTTGACTTCACTTACTTCCATCAACACCAAAACAATACGTTGCATTTTATTTAAGGTTATTGACACTATTGTTGAAATTAACAACGGCTTTCCAACACAATTACTGACTCAATACATTCGACAATTTAAACATTTTACCATTGTAATTTCCAAACTAAACGGAAATTAACAAAAAATTGTTATTACGAAATAATAGTTCATCATCAGCCATTTTATTTTTTTTAGAATAGTTTTCTTTTTTTTCTTTTAGTGTGTAACACGCCGGGGGCATCATTCGCACTGGTAATCTATAAAGAGCAACACAAATGTTTACTGTTTTTACTTATGAAGTTTTAATTAACATAAATATATAAAAAAATCGAATAAAATACTTATATGGAATTCAGGGGTTTGAACATAAGTTATTTTTGTATCCTAAAATTAAAATCAGCAATGGATTAAGTAGACTGACTGCAACTATATTTACAGATTATCTTCCAGCTTTTAACCTGCCATTATTCATCAATTAAAGCGTTACGAATAATGGGATTAGATAGTAGTTTGCGAATACGCCCGAATGTGCTTACATGCTCATATTTTGGTAATACATACCACAGACATTAACACAAAACGAAAAATTATGAAAGTCTACTACCGGGTAACGGGTAGGCAACACATCAAGGATATCATTTCGTATATATATATATATATATATATATATATATATATATATATATATATATATATATATATATATACATATATATATCATATTATATTATCCCTCTACACATTTTAATTCATCTTACGACTCTACTTGTTTAAACGTTGTATGAGATTCTCTATCCGATTCTATGAATAAAACTTAATCAGGAATACTACCGACGAATGAATGACCAGTTATGAAACTGTGACCCAAGATTGCAAATTAAAAGTAAGAACCTGAGACTAATATGTACAATTAATTCAAAAATAATATTACATTTATCAACATTTTACACAATTGATTGCATTAAACATAAGCTAAAGCATCGTGGGTGTAGATTGAATAGCTATACTACTCGATAGCAGTCTTAATATCAATCAACTTTCAAAGTGTATATGAGTTTAACGGTCTCAATGTACACGTACAAGACGATAATAAAATAATGTTAATAAAATCTTTTAATATATAAATTTAAGAACATAATAAATCGATTAAACAGTATTTAAACATTGTATTCACGACAGATATTTGGCAATGATAGACAAACTCTCACAGATACTTGAATTTTTATTAAAAATAGAAGAATAGGTAATACATCAGTGTTACTTTTTTGGTCGTGTGCAGCTCGTAAATAAATAAATAAACAACGTTTACTGAATTGCGTGTGCCCGTTTTATTTCGTTAAATGACAAATACACATATTCTGTTTTGTGTCGTATAGAGTAATTTGTGCCCTCTGATTCAGTTCGGTACACCGATGCAACATAACCATATCCGGCTTTATAAACAACAGTTATTATAACATCAGATACATACAAAAATAAACGTTCCAAATTTAGTCTATACACCTTTTGACAATGCAACATACTAAACCGGTTTACACACATTTCTCCAAATTGTAGGTAATACAAATATATGTTCAACAAAAAACACATAACACATAATAAAAAAACTGTATTCATATGAAAATAACACATTGTGTGGTGTGTATGGTTTAATGACGAACAGATTAAAGTGTATGTGTGTCAGTCGCTAAGTGTGTCAGTTTGACTAGTGGCAGTTGTAATTGCCCTCTCCCCTATATAATGTATAAGTGTATTTACAACTAGTAGATTAAGGTATGTGTGGCTAAGTAGTTATGTAAGCGCGTCTTTTTATTAACGGAAACAAATTATTAGATGGGAGATAACAAAACTCATTGATTGGATGATACTTATTTTTTAAATTATCTAAATCGTGAGCCGAGTTTTAGACAACAAAATAATTACTGCATTCAATAGTGATATCCTTTAAATTGTGAAGTTGTTGCATCTATATACAACACATTCTTTTCCATATTAAAGAAATTTGGAAAAATTTCAGCTTTATTACATAATCGCATTAGTAATTTAAGGTTGGGCATATATGAATTACATTGGGTAGCTTATTGCAGCAGTATTTAAGATGATACAGGGTGACACCAAAAAAAAACGGGCCCAATTCTAATTAGGCCCCGTTTCTTAGTGTTTCGTCCGAATGAAATACTTTTTTGGTCATAACTAGGATATTCAAAACATCACATCAAAACACTAGGGTCTTTGGATTTTTTTCCGTTCTACAGCATGTATTCTAGATGGCCTCCATTTAGCTCCGTGCATTTCTTGAGGCGCAGAACGAAGTTGTCCATGACGTTCTTACAGACTGAATTAGGAAGGGCTCTCATCTCCTCCCTGATGGCTTCCTTGAGTTCCGTGATGGTTCTGGGTTTCCCTGCTTACACTCTGTCCTAAAGATAGCCCCCAAAGGAAAAAATCTGGGGGGGCTTAGGTCCGGGCTATGGGGTGGCCACTCAAAACTAGTCTTGAGACTGATCACTCGGCCTCCGAAGTTCTCTTTCAGCCAATCTCGGGACAGGTTTAAGGTGTGAGAACTTACTCCGTCTTGGTGGAGCTAGACCTGGCTCATGAGCAACGGGTATAAGGTCTCGAGCTCACTCTTGAAAGTTTTGACGACGTCAACATACCGCTCCTTGGTGAATGTCACTTCTGCGCCAGATCCTTCGATGAAGATTGGTCCGATGATGCCTCTGACCAAGATTGCAGCCCACACCGTGCACTTAGGAGAGTGCAGGGACTTGGTGGCTACTTCATTGGATCTGGAGGACCCCCGGAAGACATTTGTCTTGGAGTTCGCCTTTCCGTCAAGATGGAAGTGGGCTTTATCTGAGTTCCAAAGGAAGTTAAGAAAACCTTGTGTCTCCTCGATCTTATCGAGCATCTTGAATTCAATAACGCTCCTTTGTTACTTATCAGACGCTGTAAGGGTCTGTAGCGTATGTGTTCTGTATGGGTATACCATGATATTGTTCATCAGCACTCTCCTGCAAGTCTCACGGGAGATACCGAGGGACTGACTTCGCTTACGCACAGAGCGTTTCGGACTCTCCTGGAGAGACTCTCTCACACTTTCGACCAGCTCGGCTGTCCGCTTCTTGGGACGTTCCGAGTGGCTTGGACGGTTCTCACTGGCAGCGTTGAGGTTCTCCACGGTCCCATACTTCTCGAAGTGGTCCACCCAGTTCTGAATTCTGCTTTTGGATGGAGCCTTTTCACATTCAAACTGATGCATGAAAGTGTCTTGGGTTTTCTTAAACTAGTCTGTTTGTGGTAACATTTAACACAGTGCATTATGTGTCCCAGCTCCCATTGAGGTCTTGGTGTACTCAAGGTCGTTGATTCTGCCATGTCCCGTAAAATAAGGGCAATCAGTGAATAAATAAAGGAGATATCACATCAAGTGTACATGGTGGCCCTTTTTTGGGGTCACGCTTAAGCAAAATATAGCTGTGCGAGTATGTGTTAAGTAGGATGTGGGTATATTGTTAAGAAAAAAGTAAGGATTGATTTGATGTGGGTATATAAAGGACATTCGGTCAGTTTACTTACTAAAATAAATATTCCTGTTTGTTTTTTTAGAACAGAATGTGTAGAATTAAAGCAAATATTGATGAATACGTTGGGCTGATTGAAGAACATAGGAATGTAAATTGTTCTCAAAGAAATGATGGTGTCCTGTGCGTTGTTCATTCACAGAAATTAGAATGGAAGTAGGTAAAAAAACGTTTGACACGGTAACATCCTTTTTGTTCGAGTCTTCATTGTCGTAAAACATGGTGTGGAAAAGTTTATCCGGAAGGACTAAATGATTTGCTGCAAATGGATACATCATATATACTCAGTCCTCTTTTCATACGTGACATCCTTGCGAATTACAAACGAATACCGTCAATGTAGGAAATGGGTATATATGTAAGCATGATTGAAATTGCATGACAGATATTCACAGTGGCAACACCTTTTGTATTGTTGTTCTCTACATGTTGCCACTACGATAAAAGTTTTTTTTTAATAACAAGCCAGATATCTATCGAGATTCCGGAGTTGAAAGTTTTGCAGTAAGGTTTTTGTTGATATTACATTTACATATCTGCATGTTGGTACAGTCAGGGAAACATGGAACAACAACTAGGAAGGTAATTACAAAGGCAAGCTGTCAAAATAAAAAGAACGTTTTCCACCATCTAGGAATCTCTACAATGAAGGAAAGCATATGCTGCTACATTATAACACAACATATTGTGAAAGGGCACTATTTTCATCAACACTTTTTAGAAAAAGTAAAATTCATCATTTAATCAACACGTATAAGAAATAATTTGTTTTAAGCAGATCGTATTAGCCCACGATTAGTATCGAGTATGCCCCAGTAGATTTTACGTTTTGCTGTAGATAATACAGACACCATGCATAATAGATGTTCCACAATTTAAAATAATTATGTCACAAATACAAAATACGACTTTTCGACGCTTAATAAATCTAATATAAATAATATTGAAATCTAACCAGGTTTACGTGACAATTGTATTGTTGTTTCGTGAAAAACCTTTGTGCACTGACGATAGAACGCACATTTTAAAGACGCGGTGAAATTATCTTAATTCTTAGCATGGCAAGATCATTTCTGAATTCAGCTAGACTAACCATCGAACACACTGTGTCATATTAACACGTGATAGATCGAAAACAACCAAAGTCACTCATATAGATGTTTGAACTTTTTTTTAACAAATATGCTTCTACTAATATACCGTCATTTTCAAAATAAAAATTAATTTTAGCCTGACAGAGATTCGTATTTTAAACACAGTCCTTAGCGCCTGATCTATGGACAGGATATCATATAACATTTATGGTTCGATGTTATGTTAAGAGCGATGAAAAAGTGTCATGAATAAAGATATTGTTAGAAATGTTCCACTCAAAATACCATTGATTTTCTAAAATATCGTGATTTGTGTAAATTACACATCATTATATGGTAAGATTAAAGGGTGCAGAGCTTACTTTTCATTAATTTACTTAATCTATAGTTATTTGCTTTACTAATAATGGGCCATTTTACTTCGTATGGTACATAAGTATTCTTTAGTTTCTAACACATATAGATCAAATGTTCAGTCATCGTCAGAGTCAACCCTGCGTTTTATTTTGAATGAGGATATGTTATCTCTATACCTTGTTTTACGTTTGCAGATTGTAGATAATATGCATGCTCTAATGTTATTTTTCTTTATAATATCACATTTATGAATTAGTTTCGCAATTGGCATTCATTTACATGTCTGAAATTACATTGTAATCTAAATGAGAGTTTAAATAGTTATTCGATACTTCAATATTTATTCACGGAAATATTCGAGAATTATTGGAAGCTATTATATTTAAAGCTAAGTTGATTGATGTGGAGTATGGTAATTTTATAGCGTTTATATAAATAATATTTTCAAATCGTCTATCTGTAGGGATTTTTCCAACAATTTTGTTAAATTCTTTTGTAACATTATTAAGACTATATTTACTGCATGGCGTTTCTACAATTATATATATATATATATATATATATATATATATATATATATATATATATATATATATATATACACTTCTTAAACGTTATTTGCATGGTGGCTTCTCTCTATCTGTATAATATACTGTTAGTATAACTATTTCTTTTGAATTAATAAATGCCTGTCTCTGTTAATAATGTTACAGTAACAGTAATAATGAATGATGGCATTCATAGAATTATATCTGCAAATACGATTTCAAGAAGTATTAGTGTATAACGATTTTTTAAAATATAAATTATATTTCGGAACTAATGCAATATACAAATTAACTCCGATTGTTGTGTTAAAAAGTTATGAATAATGTGAATGCATCCACCTATTATGCTAAAATAATTTATTTACACGCACATTGTTGGGGAGTAAATGTTTTAGAAATATAAGTTAATTAATATTATACTAGTGCTGGGCAAAATTATTAAAATACTTGTAAAATCCAAAGCCTCTGTTATACTCGTTTTTAATAAAGTCACGTGGAATAGTTTTGTTCAAAATAGATTAGCTATATGCAAATTAAACTCCGTCATTTGGCGCAATAATCGGATAATTTTTTCCAACAGTTTATATGTATACCATAGAGTCTATTAGTACATTTAATTAATGATTGCACTTTCTGACGGTTTTGCTGATTTTTAAAAATCCTACCATGACCCTCCAATTGTTGTGTCGCCATAGAATACTAGGTGAAGATTAAGAGGGCAGTAAAAATGTAGAAAATACATAGAGCTACACCAAAAATCTAAAAAGAGTATGTTTTAGCGATAACATTCTAATGGTATATTTTGCTCACGCTGAGCAGACAGAGTTACCTCCATGAGTGTTCTCTCCTTCATATGCTTTGTCGTCTTACTTTAAAGGAACTTATAAAATTGTAGAATTAATAACAACGTAATTTATGAATTAAGATAAAAAGAAATGAACAAAAAAGGTAAATAGAAAAATGATAATCTGCCAATCAGGGTGTTATCCTTATTCAAAGACTTTATGAAAATGTAATTACGGTCTCTATAATGTCCGTATCAGCCTTAAAAGCGTATACACAATTATACACACAGTATCGCTGTACATTTGTTTACTTTTAATAAACATATATATATATATATATATATATATATATATATATATATATATATATAAATATATATATATATATAAACATATATGTGTATGTATTTATATGTGTGGTGTCCATGTATTGAAATATTTTACATTCCATTATATATATATATGTATATATATATATATATATATATATATATATATATATATATATATATATATATATATAGCGAGAGAGAGAGTGAGAAGGAGAGAAAGAGAGAAAGCGAAAGAGAGATACAGAGCGATAAAGAGAGATAGCGATATAGAGAAATAGGGAGGCAATTAAAAGATGAGATAAACATTGAATAAATACAAAATTTATGAAGGGTTAACTTGTTCAAATCAAGAGATTAATGTTTTCTTTCTAAACCCATGGAGTTTCAAAGAATTGAAGTCTTATCATACGAGTAACACAAAGAGATGAGTTAGTGAGAGAATTAGCAAAGTCGACATTTGAACAAATAAAATACTATTTAAGATCAATAGAAAAAGAAAAAGAAAAAAGAACGTGCAGCAGAAGCCCAACACAAACATGATGGGTGGAAGAAATATAAAAAAGGTCAACGTAGAAAGTGTCGCGAAAATTTTAGCAACAGGTTCAATAGTAGTAACTCCAGGAAAGAGGGTAAGATCCGTAGAATTTTCCAAACCTTTGAAAGCTACCAAAAAGGTTTGGGGGATGTTGCCGTTGAAAAGTTTAGAAGGTAATATGTGCATGGTCGCTAGTAGGTATACATTTCGGAATTCAAGACTTAAAGATAGAGACAAAATGCCTTCAAAAACATGTGTTAGATGCAGACATATGCAATTCCCTTTTGTAATTTTAATCGAAATAATTGTTTTTTTCATCTTGACCATTTTTGTGTACAACGAGACTCATCAGAGCTTTACACAAATGGAAAGGTTATGTACCTTATTTATTTTCGTGAAATTCCTTCCTGGTCTTTTTTGTATTGGCGTCTGATGCCGTGTGGACTTATGGTGTGATACTTATTTTTAATTTTAACTTGAATCGTGTATGGTCGCTAATAGGTATACACTTGAGAACATTCATTTTTTAAGCATCTTTAAAATTTTAAACTGAAAGAAAGAAACAAAATGTCTTCAAAAACATGCGTTCGATGCAGATATTTTTAAAATTATAATCAAAATATGTTTTCATCTTGACCTTTTACTAATACTTTATATATATATATATATATATATATATATATATATATATATATATATATATATATATATATATGTATATAGCAATAGATTAAGTGAAAGAATAGAATAAGGGGTGCGAATGAAATTTTATTACAGTTCAATGTTCCGGCAAAGTTCTTTACAGTCCTTAACTCATGGGTTTTCGCAGAAACTATTCTCCTCAGAGGGCCATTACCGCAATGACATTAATTCAGGTATAACAATTAAACCTTGAAAATATATAAAACATATATATATATATAAATACTTAAAAGTATATATACATCAAATATATCGGCACAAAACATACTTTTTTGTAAACATATACAGTTAATCCACGTCAACAAGTTTAAAATAGCTCCAGCCAAGATATCAAAGAGGTTGATTAAAAAATAATCCAAATGGTGAATTATGGATTAAAAATGCAAAAAGTTATCAAGGCGGGGAATTGGTTTGCTATCGATGCAGTAGATAGCAGTGAAAAGTGTATTTAAGGTGTATGCAAATTAATAAAACTATAAGAAAACCATAGGGAAAACAAATCATATGAACATTACAGAAAACTCAGTTGGTGTTGAATATTATGATGTCCAAATTCAGGGTTCTTAAGAGCTGATAGGAGTAATGCAAACTATAACTTCTAGGTTGTATGCAAGCTCCGCTAAATCCAATTCGAATAAAATTAAACTGACCTGATGTATTCGGCCATTTTTCCTCCGGGTCTGATAACAATTACTCCAAAGAAAAACATTATATTCAAAGGTAATTAAGCTCGCGCAAGCCCAGTAGACAGCGTAAGTAATCCGAAAACGAACACTTCTCCTTGATAAGACAACAGCACTAACGCAAATGAATATAACCTGATTCAAACCGCGCGCACAAACGGATGTTACATGTCTGCAGTTAACAAGGAAAACGCCCACACATATTGAGGGGTGTGTAAATTCAGTTATATGTATACCGGATGTTATATGTATGGGTCGAATCAGTTATGTATCTATTTGAATATTAAAAGTAATTATATATATATTCAGTCGTTTTCACATTTCCAGTGTATAGACTTCCCCACGTAATCTCTGTCAACAAAATCAACATTTACTTTTTTCTTTTTTTTTCTATCTTAAGTTTGATATGTTTATTCCTAATTGCATTGTACTCTGCAGCTGTCAGTAGCGATTCGGATTCTCTCTTGAAATGTATTTTAGTCGACATGCCCAGGTGTTTCTTGTAGTCTCTTCTCATTCTTATGAATCGTGACTGTAGTTGTGTTTCTTCTTATTTTTTTGTCTCTTATATCTCATTTCCCCGTATTGTTTATTTTAACATGGTATCGTACTGCGATGATCAGCTATTCTGTGTTATGATTTATATATTTTAAAATTGTTTAGTGTCTTCTACAGAATCATCTATACTTACCGTTCTCTTCTCTCCGCGTTCGGTAATACCATTCGATTGTAGTGCATTGTGCATTTTTATAAGTTCCATAGTCTTCTGGTCAAGACGCTCAAGTTCTTCTTTTGTCCAACATGTTAATGGCCAAGAATATATTATTAATGATACCACCGAGATATGTGTTTACTACATTTCTACCATATCATCAAGTGTCTAATAGTGTTCTGTTTCTTCTCTTTTCCAATATTCTCTTTAATTTATGTTTATTTCGAGGTGTCTACTTCCAGAACTCCCAAATATCTGCAGTTATTATATTTACAAATTGCATTTATTTTCTGGGGGTTGATCAGTTCCACGCCGTGCGTCGTCTCGAGTTTTCCGCTTTTCATCTTTTGCAGCGTACACATTTCCATTGCGAATTCCATTTGGATGTTCTGGCCAAAGATCTTAGGTCGTGTTTATCATATTTTATATTTCCTGTGTGTTCTATCACAAGTAGTTGTAATACTACGTCTACTAGTAGTAGTATATGTAGTAGTATTGTATGTAGTATTAGTAGTATTATAATCATTATTATTATAATTATTATTAGCAAAATCAAAGAATTTAACATTTTTATTTTGTACTCATTTCGATGAAACTTTAAAACGTGTCTAGTTTAATTATGTCAACATGAATAAATTCGTATCTTACCTGATTACAACACACGTAAAGTGCAGTTCTTAGTTTTCTTCGAAGCTTTTTGATTACATATGTGTTTACTTTTTATAACTATAGTTTTATCTATTTTAATTTCATATACACATACGTTCTGAATTAAATGTGAAAGACATAAATAAGGAAATAGAAGTAATATCTTTTCATCTGCCTTACTGACACATGATATGTTGCAGAACAACTATCATTATCAGGGCCGGCGGGACAGTTATAAAAGTGAGGGGGCTTCTCCTAAAAAGTGGGAGGGGGGCAGTTAAACACATGCATATCCACTTAATTGTTGATGACCGTAAAGTGGGGGGGGGGGTTCAAGTCTAAAAGTGAGGGGGCTGGAGTCCCCCTGCCCCCTCCCAGTGCCGCCGTCCATGATTATATAGTGTATCTGTATCGGGAGAATAAAACACTCATCTAAAATCAACTCGTCCGTCAAACAACGGTGACATTTTTACTCTGTTTAACATCTCTGATGTTAAAATATTTTCATATTATAAAACTGAGTCATTCAATATTTTTAAAAACTTAAACGATACAAACGATTTGCGCTGCTAACACACACACCTATATATATATATATATATATATATATATATATATGATATCCAAGTAAACACTACACAAATTAAAATAGATCTGATGTGAGGTACAATGTTTACGTATGGTAAATAATATGGATCCTAATACCCAACTATTTAAAAGACATGTACTTACTTATATGTATTTCATTAACCTAGGTACATCATTTCTCAGGAAGGTATATGTGTGAACCGAGTCTACTAAATTTTATTTTGAGAATTTCATTTTAACACGCTCGTTCGCCTTGCCTCGGATCCATTTCTGTACAGCTGGCATCATGCTAACTAATACTTTTATTTTTTCCTCTTCCATTCCTTATCAAGTTACTTTCTATTACGCATTATTCACTTTTATCTCAATATGCTACTCATTAGCGTACTATATTTTAAATGGCAAGAACACCTATTAGAATGTATTGATGAACATCGAATATGCACTTGCATGTTTAACGAGCTTTTATAAAAGTAAAAACATTTCAAATACTTATGCATGTAATAACATAATCGTTATTTGTAGTTCCTGATCGCAATGCTTTTTCTGAACACTCCTTGTAATTCTGATGGTTATTTTTCTAAAATCACTGGTTTACTATACTTTACACTAAACGCATTTATATACGCTAATTTTCGCGTCAATATATATATATATATATATATATATATATATATACATACACCTATAGATATACTTTATATTCTACGATAATACACAGTATGCCACCGCTGATTTATGTTATTAATTTGGAATTCAGGATATATTGTGTAGCACACTAGGCTTTAATGTCTATCACTATTTATATAGTTATAAGTTTCAGATATAACAAAATATTAGGAAGTACAGAACATAATGATAAA
>OY744516.1:192935213-193112713 GCA_963556195.1 Sepiola atlantica
ATATACTTGTTTCATTGGATCAATTACCGTTCGGTTTCTCCCTGTATAATATTCATTATATAAGCAGTTTTAACAATGATTTTATTTGAACTTTTATACTAATACAAAACCTAACCAGTTCACCGATAAATGTCACGATGTTAACACAAATTCAATTTCTTTAACATTAGAATATATAAAATAACATTCAAATATATCAAATAAAATCATGACAACGACATGTTTACTGTTTTTCACTAAATTACCAAAATATGATATTCTGTAGAGAAGGCTACCGCAAGACTAATTGTTGCAGACCAACGTGCATGCATTGTAATCGATAGTAAAACAAAGTCGAAACTAAAAGAAGTTAGGGAAAGTATTGTATAAAAGCGGGAAGAGTATGAACTATTCACATTGACTGATGCCGACAGACGTACAAATAAGAGTGTTTCCAAGTCCACGTATCTCGCTAAACGCTGTACTGCCATGTCAGGTCGGGGTGCTATTAGAGCCAATATGATAGGGAACTCGAAATCGGCAGTGGGGGAAGTGATTATTTAAAAAAATATATTGTGTGATATATATTAATTAACCACTAAATGAATTAATCAATGAAAATAAAACAAATATTATATACATATATATATATATATATTTACATATATATATATATATATATATATATATATATATATATATATATATAAATAAATATTAAACTATATGTGTACCTACAGATGATGTGGTTTGGAGCTTTTATACTTTTTCATTTAAGTTATATTTATTCTGATTATAGAGTACCCATCACGACATACTATAGACCACAACAAACTTACTCAGACTTTTGATTTATAGCTAAGTGAATGTATATTTTTTAAATATCCCCTAACAGTGGTAAAGTGTAATTACTCTTAAAGGGCCTTATTATAACAATATTTTTTATACATACATGTGAAATTATACTATTACTTACAGATAACGTCGTTTCGAGCGTATTGCTTCTTTCAGTGAAGAGAAGTAATAATATCAGACAACCATGAGGAGTGAACCCGGTTCACAGAACCGCCTTTGTATCAGTACGTACGTACGTACGTACGTGCGTATATATATATATATATATATATATATATATATATATATATATATATATATATATTTATATACATATATATATTTATATTTATATATATATATTTGTATATATATATATATATATGTATATATATATAGTTGTATATATATATATATATATATATATATATATATACATATATATATGTGTGTATATATATATTTATATATATATATATTTTTGTATATATATAGTTGTATATATATACATTTGTATATATATATATATATATATATATATATATATATATATATATATATATATATTTGTGTATATATATATATATAGACAGAGATATATATGTGTGTATATATGTATTTATATATTTGGATATATATATATATATATACATATGTATATATATACATTTCCATATATTTATATATATAACACTATATATATATATTTATATATATATATATATATATATATATATATATATATATATATATATATGTATATAGTTTAAAGGCTTCGGTTTAATGAGATACATCTAATTTTTTGGCACTTTGTTGTTTTCGTTTAGGTTTTGATTTTATATGGCTTTCTTTCAGTAGTTCATATATGTGTAATGCCTGTGTTTGATTTTAGTCACTTTAAGACACACATTTGTAAAATATTTCCTCGTATCATTAGTCCTTCAACGGACTCTTATCTTTAAAGGAGGAATTAAAATTAACTAATGTTTAGTAAATTATTTTCAAAACTAATTCGTCCCTAATCATCAATCTGAAATGTTATTAGGCCCTAACTTTCTTGTTATTTACTTTTTACATGTGAGTTATCCGTGTTGTTTTTTGTAGTTTTTATGAGTTTTTTCTTTTTTAATTGTGTTAGATACGTCGACTTCATAATGCACGACCTAGTAAAATATTTGTTATATCTATATTCTTACAGCATACTTTCATCTTTAAATACGATATGAATATAATATCTCTTCATTATAATAAACGTATGATTACCACCATTTATTAAAAAATATATTCAATATTAGACGGGCAATATCTAAAAGTGATACTGTTACTAAATAACTGTTGTTATTTTATTTTATTTTTTTCAATACTTTTCACCCTGCACAAGTCACATTACTACTGAATTGTATGGGGCTACTCTGATCGGAGTGAGATTTTTCGAGGGGCAACCTTGCTGGGGAGCTGAGAAGCAAGATATCTGATCACGTTACATTGATTCATGTTCGTACGCCCGTGAAAACAGGGGCAGGTCGGTGATTCTAGTTCCAGGCGACCCAAGTAATGAAGCAATCATAGTAGAACATATTTCGGAATTGAGGGCCTTGTAAAATTAAGGGATGGAATTTTATTGTTAGTCGGGTTGGTCGGGAATATTTACATCGGGGGGGAGGGGGAGTACAAATTCAGTTAGTACATCGGAGCACATTCCATATAAGTACTTGCAAAACAAGAACAGAGATGTGACTCTGCAGCGATTTGAGAGGAACAAGGGCTTGCCAGATAGTGCAGGACCTACTAGGTTTGTAATTCTTTTTTGTAACCTGTTTAAGTAGAAGAGGTTACTGTTTGGTGAACCAGCCCCAATGTGGCAACACTACTCCATGTACGTGCAAATAGTGTTTGTTTAGATATATATGGTATTTGCAGATGTAATTAGTGTTCTAGCCTGTTAAAGTGGGCTAACTTCTTTGCAGCAGACTTGGTTGTTTATTCTATCTCATATTACCTGAGAATGCAAATCAGGGGTGTGAACGTCGGACTTTCGGAAAGGGTGTGATCAGTCATGACAATCGGTGGTTGAAAATGTGTGGGTAGTGGTTTATATAAAAAAGCTGTGTATCGTAGCAGTAATCGTGACAATCTATTTTTCGCCCATTCTAATAGGGAGTTCATGTTGTTCTCTAAGTATTTACCCATCGTCTTCAATAATTTGAAATTCGTTTTTTATCTAAGTAGTTTTACGATTATTACGACATACGTAATAATTAGATTTTGAAGGATATTTTAATCTTTTTACAAATAACCATTATGTTTCTTACTGTAACATCTTCAGATCAATATATATATATATATATATATATATATATATATATATATATATATATATATATATATATATAGATATGAAATGAATAAAAACAACTTCGCCCTACAATTGATGACAACAACAGAATTATATTTGTGTGTTATATTCGATTTTACGAAAACTTAATTCTGCTATGGGTAAAATTTTTATTTTTTACAACCAGAGACATAAGATATGAGGTAATTACTTTATGAATTGTATCGTATTTCAACTTTTGGCGAACGAACAATCTCATGTTTAAATGAGTGTTGAATGTAAGTACGTAGTACAAAGGTAGGTACACACGTATTGATGTACATATGTTTTTATTTAAAACATATTGCCATGTATATGCGTCTATGTGTAAAGCCACTGGATAGTTTCGACGTCGGCACGAAACGCCTTTTACAGAACTCAATTTATTTTGAGTACATGAAGAAAAAAATCATGACATGCAAAGAGGTGTTCTACAAAATATTTGTCTCCTACGTTAAACCGGGAAATTCACCTCGTATTCTCCTTTCTGCGCATATGTAGCTTTAAGCTTATACGGATTAACTTGAAGGGGTCGTTTCTTGCGATGTATTCTTTTTGTGATTTTCTTTTCAATCTCCTTTTCTTTCCGACTAAAAGACGCCAACCATGTAAGGAGCTCAGCAAAAAGGGCTTGTTACTAATGTTTTTTTTTTCCTTTTACTTGTAAAAGTAGTGGCAGCTAAACCATAACGTAAGTTTCTTTTTCCCCTTTCTATAACGGAGCCACAAGTAAACCCTACGTTTTCCCATGATTTACCTGTACACAGCCACATTAAATATCTAATGGAAATATTAGAATAAATAAACACAAAATCATGGCGTCAAGCATTTTCTTCTCATTCTCACAAACTAACCCCTTACAGCAAAAGCTGGTAAATATGCGAACACTGAGTGATGCATTTATTTATTTCTTCAAACTATTTGCTACGCTGCAAGGTTGCATAGGGAAAGGTTATTATCATCACAACGTAATGGAATGGAATGTTTTAGACGATGAATGATGGATTGTATTATTTCAATTATTCAAACTACTGTTCTCATCTAGGATTTTATTTCCGAGATATTTTGACGGGCATAGTATCCGTTATTTTTCATACTTTATTTATCCTAAAGAGTGTTTTAAATAGTTCACTGTATAATAAGATGTGGCACAAGGTCGAGATTGGGTGGGGTGGGGTGTGATGAGGGATGGCTGTCGTCCTCTTGGTCTAATCTCTCAACAAGTTTAAGTCACCAAAATGCCAAATACTACTCTATAGGTAACACTTACTTAACATTATTGCCATTAAATTTATTTACAAATTCATCGGTTGCGGGGTGGGATGCGGGTATAGAAACAACAGTGATTGCTGAAAAATAAAATGCTAAGTGTAATAATTAGTAGGAGATTCCAATGAGCTGCTCACTGTTTTTCGATGTTGTTTCAAGAGCGGAACACAATCAACAATTAAAAAGTGAGAAAAAGAGCAAGAACCTATTTGTAATATCAACTAAGATGCTTTGCAAACTGGGATGGGATCTGATAAACTCTCAGGGCAGTGTGCACCATGCCTAGGCAAAGAACACGTAGAAGCTTCTTCAAATACTTATTGTCGAATTCGATGATATATACTAAATTTCGAACTGAACCCGTTATTTCATTCACGGGGGTAGATTGTTCCTGTCTTGTCAGCTATGTATTATTTTCATTTGATTCTTTGTAATTATCGATTTTGTGTTAATCGAATCTTTAATCACAAAAAGCATATCACTTAGAACTTATTATTACTTAAGAATTTATCCGTGACAACCAGTGAACACAGTAGCAGGAAAAAGAAACAAATAGTATCCTCTCACATCAGACCAGTAAGTATGTGATTGTTTTTCATTTAGTAGACACAAAATGTTTATGCATCGGAAGTTCTGTTTCTTTTACTTTTAATGTGAATAGGGTGATAGTTTTGTTTTATGGATATGATACCATTTTATCAGGCATACCATTGTTCAGCGAGTAGCACAGCCACTCCGTGCAAGCGTAGGAAGATGATATTGTTTCCTTGCCAATTACTGGAGGCACCCGAAAATGTAAATGCCGACGTGTCAACTTTTGATTTAATGTATAGTGACTAATTACTGGTCCTGGACACTTTTTAGGATTGCGTGGGTTACAATAGATGAATACCAGGCTTTGTATTCATATAGTGGTTGCGCAATATGAGGGCCTGCCTTTTAAAATAGTGATGACTGTAACAAGACAGGCAGGTGCTGTGAACTCTTATTGCTAAACTGTTAATCTAATCATTAGTATAGAAGCCCTTAGAAATCCTATAGGTAACACTTACACAGCCTAGTATGATACCAACATCATACAGCTTTCAACTAATAAACGATTGCAAAAAAGTTCATACTTAATATGTGAAGATAACTTCCGGTTAAAGTTTAACGGCTGTAACAACAAAGAGGAAACAACTGTGTATGAGAAAGTTTATTCTGTGTAGTGTTTGTATATAGAAACACACGGATGAAGCAGTGATTTTAATGGCTGTTTAACCCTACATGACATACGTTGTCGCACAAATGAAGCACTAACAATAAAGATAATAAACGCAAAATATGTATATTTTCAGTTGATGAACACGATTTCTACAATAACAAAATGTGATTTTTACAGAAGACTATTATATTTACACTATTTACTATGTTACCTATTGCTAGCTTCGTATTATTGGACATATTCGAGAGAAGTAACAATTATAGACAATGAAGAACGATGGCAATTATGACGTCTCAAAGAAGCATCGCATATGTTGGACGACGTTCAAACTAGATCTAGTATAAAAATTAATCCAATAAGCTGATTACTTATAATAAATATTAGATCATAGAACTAATAAAACAATTGCTTCAGTTACGTTAGAAAATAATTATTTCATTTAAATGATTACAATGTATAGACATCTTAACAATATGATGTTTAAGGTTCTAAACATAATACTAAAATTGTCGCAAGGGAAGCCTCGCTTTATTGTAAACAACTAGTTCAACTCGTCAATCCTTTTTACCATCGAACTTGTAATAACATAAATTGACACTTCTATAATATCATAGCAATCCGTTAATGCGCTTATTGATTAAATAAATGCAACAAAAAAAGTTGTATTTTATGAGATTATCGATCTCTTAGTCAGCGACTCTAACAAACTTGGGTCTGCACTGCCAATTCATGAGACCATATTAAAAGTCGAAAATTGGTTCTTTAAGAACAATCGTAGTCATTAGCAATTCTATTAAGTCGTTATAATGTTATTTTCAATTTCATCTTGATAGCAGTTTTGTTTTTTATCAAATAAAACTGGATAGAACTGAATTGACGTAATACTTTGTATTAATTTCTATTTGTTACATTTTGCCCCTTTTTAATTTCAAGTGCTTTCTACATATTGTGTTATTTTAATTTAATCAATTATACAATACCAATATAACTAAAATATGGAAGAGAAAAATCAATGAAATTAAAATATTATTTATATAGTGCTATTATTAAAATAAACTTAATTCGAAGCAAATTATAAACCGTAGCAACGCAGATGACATCCGGTTTCTTTTTCTTTTGTTTACCCCGAGAAAAGGCTCAGTAAGATTAACGTCAGTTGTTATGTTAATTTCTTGATGTTTTATTGTGTTCAGAGTGGCTTATTTATTCATTTACTTTTTATGATATACACTTTAGGGATGCATCCATCTTGTTCATCATTCATGTTATTACTAAAAAAAATAATTTGATCGATCCTATTCAAGGGCGAGTGTAAGGAAGTGGGCAACAGCTTCCACAGGATTACTACGTTTACTCTTGATCCTCAGCTAATAATGATGAGCGTTTAGCAACGTTACATTATGTGCCTTTGATTAAGTCTTTGGTATGACTTGGACGAAGATTAACCCCTAATCTTCCGTTCGATTAGTTAAAAGCTTTACAATTAAACCAAATGGGCCGGTAAATATGTTTACAAAAATTATGAATATTTCGTGTATCTCAACATTATTCGTTATTCAGTTACGTAAGCGTTATTCAGTTATGTCAGCGATCATGCATCCAATAATAGCTTGTAGTGCGGCAGTAATCTACAGAAATCGTATGTAACATATACATGACCATGTTTCACTGTGATTATATATATATATATATATATATAAGCACTCAATAAAAACAGGACAAAATGTGAGATTTAAATATTCTATGAAACGCATCAGTTAATAGAATATGTCTATATTGTGTCTCTCATCATGTAATTGTAAGAGAGCAATGGTTCTGTTTTTTAACAGATCTTGATTATATAGCAATATGGTTACTGTTTGTATGTAACATATTAAGTATTTTTTCATAATTACCTTCATACATTGATGTTAATTAAAGATAATACTTTCTATTTGTTATATATTCGCTTACTTCACAGGCTAAATATCGCTTAAATTCTTATTTTCTGCTTGTAATCAATAGAAACAGATTTAATTAAGCAGAAAAAAGCAGACAAAACTACATCTAATGTCATTTCAAACGGAATCATGTACTCTTCTCTCATTGACTTACAGACACTAATATACACGTAAATCACGAAAATGGAGAAAAAAAGCTAAACTTTTTGCGCATAAAAATATTAATTCTAAGAACTTTGTAAAATATTATTCAACTATTAAAATGTAAATGAATGATCTAATTCGGTTAAAAATGTAAGTGTTTTTTAAACTTAAGCACCCTCTACTTCTCTTTCTGCTTTCGTTCTTTCTCTCTGTATTACACTCTCCTACTAAATAATAACTTAAAAATATACAAACAGATGTAAATTGGTTAACTATATGTGCAAGATAAATCATTAATTTTACATACACTTCAATCAAAACTTGGAAAAATAGTTGTATGGTAATAGTAGGTATTCAAAGCAAATGCACCACTAGCATACAGCGTGAACGCTGAATAATGTATTGTTGATATCAAAATGTGAAAGAAACAATAGCAATTTCTACTCTACCTAATACATTAAAACATATATATCAAGTATGGTTAACTATAAGTTTACGACCCATTCCATGAAATAACAGAAACACATGTTCAATTAAGGAAGTAATCAATCAAGTATTGCAATAATATTGATTAAGTAACATTGAGTAGTCCAGGCAAATGTAGCCGCAAGTGACGCTTCTAAACTCACTTTTGAATTATTGATTAGTATCAACTTTAAAACAAGCAGCAACACATAATGCTACTCTTCCTACTACTAGTTTTTACCCGCTCGTGTATGTCTCTCCTCCGACCTCCTTTGTTTCTTACCGCGAATCAGATCGGACGCACGAGCTTTCACTTTTATTATAAAGATTAGCCTACATATCTTCCTTGCGGTTTTATATTTTAGCTAAGCTGTTCAGTCTCTTCCTACTGTGACTGAAGAGTTGCACACTCAACCGAGCGGGTTCAGTGAATTGTTTGAGTGAGTTAATTTGAAAATCCGTTATATGTTCAGTCAGTAAGCTCAGTCAGTAACGTCTAAGACTGTAGGTCTCGGGTCTGTGGTTTCGATCCCTAGTGTGTGCATCAAATTGTTTCATTTATTACGACAACTAATTATTTTCATTTCCAAAACGTCACATTATGTTTAACGACCTTATAGTTAATTAATTGTTACAAATTATGTAACATTGATACCGTGACTCGCCCATAAACCCTGTCCTTTTGGCTAAGATCATGATACGATATCTACACCCGAATGGATGCTGCACCCGAATAACCGGTACCGTATTGGCCTTCGGGCATTGATTCCGGTGGTTTGAGATATTTCCCTGTGCAGTTCTCGTAGGTGTACCCTCTTAGGGTTTGCCTTATCACCCTTTAAGAAGGTGTTAGTTTATTGCTAATCGTCTTAGGCGCTGGTAAACTACACCTGACTTCGTGCCTAGCCTTCATGAAAGAAGGTAAAAGTTATATATATTTGAATGTGTGTCGAACCTCCTGAAACAAAAATTTGACCTATTGGCCCTTTCATCTAGGAGCAAACTGTAGAATGTTGTCTGATGCTACATTTCTTATTTTCTTCCCTCAATTAGCGAGGAGGGAATCCTTCTAGACTGAATCAATTATTTGTGTTACAATCCAGAGTGCCTCTTTTGGAGGAGGTATATTATTTTCCACATTAAACACCGATTTTGCTCTGTCAGGAAGCAAGTTGATACAATTGAAAAGGAAACCAAATTCAGAATTCACCCACGAAGAATATGTGTCGCCTTTTTGTAAACAAATAAAAAAAAACAATATCATTTTGGTGAATACTTTTAAAAAAAATAATTTTGTTGAAAATGTTTCCATAAAAAATAAATAATTTAAATTCAAGTAAATGTTTTGATTAACATAACGTGTTAACACCAAACAAAACAGTGTTTATTTAACACGAGATTAGTTTTTAAGTGAATAGAAAATCCAGCTCCTTTAAAATGGCACACTGGATTCTGAAAACAATAGTTAATTCTTATTTTAGTCACGTAAACTATTTAGCGCTTGTTTTTAATACTCTATCAACGGTTTTTCTCAACGTTTGTACTGACAAAAGTGTTCTTGTTGGGGAGGGGTGTTTACATAAGGTGCAGGGCTCCAATTATAAGCAACTATTTTTGGAATTACTGGTCGGCAGACTGTGAACAAAGTATCAGTTTTGTCTATTGTCAAAAGAGCAAAGATCTTAATCGACTTCGGCAATTTTTATAGGTTATTTCCTATATTATTCACATAATAATTCAGAGTGAAATTGTTTATTTTTAAGTGTTTTGAACCTACAAATGTATGAATTTGATTCATTATTCGTCCTTAACTGGCCTCTATTCGAATGTTTATAAACATGGCGATATTCGTTTTAATTCCTTTATTGCGGATGGTGTTCCAGATAGTTTAAAGGTAATCGCAGACAAAAGTAAAATGCGAATATGTTTAGGAGGTAAACTACATTGGATTACTCATTTCCCTAATAGGATGTTGAAAGTGAAATTAAAATATATGTTATGGACATTTTTAAAATAAACACAAGTATCTTCATTCATCACAACACAAAATTAGTTAATTTAAATATATTACAAATTCACATTTTTAACAAACTTATCATAGTAATGACGTATCCAGTACAGAATATTGCCGACGAAATTCTCGAAGTGGACACAAATATGTTTCTTCTACAGAATTTGAACACAACTAAACTGACTCAGATGAGAGTATTTGTTCGAATAATACAAATTTGTAAGTGCATTTGAAGCATTTAAACTCTCATTTCGAAAGAAGTAGTGGACCAATGTCGACCTGCATGTCTGTGATTTACGGAAATGGTAGAGCTGTGGCGGAATAGTCAAATGAGTACCGACATAATACCGAAATTACATGAGACATCTTGTTTGTCTTTTCCCTAACGTAAGGTTAACACCTTATCTCCTTCTGTTTTAATTACGGGTTAATCGTGTAATTGCTTATTCGCATAGGGTGTAATAGAACATTCCTACTCCGTCATGGCCGCCATATCTGAATGCAGAATGTTCTACTCATGTTAACCCACATTTATTCCAAATAATAATTAAAAAAACATGTTATTATTAACAATTAACAATAATACAATTTAACTGTTTTTTTTATAATTAGAATTTTGTTTTCTTTTGAAAATATGAGAATAAAACAATATTTCTTTCTGACACCAAACACGTTATTTACTCATAAAATAACTATTAACGTCGCCTCTAATGTTTGTCTTCCTTCATTAATATTTTCTAATTCATGTATTAAAAAAGAAAATATAATTTTAAAGGAAATCGGTTTGAATGTTTTGACCTCAATTATCGAATCAAGTTTGACAGGCGCGTAGGAACACAGCTCACATTTTTATAGACAGACGCTAACGGACACTTGAAACAGATGCACATAAATGTTGGTCGAGTTTCCAAATTTTAAATATTAACTTACATTAAGCATAGAACGTGGTGTGATTATATAATAAATACTGATATCAAAGATTTAGTGGCATCATTTTTTCAGAAAATGATTATCTGCATAATCGTTTATTAAAAATCGTGTTGATTAGATAGCTAATAAATTAATAAGAAAACCTGGTAATTACGATATTTAAATCAGAAAAGTTGGTCATTTTATTTCATTAAAGTAAACCGAATGAGATAAAATGAATACAAAATCAGTATAATTTAAATTTAAAAAGTCTACCACCCATCACCACCAACAACTTTAACATGTTGCTTTGCACGTTATTAATAAAGTTCTAATTATTTTCTTAGAAATAAGACAAAAATAAACAAATGTATACAGCTGAGCACAAATTAGGCGATTAGTTCATTTATAAATCACAATTTGTATTTGAATATCTCTTGAAGAAACAATTCCGACAATTAAAAATGAAAGCAAACGCAAAATGTCTATTAATTGCTATTCTTGAAAATGGCAATGTTCTACAATAATAAACCATAACAAATAATAATAAGTATATAGTGTCACCTTGCTCTATGTTAGATATGTCAGGGCCAAACACGCCATATTACTACACAACAATTTTAGAATGATCTGATTCGTAAACTGCTGCCATTAATTTGAGTACCCTTTCAAGATTTAGAGAATGTTTGGGGCAACGTGGCAACTTTAGTTGTGTCATATGTGTCTCTGAAGGTTCATCAAAAACTTCCTTCTATAAATCCTAGATTGCACATATTTGTGAAAAGTTGATTAAATCAGACTAGTGTTACATTTTAAAATTGAGAGTTATTAAATGTTCGATGTGTTCATGGCTAATGAAAGTGTATACATATGTTCCATTATCAATGAAAATTATCATCACGAAATAGTTTCTTAAACGTTTCTCGAAATACGGAAGTTTTGACGCGTTTTAAATCTTTGTTAAGGCATTTGTAAGCCTTAAAACTGACAGCCCATTTTCATAGCATTTTTACTCACTAATTTTACCATTATTTCTTAATCATTATTTTCTTCTTTCTTTCTTAGAAACCTCGGTTCGTTTCAAATGTCCATGTTTAAACAACTTGTCAAAAAGTATATGTCGCATACCTTTTAATGTCTCGTACCTTTACTTCTTCGTCGCGAAGGGGCGCCGTCTCGATATCTCTAGTGGTTGAATTATTTCTGTATTTCTGTACTGCCGTGAACATCGCTGTCCGTTGTGTCTACAACAACACCTTTATAACACGTCATTCACGAGGCAACGATCTTTTACTTTGACTTGTTTATTTCAGACTTTTGATTTTCCTCGGCTACAGAAATGCTTCACTAACGTTGAGGGAGAGACAAAATTCCTACTTTATCGTAGTTACTTCCTAGCTTAAGTCATTAACCATTCGAGGAAGGGGATATACATCTCATGCCTGTATTCTATTTGGGAATTTATTTCCCCTAATCATTTGAATACTACATAGAGAAATCGACCGTTCGTCTCGCTTCCAAACCCCAGACTGGCAAAACTCTGTTTCCCACAGAAAAGTGTGTGACGTCACATACCCCCATGAGCAGGTGCCCATTGCCTCTTGATCTGAAGGCTCGTCAACGTGGTGGTCCTGTCAACGTCTGTGAGAAGCAGTTCATTTTGCACTCGACTGTACGGGTCCACCCGCACTAAATCACGCAAGCCAAACCAAACGATCCCTCACACATACGCGCACTTCAAGATTCGTTTGGTCTCACAGGGCTATTATCCAAAACATATCTATGTATTGAATAAACTTAATGTTTAATGATGAAATAACAATAACTCTTTAAAATAATTAATAAAATTAGCTACACCGGTTTAATTAATTGTATTAATAACAAAGTAAATAGTAAATAAATGCCTTAATTAGTTTATTCGTTTTTCTCTCACTGTAAATTCGTCTCATTTAGCGATTGTAGAACAACACACGTTGCAGGCATTATGCTGTAGATTCTTAATGCATCTGATTTCAGGTGGCATTATTCGGTCCTTTTGATCATATTGAAAACATAGTGCTTATGTTTAAATAAATTATACATTGTTCTCTCAAATAAGCTAAAGATATACATGGCAATGATAAATGAGGCAGTAAAGTTTATCAAGCATTTTTTATGAGTAAGCATCACGTGTCCATAAGTACATCAGCCTGATAGACACATTTAATCATCTTGTCTGAGTTATATGTCAACCTTTCTCGGCAGTAAATTTATGGTCGGACTTCCCCTTAGAAATGCCTACTATATAATAAAAAGACTATCTGGCCGCAGCGCAGTTCTTTACTTCGTCGATAGTAATACAAGTATCCAGTGGATAAGTAACTGGTGGAGAGGTTACTTGTGATAAATCATTGTATTAATTTCAACACAATTTACCTAGTTGACTAGTAAATGTTGTAGAGTTGCTTGTAGGTCCATCAATACAGAACTCTTAATGGAATAAGGAATATAAGATGGGGGTGTTTTCTTGCTGAATAATGTTCAACGACTTGAAAGCTATGCTAATATATGGTTTTCTCTGTCTAGTTGTCACAGGAGAATGTTCCGAAACAGGCATGGTTTAATAATGAAATATATATTTGGTTTAATAAAACAAGACATATTATAACACCCTTAACATCACGTTGAGACGTCCTTAGCCTCATGACTGAATTGCTCAAACTGGATTGACAACGTTTTCATATACATGTGTATATGTTTTTAATTTTTGAAAGCTTGTCATGCAATGTAAGATGGTGGCTTGAATTAATCCATTTTTTTGATAATTGGTTTAAGAAATGTTTCGGTGACCATTTTAAAATAATTACCTTACCCGCATTGATTTTATTTATAAACAATGGAAATAGTCTTTAAAATCCGACCGTCTTTGCCCGCGATCTTCCGCGAACAATGAGCAACATTTTATATTTAAATAAAGTGTCAAGTCTTCTCCCTTGGATCGAAGGATTCTGGGCAGTTTACTTCTGTTTACAGAGTGTTTCCTATCGGTAAGAGTTGGTTAATTGCTGTGTTAGTCTGAAATAGGCTGTAACATGTAGGTTATAGTCTAGATGCGAGAAAGCATTCACAGTCAATGGTTTTAATCGTGCAGCTTTTTTCTCTCGTGGTATGCGTGTTTGATAAGACGATCGCCGATTGTAATCATTCGATTTGCTGAGGTAACTGAAGTATTAGTACTTTTAAGGAAAGAAAAACTTGCAGGTTGTTGATAAAATGTTGTAGAAACTGCTGTGTTTTGTTTTTTTAATTATTCATTTATTATACATAATTACATAATTAATGGTTATATTAAGCTCTGTCTACAAACTAGTATCATGTTAACGATTAGACCATATACATAACTTCCGGTCCATGCGGAGCCGGGTCTCATCGAATAGTAAGCGTTTACAAATATATAGAAGACCCTACATTAGTGAAGTTAACAATATATGAGTGCTTGCAGCTACTTAACAAATACACTTATATGAAAGCACTATTTCACACACTGTTTACGATATGTTGTTACTTGAATCGCAACGGTCATCTACTCGATTCTATTTTATGGGTTATAATTACATTACTAGAGACACTTTGTCTTTAATAATCATCTTAATCACCTTATTAGTCTCTTTTGAATCTCTTGTATTTCAATATCAATTAACATCCGTCTGGCAAAACAGTTCAAAAGTTAAAGGCACTAAAATATGAAACCCGGTTGAACAAGATAACATTTGCATCATAGTTTCTCTGTTATTTTCGTATAGATTTTAAAGAGTAGTCAATAACATTGTGCGATATCGTCCGCAAAACACCATTGATATATCGTCTGGCTTATTCCGGGGTAAAATTCTTAATAGAAATGCTACTTCTACTGGAAAAAAAACTATTTATATCTTAATTTTCCCAAGTAATCACCAAACGAAGCATATACGGATGTATAACGATATATTTAGATCTTATTACAACAACGACGACACCTAAAACTAGTCGTACTGCTACTACTGCTAATAATATTAATAATAATAATAATAATAATAATAATAATAATAATAATAATAATAATAATAATAATAATAATAATAATAATAATGATCTCCAAAAGTAATGAAGATACTTCAACTCAAGTTAGACAAACGTCTATGGGATTATTCATGTCACTACAATATACTAGTTATATATATATATATATATATATATATATATATATATATATATATATATATATATATATACACACAGAGAGAGAGAGAGAGAGAGAGAGAAAGAGAGAGAGAGCGACTGAAAAATTAAAAATGGCGTCCTACGGACCTTTTTGCCGCATGTAAGTATTTTTTCTTTGCTTTTTATTTTTTGTATCATTTTTTTTTGTTTTTACCCATAATGAACAACTGTGGTCTGTAGGTTTTTTTCAAAACGTTTAATTTTAGAACCTTTTCTTCTCTGTGGATCTTGGGGTGTTGTAGAGCGGATATTGACATATTAATACTTGGTGGGCACACCTCAATAGAACCGAGTTGTGAATATAGATCTAACAGAAGTGTTATGTTTTTTTGAAAAAGTGAAAATTAAAAAATTTAAAAAATAAAAAAAACATGCTTATTGGAATATACAATGAACCTATAAACTAGGTTGTTCATAGGCGAGAGATATGCGCGTTAGAGTGCCAACTATGAAGAAACGAGTACATTCTGCATGCTTCGCCTGTTTTCTCTTGTATTCTTTTTTTCTTTTCACGTTTCTATTATCCTTACATATGATTAAACGTACTCCTGCATCATTAAATTATTCATGCTATGACAGTGTCACTTTTTTACTCGATCTCTAAACCTTGATCAGGTCGTCGGTGGTCAAAATAATGATCAGTGTGGTGTGCTAGCTAAGTGACAATATTAACCTTCATATTTGCTCTATATGCTTAATACAATGAATATTCATGTCGAAAATATTCCGTATTCTATATACTCATTGCTCTATTAATTATCAAACTGGTTCGTGTTATTAAGATTGAATATGTAATATTGTATACAACTTTTCCCTTTTTAATTTTCAAACTTATTTTGTTTTTACATATAAAGACACATCTAACCACGTAAGTGTTTTTGACGGAATCATACCATCGAAACGATTAAACTTCATCTATTTATTCGAGGAGCATTATTAATCAGATGTGATCGAGACGAACTATTTCGACTCTCATTATAACTGAGGATTATTATCTCCATTTCTCTCATCTTAATTATAGATTTTCAAATTGTATTCTCGTGACGATTCAGCTAAGTGTGTTACATTTAGTGGGCTTAACGTAAAATACTGATTTATAGAAAAACTTACAATATTTTGTGTGTGTTTTTAGTTGACTATAATGAGTTGCCGCAAACATATTTTAATGGAAATGTCAAAAATGAGTTTATAATGCACTCTATATGTTGACATACGTCAGTAAGAGTATACATAAACCACATCACGATGGTTCACATAATTATCATTTGAATTATAACGCTGGCCAGGCGGGCTGCCTTATTATCTTCATAACGGCAGGATTCACGTGTATAATCTAACACTAGATGGACTACACGTCAATAAGTGTAATGAAAAGGAGGCAAATACCCTTCTAAGCAATCTGAAACTAAAGGCTCCAAGTGCACGAAAATAGGGATTGCGTTATTGTAAATAGTTATAACGATATGTGCTAAAATGTTTAGTGCATTGTTTGTTAGCTATAAGGCATATCAACTCAAGTTAGCAATTTAATGTCGAATAAGTACTATGTTTGCTAGGTAAATGTGTGTGTATGCCTAGATTTTGTAAAAACATACTCTGTAAACGAAGGTTCTTATTTAACCTACTAGAATTAGTGGGTAAAATTCTAGTATACATTAAATATTATATTGATTAAAGCAGAACATATTTTGTATGATGAATCTAATTTCCGACGCTATTGATGATATTTACATATTCATTATTTATTGTTTATTATCGCTTATGGTTTAATTTATGTTTTGAAACATGGCAGTACTCATATATCTATGACGTCATTCCACAACAATAATTATCTTGTTAAGATAATTTTTAAACCTATATTTATACGAAAAGTGCAATTAGCACACTTGGTAGAACGTCAGAATGAACATCTAATGAGGTCAGCGTCAACTTTATCTTGTGAGAATGTATTATGAATTACTATTAATGCAATATATTTATAATTTTGAAAACTAGTAAATAGCTCTGATATTTCGAAATGAGACACATTCTGCAATGTATTTATTGTTTTAATAACCGTGACTGAGCGAGAAATTGTGAAAGACGGACAACATCTCTATTTATGTCAAATAAATCTTAACTAGTTCTACGATTATGTGTTAAAGTGGAGATAAGAGTCGTGATTTCTTAGGAGCAACTCCACACACTCTAAATCTGTAAAATCAGCGCCTCACCACTGGATCCAGTTTCGTGTCGTACCAAGAAGTTAACTTGTTTAGAATCGATGAACCTATGTGTCTTAATAGTGGGTTACATCTCCTTAAACTACAATCAAACATCGTTTTAGAGTGAATCCCTCTTATAAAAGTAGATTTATATTTCCGTCGATGATTCTGCATTACAGAATTAGGTGGCCTTGCATTTTTCGCTTCTAAAGTGCGTATATATATATATATATATATATATATATATATATATATATATATATATATATATATGTAATACGTTAGTCAAACACACGGATCCTACATTAAGTCATTCCATTTCAACGTCAAAAAGGTCATTCGACGAATGGAAAAAATAAAAAAAGGAATCACTAAACAGAAGAGTTATGTCGTTTTTAAGAACACATACATAATATATATATATGCCAGGTCGAACTACCATCTCAATATTCTTGAGGCGTTAGTCATTAACAACTCTCGACCTAACCTGTGTAGACAAAAAGTTTTGAAACATCAGTTGGAGATCTTTAATGATTCAAAGCCACCATAACGTTGAGAGATTTACCCCTTTTTTTCTTTCTCTCAATCGTTTCCTCCAACTGAAATAAGTTTTTTTTCCCCTCATATCTCATTCGACTATTAGTTTTTAATTTACCATTCTGACGTTTCTTCTCAGAGGGTCAGACGACAAGGCCTTAAGGTAATTTTAACAATTTTCCTTTTTTTTTCCCCACTCGTCTGTTTCATTGATTATAATAATGCTCCCTCTAGTATATATATATATATATATATATATATATATATATATATATATATATATATATATATATATATATATATATATAATTATATATATACATAGTATTTTACATCGTTCTTTGTAGGTAGGAATGAAGAATTTCCCTCATTATAATAGTTTCAAACCATTTAACACGCTCCACGTTTATGATAACTTTTTTGAAAATAGTAATCCTTTGCTTAGATAAAATACACAAAAAAATAGGCCGTACCAGGCTAATCTATAGAGGCCGCACATCGTCTGCTTTTATTCCTAGAAATAGTTTTCGAATCAGGTCGAGAACCCGCCTGGATTTGCTCGCCATTTATATCAGTGACGTGTTAGTTTGAAGGAATTATCCACAAGTGTACCAACGTTCTGTACCGATATTGAGTGGCTGAAGTGAAATAAAATTATACATTACTATCGCATTGTCACGCGAACAGAGCTTTAGAATTAAGTGCGCTGATAACTCTATTCAAAACATAATGACGTGGTTAAAACTATTAAAACTATAACTTTGACAACTAAATTTATGCGCTTTTAACTTTCTGAAGGAAAAACGCGTTGGTCTATATTTGTTGAAATATACAACTCAATTAAAGTTTGCCTAATGCTGATTATTATTTAGATCTTATTTAAATACAGAATACTTATTGAGTTAATGCCGGGGCATATATATCGATGATTCTAACTGCACCAGTTTGTTTAAAATGTTCTGAAACTTTTGTAATACTAAGACTATGTGTCTATGAACTGTATCCTATAAACTAGAGTTACGCTAATTTGTATTTATACAAACGAAGATAGGAATAGTCGAATCTATTACATACGTTGTTTCCTAATGACAAATTTGGAAGTCGACAGACAAAGTGCAGATGCAAAATGATACCATATTATTAAGTTTGTTCGCACGTATCCGCCACTATGTTTTACAATAGATTCCAATATTTTGCCTGCCACTCAGATTTCTTGAATCCATTTTACCAGCATTTCTTACTCATAATTTTGGCTCACGGGACATATAGAAATATTATTTTTATTTTTTATATTTTGTATATCTCTTTAAATCTTATACGGTTTAAATCTCAACTGTTACTTTTCACCTCCTTTTTATCACACTTTATTAAAGCTTCCTTACACTAAATTTAAACAAGCATATATAACACTCTAAGCAAATAACGCGTCCAAACAACAGTGACAGGTGACTTCACAATTCCGAAACAGATTGTAACCGGTTGCCAAAGTCCTTCTGTCTTCAAACCGACTCTACGAATATCGTACTAATTCATATATATATATATATATATATATATATATATATATATATATATATATATGGGAAGAGAAGGATAAAAGTAATCCGACGTGATGGGAAAATGAAAAAGGAAAACCAAAAAATGGATGTTTTTATGTGTACATCAACGTTTCGTCTTTATTTATAAGACTTCATCAGGATGATAAAATAGAGAAAAAATGTCATGCAAGTGCAGATACATGTAGGGTAGACATATTGGGAGGAAACATAGAATTAAATAGTGGCCACTGCTGGGAGGACGTCCGTATTTGTTGGAGAAATAGAAATGAATGTTGAAAAGAGTGAGTGGGGAAAAAATGGAGGGATGGGGTGAGCAAGGACTACTGTGGCTGGTGGTAAGAGAAAGAGGTGGGGGATGAGCAGGGGTAAAGAGGATGGCAGAGAGAGAGTGGAGGAAAGGGGGGGGGGTTGTTGGACCAGATGGCTGCGGTTCAAGATTGAAGGGGAAAAAGTAAGTTGGAATGTTTGTGTATGGGGGGTGTATGCAGGGAAAGGAGGATGGGTAGAGAGGGAGGGGGCTGTGATTTTGGTGGATGGGCGAAAGTTGTGGTCTTTGAGAGCGTTTTGAGAAAATGAGGGAATTTAAGAAGGGGTATGGGAGAAAATAGTTGAGTGGGGGAGAGGGAGGATTTGTTGTGATAGGGTGTGAAATATTTGAAATATTTGGAAAATGATAGCAATAAGTGAAAGATTGGGGGGGGGTGGAGGAGGGCGGTGATTGAAAGGGTGGGTATGGAATATTTGAAATATTTGGAACATGAGAAAGTTTATTTGGACTGCAGTATTAAAAGTGTGAGGAAAAAAGTAAGGAGAAAACGAAGATTCAAGGAGAAAAAAGAAACGGACAAGTAAATGGGAGAGTGTTATAGAGGTTGGAGATGAAAAAAGTAAACCATGATCAGGCAAGAGTCTTTGTTCTGTGAGGATGATCTTGCTTATTAAGGGTGATAGGTTAAAGAAACCATTACGTTGCTTGATGGTGGTGGAGGCGGTAATGAGGGCAGTTTCTAATAATCTTCGCCGAGATTTGTTGTGGATATATTTAGTGATTTTGGCTTGTTCAAATTTGAACGCTTGACCATGTTCTAGTGCATGAGAGAAAAGTGCACTAAGAGGGTTGTTGTTTTTTATGTCCCTTTTGTGTTCATTTAATCGTTTCTTTAATTCACGTTGTGTTTCTCCCACGTAAAATTGATGGCAATCATTGCAAGGGACAGTATATAAGCCGGCACATCCAGACATTTCCAAAAAACACCCACATCCCATGCTGATGAAGTCTCATAAATAAAGACGAAACGTTGATGTACACATAAAAAACATCCATTTTTTGGTTTTCCTTTTTCATTTTCCCATATATATATATATATATATATATATATATATATATATATATATATAAGTGTGTGTGTGTGTTCCACCGGCCGTTCTGACAGAAGATAAACTACACCGGTTCTCACTATAAATAGTGCGAGTCACCAGAGTCACGGGAGAGATAAAAGGACAGACTTGTAACTGTCTAGCCAAGTGCTAGTCAGTTTCCTTACCTTGTACCTTTTTATGTTAATATACTTGTTATCTTAACCCAACCGCGACTAGACTTCTTCTTTTTACTGTTCGATTACTTCACAACAATATATATATATATATATAGTTGACGTGTTTACTCGTTCATGATTTTAAAAAGCCAGCTGACAGATGTCGCTCTCTTTTAACAAAAGCTATATAGAGGGATTTAAAAAGGTGGGAGAAAAGAGAATAGAGAAAAATAGTATGTTGCAACATTTAATATACAAAAATGTGGTTGCTCTATCAACTCAGATGTAGGTACAAACGTATTTAACCGTTATTATTATAAGCTGTATGCTGCTGAACCTTTAATACTATACGATGGGTTGGGATTCTGTATTTCACTAACTGGTATTAGACGTGAATACGTATTTTCAGAATTTGCAATTCTCAATTTTCAAGACGTGAGATTTCCACTTGCTTTTGAGACAAAAGTAAGGGACTTACAGGCAATGTCGAATGACATTGTTCACAGCTGTACGAGTGTACGAGTGTACGAGTGTACGAGTATGTCATTAAGAGTTTAAATGGTGCAAATCACACCTTGCTGTTGATGAAACCCTACGACACAATAATTTCAGACCGGATAAATGTTAAGGGGATGTTGTACTGAATTATAAAGAATTCGCCGACAAAATAATGTTGCTATTAAATGACACGGAAAAAAATTAGCAAATCAAGTCCTGTCTGCACCCATGATGCAACGGTTTCCTTAGAAACTAAATTCTAGAAACAATTTGTGAAGTTGGTGAAAAGCGATGTACTCCTTTCTGATATAGCTAGTTAGATCAGACCCTAGCACTTCATTCGCCAACGTTTATATGGATTACTCAAAACTCAAAAAGCGGATATTCCAGTTAGGCCCATTTTCTTTAAGATAGCTTCATAATTGCAGAAAATTGAAAAATGGAGTTTTAAAAGCTGTCAGTCATTATTTAAGCACTATATTAAATATTGCTTAAAAGATTCATTGTATGTTGCTAATTATATTCAAATGTCTAATGTTGCTAATAAATGTATGTATTCCTACGATATTAGCAACCTATTTAGCTGTGTTATCTGGGCGATTTTTTATATCGTTTCCAGTGAGCGTATCCTTGCATTACATAAAGCATATTCGAGCAGTTGATAAAAATTGTCCACTGCATCGGTTAAATTCAGGTTTCACGATGTAATGTGTAGGAAAATAGACGGTATATCCAAGGGCTCAGTCAAGGGACCGTAAATAGTGAATAGATCGGTTACTTTAGATAGGAAGGAATTATTATCTGGACCCAGTTAACCATTAGTCTACTTATTATATGTACACGACACATGTTGACTTTTTAACATGTTAACCGAGACAAATAAATCATTATCCTTACTCAATAGCATGCCTCCAGAATTAAAAACAATACTTATGAAAGAGAGCGTAATTCCACATTGTATTTACTCAAGGTGTTGGTTAAGATAGACCAATTGAGTTGCCTTATATAAATGTGTTTTTATTAAACGTCGCTCCAGACAAGGTTTTTCGCAACTTGATGTTAGGAGCTAACAAATACTACTTCAAGGTCAAAAACTAGGCAACGGTAAGAGGTAAATCGATAAATTCCGTAACAACACACCACACCCCTTTCCCCTTTATCAGAAGTATCGTGAGAACTCAAAGACAAAATAAGGGAAGCGAGAGTTACGAGATTGCCGAAAGAAAAGCCAAAGACCACTTTCTACTCTCCTAAAAGAAACTACATTTACAGGACTATTTACTTGCTTGGATTTATTTTATATATATATATATATATATATATATATATATATATATATATATATATATATATATATATAGAGAGAGAGAGAGAGAGAGAGAGAGAGAGAGAGAGAGAATAAGCACGATTCGTGTAAAAGTATTCCTGGTTGTCCACAGTTATCGTTCTATTTTTTCCTGACGTAACCCGCTTGATTTAACCTTTATAGTTTATATAGAACCAAGGCAGATAACGCAGAAGCATTTTTGTAATTAAAGCACTAAGGAAAGTAAAATGCTTGGTTTATTTTTATTTTAAAAGTTGTATCTATGCTTAGAGTTATACAGTCTAAATTATACTTATACCGATTAACTAATGGTTCTGCTTCTATTATAATAATTTGAAATAAGGTTTCATTCAGATTTTATATAGTTTCAATCATAATTTTCTTACAATTCGCGAAATTAAGCTTTTTTTACTTTGTTTGTTTTTTTCCTGACTATGTTAAATCACATAAATATGAAAAAGGGTTTCTTCAAACGTTTTAACATAAAATGCATCAATTAACTTTCAATTGTTATCATCAAAGTAAACGTGCCCGTTAGTGTGTTAATGATTGCAATTGCAGAAAAAAACGGTTTTATTACAACAAAAAGGATATAATTATAGTTCTATTTATATAGTGTGCAAACCCAATATATAAGAATAGTTCGTGTTTACTCATTAAATTCATGGTATAAAAATTAAGCAAGACAGAAGGTATCATGAAGGTCACTGCAAAACACATCAATATCTTGCAATTCCGTCATTTTTCAGCAGTACTACGGTTTATGTATTCATGAAAATGCAAACAACTAATGGATGGAATAATAATATCCAAAGACGAATTTAATAAGAATATTTTACTTTTATATCATCAATGGCCCTAAACTTCTTTGTAAGTATGTCTAAAAATTTATATTAAACATTAATGAGCTGTATTGCTAACACTTAACTGTCTTAGTACTGATGTTTTGATAAAAACATGATTTTTTACACTTATTTTTTAAATTACTTTTTAATCTTAGCCTTTCATTGTACGGCCACACACGGTATATTAGTTGTGTAGTATATTAGCAAGAATATAAAAATCAATTGTAAAAGTTGACCTACTTGCATCATGTGTTTTGGTCATCTTTAATTTATAATGTATTGGTTTTCTGCTCATAAAAATTATCATTTCCATTGATGAGTGTGTGTGTATATTTCTGCTGTTGTCTCTTATATTGCAAATAAAACCAGTTTAGCATGTCTTATTGGCTGCTAATAGAGACGGAAGAGTTGTTGTTTTTTAGAAACAGCCGTTATAAGAGATGTTATTGATCGTAATATTAACCGTTATCAACAATATCATCGAGTTTTAGTTAAGATAAAGAATATTCTTTGCGTTATCACTTTTCGTTAATTAAAAAAAAACCGCTGATAATCAATCAACATGATGCACGTTATTATCGCCACTGTTAACCATTGATTATCATTCAAAAATGATTAATCTTCTGCTATCAATATTAGCACCAACACTTTAAACCTTTTATCTGTGTTTTAAGGATAACACTTATTTGTATGATAATCGAAAATTGTGTTTCCGCATCATGCAGTTAATAATAACTGCGATTGCGAGCATTTGTGAATGCTGACTGATGCTGAACACAAGACCGTAGTACGATGGGTTCATTTATTTGTTTTATTGTTATTTACAAGATGTCACCATTTTATGGGGTCATTATAATCTGAATTTAATTAATCTTGTAAAACTTTTCATGGCCCACCTTAATCTATTATTTTTTATTTTAGTTAATAGTGTTTGCTTGTATTAGCTATTATTAGTAAACATTTATAAGTGTGCGTGTTATGATAGGCAGACAACGATATCGTATGAGGCAGTCTTGACAACGAGGAGACGAGGAAGGAGTACGCGGATAGAACAAAAGCTACGGTGTGCGCTCCTTTTATTTCACGCATCTCTTTATTCTATGAACCTGTTGAGATAGAATACAGTAGAGTTTACACTTGCTTCTCACCTTGAACGTTCGGCGTGGCTTGGAGATGACATACCATACAGCGATAGAGAACAATACAAGCGAATATATGGTAGTGTATCCTGATCCCCGGACGGAACGATGGGCGGCACTATGAACAAGTTATAATAAACAGTCAGTATGAGTAAGGATGATGACGTATATACATTAGACAAGATGTATTTCTCACAAAACGTCAGACTTGGTTGCCGGCCGAAATTGAAGCCAAAGTTATCATCATTTCTTCTAAGACCAGCGAACTAATATATGAACAAGCGGATTATCAGCATACCTTCAAGTTAAGGAAATACACTTTTGTAATCTCAATCTATATATATATATATATATATATATATATATATATTTGAATATATATTTTTTCATGCAATGTTAAAATACACCGCATCCATTCTTCTCGTTCAAACAATTGTAGGGGCAGTTTTCAATACACGTATTTCCTCGTTGAAGTTTCGCCGAAAAAGAGAGTAAGATGGATCCCACTGAAAGTCAAATATTGTTTGCATAACTTCCACCAAGGGTTACTTTATCGACCCGTTTACACCTTAGTGTTTCCACTCCCACGCGACTACAACAATGTAACATGGGTACGGGATAGATTTAGTTTCATGTCATCGCGAGCACATACAATATGTAACACATGAAGGTGAATATGACAATTACGGCAATTGCCAATCAGAGTTGACTGCAATAAAAACAAAACGGTGGTGACATAACCTCCAGATCTCCCTAATAGAAGACACAACACGGAGTATTGTCCTATACTATCCCAGTAACTATCATATATAACACACGTAATACTAGTATTTATATGTAGTCGCATTCCGAGTGTGAAATGATAGTTTAGATTACCTACAAACACATTCCCCGAGTGTTGTCCGTCCTTTTGTACAAAGGTGTGTAAGGACAACCTGACATAAGGATATTTCACCCCAAAAGTAAACCCTAATCAATTATTCAAAATAACATAGTATTCGCAGTACAAATCAGACCCCCTCAGCATAGCTATACACTTGTTCATACGAGCTATGTGCACCTTCTCCTAGTGGTGGTGTTTCAAGTAACAACACTTAGCTGCATACTTAACTAGACTAGATGAATTTTTGTCCTGGAATCCAGTAAGACAAATAGATGACAAGAAAGATACACTATAACATAGATAAGTGATCAATGTGGGAGATGAAAATGTATCTTATTTACATATTTAATGACGTAATGCTTGATAAATAAAGGAACACCCTAATAGAATATGCGAAAATATATGTATCTCTTATACAGATTAAGTGTTAGCCCCACTGAAGGAGCAGTTGGTGTTTTACATAGTTCAAACCAAACAAAGCAGGACGCCACTGCAGCCGTAAGAGGTTACTGAGAATAAGAGTTGGCATTTGGGGTGACCTCCTAAGTTAGGACCTGTGCAGCAAGATATCTGTTTACTTAAGTTTTAAAATTCTGTATGTTAGTACAGTGCAGGTTGGGAATTTAAGAGG
Source organism: Sepiola atlantica (assembly GCA_963556195.1). NCBI lineage: Eukaryota > Metazoa > Mollusca > Cephalopoda > Sepiida > Sepiolidae > Sepiola > Sepiola atlantica. The sequence continues at coordinate 192,961,740 of OY744516.1, forward strand.
GCAGCAGCACGAGGAGATAATATATTGGAGTAGATTGCTCTCCGGCAGATGGGGGCCTCTACAGTTGACTGATGGGATTTATCTGATTGTAGGGTTGGTCTAGTGTATTTACGTCAAGGGGGCATTGCAGCAGCAAGTGCATCGCAGCACCATCCATTGAAGTGTATGTAAGAGATTTTAAACTGATACAGAATAAACAAAACATATTCTGAAATGACACGGTATTTATTGTTACTAAAGTGTGAAGCGACACTAATTACAATCCTCATATTTGGCCCACCACCAGATTGTGTTTGTTAACATGTGTAATTACTAGTCTAAATACATAACACCAGCACCATAGTATGCCAATCACCAGTTATGAGATTCCGTTAAGTATCTTTACCTTTTTGTAAAGTTATAGAAAATATGTTCTCCTACTGGATTATGGGTAAATTTAGCTATTATGTGACACATCAAAACGTACCGAATATTATGTCACAAAGACGCTCGTAATAGATGTATAAGTAGTAGTTGTACTGGTACAGTACTGGTACACCTTTTGAAGTAGACAAACAAGACTTTGGCCGACGCAGACGCAGAATTACGTAAACAGCCAGTAAAATCGTATCGGTGTCAAAATCGAAATGAGGCGATGTTCCAACAAAAAATAATGAAGCAAGATTTAAAGCAAAATAAATATTGGTCATATAGGAAGAAAGTGGAGTATCTGTTCCGATGGATACTGCACCCTATAGACCGGTGTCGTCTTGTCCTTCAGCGTTTGATTCCGCCGGTCTGTGGGTTTGTCATGTGCAGTTCTAGGAGGTCCACCCTGCCAGGCTTTGCCTCCCATCTTTAGGGAGGACTAAGTTTATTGCTTACTGCCTGAGGCGTCCCTACCGTGGAATGCCGACGGGGCTGCCAAGGCAATTTTTAATGGCCGGAGTGCTCACCTTCTCGGGCGCTGGCTTTTCAAGTCCCACTTTCCCGACCCGACCTTGGGTCACATCTTACCTTGCGGGAGTAAGATAAAACTGACCCTATGCCTAACCTCCTGGAGAGGAGGTAAATAAACATATGTTTATTTTTTATGAAAAGATAGTAATTTTTCGATTTAAAAATATTTTGAAATATATCTTCAAACGTATTTTTTAACTAGAAAATTATCTTTCTTATTTTTCGGTACTAGTCCAGATTTCTTACCAGACAAACACCGAAGCGGCTTTTACCTTAACCCTAAGCATTCAAACCTCCCCCTAAACAAACCATACTCTTATTCTAAACTAACCTAAGCTACTTTTATTGCCTTTAGTAAGAGTTATTTATTGAATATTGTTGTTATTTTACCCCTTCACTTCTCAGTTGGAAATGGTTGTAATCGCCAATGTGCGATGTAAACAAATTACTAATTGCCGTCTGCTTTTCCCACCTTCTGATTAGATAAGCGCTTCGAAATCTTCCGACTTTTTACGTAAACAAGCGGAACAGCCGCTGTAAAAGTAGGTTGTGTCTCATTCAAATGCTGTACCGATACCTTATTATTATTATTATTATTATTATTATTATTATTATTATTATTATTATTATTATTATTATTATTATTATTATTTACCAATTAGGAGTTTTCACACAGGTCAGTACCAGTTATCACTAACGCACAACAATATGTCTTGTTTGTAAGAGTCTGAGTTAAAAATTGATATCACCACATTTCTCATACTTACTGGGTTGTGTCGATAACCGTTGAAAATTCTGTTGCGGTTACTCAGAAGTCGTTAACCTTTGTATTCAAACTGATATGCGTGTACGAATAAGCTCTCCCGGATTCCAGTAGTGCCGTGTTCTTCCAGTGAAAATCTGAATAGTTCTCTCTCCCCTCGGTCTTACCACACTCACTGATATCTGACTGTTATGTTTTTGTAGCCTCAACGGGTGTTATTGTCACGGCGTTGTTTTGTAGCCGGAGAGAGACATACTATAATCTTATTAGCATGATTATTATTTCTTCATTCATTTATCAAAGAAGAGTAGACAGTTGAGCTTAAGTTTACTTTCGGCAGCCTCGTAACTTTTGTTTTCCCTTATGTTGTCTTTTAGTCCTCATATTCCATAAGCGATTCTTATGACAAAGGGGGATGACTTTAAGTTTTTTTAGTCGGAATCTATTTATCTGACACTCATTTTACCTGGAAGTAGTAGAATTCTTAGCCCCTTACACCAAGTGGCGTCATGGCTTGCCTGGAACGATTTGCATAGAAATATTATTATTTGTATCACAACATGTTATCAATTATTAGAGTAGTATCATAAAAATATTCACTTCATAATTTCACATTGGAGACGCCAAACTTTTACAGTGCCAATCCTGTGATATTTTAAGTTAAATGTGGGTGTGCTGTGTTGTGTAAGACTAGTAGCAATATTAAAAGTACATGATGGTCATGCAATTTTGTTTAACAATTCAGCCGTGGAATGTTTTAACCTTATAGTCATAAAGATATAGATATACTCAATTGTAATATTGATGCCAATAAACAAAATAGGGCACGTTGTTTGTACTATTAAAAATGCAATAATACTGACATTCAGAGTATGGCATTCTTTGTGCATCATGTAGATACGTCCAAGTATTTATAGAATAGATTAGCGTTTTATACTATATAAATGTGTTGGTTTGTCATGATTATGTTTAAATTTTCATAATTTTTAAAAACCGTACAGAATATAAATTTATGAATCTAGATGATAGAACTAGTGAAACAATGACTATGAAAAAACACATCACACGAAACATAATGTTCACAAACTATGTGTAGAAAGGAAAAAAAGTACGAAGAGGTAGTTTATGTATTTAAGTCTGTGTACACAAAGTAAGTAAATGCATAGGAAAATACGGAACACAAAATGCAGAGACACAAAATACTTGGAAACGTTTAATGTGATGAAAATGTAACAAAATAAAAAAGGGAATTAAACCGAATAAATGTACTATTTATAGAATCTACCGAAAAAATACGCTCGAGAATATACGAATAAATGTAAACAGATCTGAGGCGAATCGTTACAACAAACCATACGATCAAAACAAATTACAATCAAGTTAAGATATAAATAAACCATGGAAACAGCAAATATAGATTTAGCGGTAAATATATGCAAAATGATGACTAACATTGAATATAAAATAGCACAAGCAATTATTTAGGGTAATAATCAGCTACGAACTATGCAGACGACTGCCTTCTAAATATAATAGTCAATAGACCTTATAGAGACTTCATTAACTATTTGAATAAGACAAACATAACCGTTGATACTAATACAAAAAGTACCCAAAAAATCTAAAGCAAAAATACCAAGAATTATATTAGTGAATAAGAATGAAACAAACTGACAAGATGTACATATGATGGCCCAGCAGATAGAAGATCCACGTGCAGCTATTCAAGGTTTTACTGAAACTGTAATCTTTGAGTACTAGGCGAAACTATTCATGTCGTGAATGGATGCCACAGGAAATTAAAGGACACATCAGTTTTAGGGTGTGTCAATGCTGTTGTGGCTGAGGGAAAGCCATTAAAGCAAAATGTTTAGCCTTTGTGATAAACATGGATGATCAACTAAAAAGGATGATCTAAGTTAAGTTTTAAATCCTTTCTTAAACCCTAGAATAAAATGGTGATAACAGCTTTATTTCGAGATTATACGAGGGACTAATTCACCACAGCTTCAAGAATCCTGTCATAATATCGAAGAAAAAATTACTGCAAATTCGCTAGATGCCGGGAATTTCGCAAGTTGACTTATGTGTTTCTGTCACACTCACAGTTTTAACCGAAAATATATTGTCTATTGAATATCAATTATTCAGCGAACGTAATATTTCTTGAGGATTAACGTGTTCACGCAAAAAGGAACGGCCCTTCACAAGTTCGTTGACACACGGATGTCGGAATTTTAATTAAACTGAAATAAATAGGTTTTTCCTCTGTTAAAATATTATATTGATTTGCATGTAATTAAACTCGATTAACACAGTTAATCTTATATGGGTACATATGTATTTTGGTTTACAGATCAAATGCCGGTATTATTTCGTTTCGAACTATCGTAGACTATTTCTTATTGTATTTAAATCGATAGTTTTTAATGTAAAAATGTCAAAATCTGTCTAATGTTACAGCATATTTAAACTTTACTCTCCGTACTTTACTTTCATTATTGTTATAATGCACTTTATATTTACTAATGGAGTTGCATTGTATAACCAGAAAAACACACAGTTTCTTGTTTTTTAAGGAAAACACAGGGGTTAGATGATCCCTTCTCTAAACCCGCATGTTACCATTACCTCATTTTGGTACATTTTAAAATAAAGTCAGAGGTCATCTTGGTTATCTTATGTGTCGGGTCTCACTATGGGGACCATGATATTATTGTAGGAAAAGGCGAAAACAAAATTAATAACACCATGGGATTTCTTGTACGGTTCTACTCGAAGACACCTGGTAGTGTGTATTGTCATAGTTTGTTATTCAATTAAACTCCCGATAAAGGATGATTGCATTTTAATAGTCTTATACTTTCTTTAAAATATATACATTTAATTGAAACTCTTATAACATTGATATATATATATATATATATATATATATATATATATATATATATATATATATATATACAACAGCTAGACAAATACACCTCTGACTATACACGTGTAACATTGATGTATATATATATATATATATATATATATATATATATATATATATATATATATATATTACAGCTATACTAATAAAATTCTCATTTAAAAATATAATATATGTAATAAAAGCGATACGAACACAACACCAAAACATTAATTATGTTCTAAACGTTTGGCTTAAACGGTTGAAATATTATTCGTGCAATACGAAGTAATTTCTCATTTTCTGTTGGATTTTTAGATGGGTGTTGAGACTTGTTTTATCTCAGACAAAAATTGAATACCACTCCTAACATAAGGTTGGTCTGCAGTATACACCTGCGTTCGCTTGTTGCTGATCTCAACTGTTATAACCGATAGATATATAGATCTTACTGTCGTACAAGGTACATCTATATATAATGAATTTCAGTATAGATACTCATTAAAAATCACAATGTTGTGATAGAAAGGTTCAAGCGTGCAGACCTGACAGTTACTAATCTACACAGGGCAATATAAAGCTTATCCTAGAATCGTAGTTCTTAATAGAGTAGTTGCACCAGTCTGTCAAGCTGATAAAAAGAGAACTACAGAATAATACAAATTAAAATACTTTTTAGATCACGCTTAATTTAGAACAGGGCACTATTTTTAAAGAAATGTTAATTTATCAGAAGAAGTAATTATCTCAATAATAGCACTGCACATTAATATACATCCAAAATAATAATAGGAAACATTAAAAACAGGCAGACCTCATTAATGCAAACGACAGCATCCTTACATTGCCTTCAAGGGGCTTTATACTCAATTATAATCACATTAATTATTCCTGGATTTTATATATAGTCAGCAATATTTTCCTATCATACACGTCACAAATATTATAATGTGCCTACATTTTATGTTGTCGAATATACATACAATGTTTACCAACTCAATTTTAATAGCCCTCTAATTCATATAATTCATAAATTAAAATCCACTAACACCATACTCATCTGAATTCGACAACAATAACTGTAACTATGAAAACTAACTTTGACAACATTGTCTCAAGTTATAAAATATGTTTCATATAAATCACTTATTTTCTATATCCTATGATGTTAATCTTAATAGAAAAATATTCTTTCTTGTACAGGGTGGGCCAAAATAAGGGTCCTATCTTTAAATTTGAATAACTTGAATTTGAATAACTTCCACAAAATAAAAGTTACACTCACCAAACTTTATGTGTGTGTAGACTGACCCTTCCGAGATTTTATGAAATAAACAAAACCAATTTTAGCCGAAAAACACTTCTTAAAACTTACAAAAACTAAAGTATTGTTTTTTACACTGTTTTGAGTTTTTTAAGCAAAAATAATGTTTTCTAAATGAGGGTACGTTCCTTAGGGCTAATACGGCTCATGCTTGCTTCGGAAGGGATCCTTTACTTATTCTAAAAAAAATTTTTTTTTAAATCAATAAATAAAAAAGTTATGAATTTTAAAAAATAGGACCCTTATTTTTGCCCACCCTGTACTTCGTAAACATACACCGCCGCATCACTTGTGTTGTCCGATTAAATAACAGTTAATATATCGCGAACTAATTAAATACTGCAGATGTTACTTACCTAATTCGATACAGTCTAGACATTCGTCATTTTTCTAAACCCGGATGAAAGCAGAATTCAAAAATCTACATTAATGTTGTTTAAAAATCATCACTATTGACATGTCCATGTGGGACTCGCTGACAATATTAGAAAATCACATTTTTCGCGAAATGTGATGAACAAATATAAGGGTCGAGGATACTAAACTCCAGGCGAATCTTTTGTAGAGGATGTTCATGGAAGGAATTAATTTGATTCCACATAGCCATTGTTTAGTTTGATTGCTTTTGTGTTTTTCAATGCACTTAAAATATTGTGATTCATTTCAGTTTTGTGATTACACGCAATTAACCCAATGATTACTTGTATAAAAACCTACATAATTGGCAGATGTAATCTCCTTGCGAGGGAAATCTTGATCTAGATGGCTGCCTATGTGTCAATAAAAAATATATAATATTTCTGATCTTTTTAGATGAAGATTGATAATTTGTATAATTTTGATTTTTTTGACTACTGTTCCCGAGTGTTATCCTCAAAACGTGTCGGCCGCGCAAACCTCCAGCCTTCTTCAGGTGCATATTTTCGAACTCGGGAATATTTCTGAACTCGGGAATGTGGACGAAATTTCGACTGGAAACTTTTATGTCATTCACATGGGTAGCATGCTCTCATTCTGTTAGCCATGACTGGGAGAATTCTTCGTATAGTCCCCACCGAGGATTTAACCTTCACACTTGAGATGGATATAAATTAGAACTGAATTTTACTCAGTACTATATGAACTGCGCCACGTGTCTTTGCAGACGATACAAATAATTGCTAATTAGTGAATATTTCTCTCAGACATAGATGATGGAACGAAGGCACGGTATTCCCGTAGAATAAATAGTTACGTTTGAAATTCCGTCCAGATTCAAGAGTTCGACAAACACTATATATTTCAAAAAGATCCACTTGGAAAAGGCCGAAAGTTACAGCGGCCGAAACGCTGTGAAGATAACACTCTATAACAGAACAGTAGTCCGAATAACCTAAATTATACAAATTATATTGTTATATAACGCAACATTTCTATACTGACAGAGACAGTCATCTCTCGGGTTAGGATGAAAGTTTACTATATATTTTCAGTTAGAAGAGTTAAAATATTTCTCGACGTAGGCGAATTGTAATTAAATCCAATCAAGAATATATTGGTTGATATGCTGGATATTACCACAATAACATCCGACATTGTTCCTAAATTGTTCCCCGTGAAGAACCATATGAATATAGACCTACTCATCTTTAAAACAATTTCTTCTCAACTTGAGCAATTTCTGTTTAGCTCCTATTCAGAATATTTTTTGTTACGGGACTAGATATCCACGACATTACAATTGACCTTGTGTCAAACTTGACCCTCGTGGAGAAGCAAATACATTAGAATTAATCATCTTCAACATAACCTTAATAATATGGAGTACGTTAACGCCAATCACTCTGCATTCATATTCAACGTGTTTCTTTTGTTTGTTATTTCTTTTCATCCATTGCCCTACTCGATTCGACAAAGACTAGGAGTGGCCCTTATTACTATCCAATCAACGAACAACTGAAGGTGGGGTCGATTGTTAACTGCTTGAAATAACCGATAATTTTACAGTCATCGCGTTCAGATGATTGCGAGATGAAAGATGCTTGAGCCAGGGAAGCGTGCGTGTTTCTCGCCTAGACCCATTTATCAATCAGATAATGCTGCAAGTTTACTGGGCCGTGTACGAACTAATGAAGTCTACTATTAATCCCCATCCTGAAGATTCCCTTCTGCGTTAGTGTGGTCATTTATACATCTAAATCAATAGCAAATATATGAATCCGATGTGATTTGAACTAATCGTATACAATTAGGGGAGTACTATAGGAATTGCATTTTAGTTTTAAATAATAAATAAAGTAATTCTGAAGTGTCGTTAAAAAGGAATCTATATGCATATATATATATATATATATATATATATATATATATATATATATATATGTATGTGTATATATATGTGTTTAATATAGTTCACCCCAAACCAAACAGACCGCCGCTGTAGACGTAGGTATTGGACCTTGTCTAAGATGGAGAGACTACTGGATGATACCCCAGCTTAGATGTGGAAACAATACTCCATGTATTAGCGGATGGTGACCCGGTAGAAATATAGGATAATGTCAGGTGTGAGAAGTTTACTAGCTCGGTAGAGAGAGTCTACCTTCCCGGCAGCAGCCCTGCCAATGTCTTCAATGTCTCTTTACATGTTATCTGTGAAAGTTAGGCCGATGAGTTTGAATGATGAACTCTCAGGTAAGGTATTATTTTCTATGACCATCGGTGGTTAAAGATGTTTCTTGTAGTTATTGAAGGAAATGTGCTTTGTCTTTGCGGCATTAAAAGTTGGCATCCATTTTTAACCGCAACCCACTACAGACTAGATGTCATTTTCTAAGGATTCAGCAATTGCCTCAAATATGTGCGCGTCGGTATTGCCCACATGACTAGAGGTGAGCCTGGTATCGTCAGCAAATATTCTAATCTCATTCTCAATGAGATCAGGGATGTCATTTATGAACATCAGGAACAATAGAGGTCCACGGATAACTCCCTGGGGTACACCAGCATTTATGTCGTGTTGCTTAGATGAACAACCATCGAAAAGCTAGACCTTTCTTTTTGTAAAGAGGGTGTAATTATATATATTTGTTCAGTAATACAATATGAGTGCCGTTTTAGAGGAAGTTCTTCATACCAGCCCTTGCCAAAGGAATTGGTTATATAAAGCACTACCGCCCTTGCTTCATCTGCCTTGTCCAGAGGTAACCGTTAGGATATCTGCAGTAGATCATGCTTGTCTACATCGGTATTGATGATCAGAAAGAAGTGTAGCATTAACTAGGTTCCGGACTATCGCTTGATTGGTTAATGATTCAAAGATTTATGTCAACGATCGAGAGTAGACTGATTGGACGGTAGTTTAGAGAATCAGTAATATCTCCAGAACTTTTGAAGACTGGTATTAGAAAGGCAGATTTACAACTATAAGAAAAACATGATTTAGCTAAGCATGTGTTTTAGAGTGTGCCGAGGAATGGGCCAGTTTTGCAGATCATTTATTTATTACTATTACTGCTATTAGATGTAGCCAACTGGCCTTGGAGGTGTCAAAACTTTGTATGGTGTATCTGACCTAACATGAGGTGAGGACCAGGTGATCAAGTGTGGCATCAGTCCGCAATGGAAATTTAGGGATGGTGTTGTTTGCTGAGTCCAAAGTAAAGTTTAAGGCGAAACGCTGGGCAAGTAGTTCAGCCGTATCAGTTTCCGTGCAAACTACATCTGTATGATTTGATAGCACGGAATTGTCGATTGAAAACTGTTCCTCGCACTCTCGTATATTTTCCAGAAATTAAAAGTACTTTGTGCATGTGACTTAATACGTTTTTTGGTTGTATCTGTATACCTTGTATTTGCTTCATCTATCACTATTTTGCAATAATTTCATGGCTCTATTAGTTGTTGTCTATTCGCAGTTGACTTGTGGCGTCCGAATTTTCGGAATTCCTTCTGCCTGTCAGCTATAGCAGCTGCACATTCTCATGTGTACCATCGACGAGAGGTGAGTTTGCTAAAGAATGTTCGCGTTGGGACATACGCACCAATGCCTGCTTTAACCCATTCGGTTAGCCCATTTACCCACTGATAAACAGGGAGTGAGAACATTTTAACCCCATGGTGCGTCGCTGATGTGATCGCTGAGGGATTAAAAATCATCCTGCTCGTAGTTTCCCGTTGTTTTGAGCAACGGATTTTCAGCTTTAGGACAGGTTTCTAAGGTGATACGTTTCATTACCACAACGTGATCAGAGTTTCCGAGCGGGCTATGGGCATTCACCATACAAACCTCAGGTAGTGAGCGCAAGATGTGAGGCTCGCTTATCCGCACGATCACGAAATCTGGTCGGGAAAGTGACAGTCTGCGAGAGGTCCCAGCTGCATCAGTCACACAGCAGAACCCCAACCAGTCACGGTGGTGTGCATAAATATCCCCAAATACATGTATTTGGTCATTCGAGTCGAGTTAGAGTGCTTTATCTAAGCTTTCAGAAACAGGGTCAAGCAGGGTACAGTCCTGGATCGAAGGAGAACGGCAAGAAATATAAGTAATTAACTTTGCGATGTATGGGCAATCTAAAGCACATGTAGGATTGGTCATGGGATTCTTTCCTATGTTCTCTTGTCAAGGGGAGGGTGTTCCGAACAAAAACTTATAGCCTGTGCATATGTTTGTCCTTACGGTAGAGTGGAAGGTAATCAGTCATGTCACAGTGGTGAAAGGAGATTGAGGATTTAAGGTTTATTTAACTTAGTGCTAGTATATCCACGGAGTTTGTTAGGAGAAAAGTTTCTACGTCGTTAATGTTGGTTCTAAGTCTCCGAATTTTTGTGAGTGCAAGCCTCAAGAGCGAATGCGAATATGTTTTTGTTTGGTGTCTATTTTATTTTTTTTATTTTGTATATTCATGTTCCTTTTGAGATAGAGAAGGGAGTGTGAAGTGGTTTCTTGTTTTGTGCCACTAAGCTCACACAACCAGTCCATTAGTCATGACTTGGTGCCTCGGAAAAAACCCACCAGGGATAAGTGTAAGGTCTGTTTCCATGCGCGACATGACAACTACATTTACAACCGATATTATGTAACTGTTGCTGGAGCAGCCGTTCCTAACGCTACCTAAGAGTTAGTGCTCTTAACTACCAGCCAAAAATAGCAGCTAGGCTAGATATCTATCCTGTACCCTCAACCTGTGGGAACAAGAGCCACCCAGACAGTCATGTAGGACTTAGTGACGAAAGAACATTCACCAAGTTGCCCAGATGGATGGAAATAGAGACGGTGTTCACTGCCCTAGTCAGGAAATAAAGCCAATCACTTCGTGTCTTTAGAGGCGCCCCAATTATTGTACCTCTACGCCTGGCTATTAGACAGAGAAAGAGTGGGAAGGCCGGGCGATAGGCAAATCTCATCTACTCCTTAAGAAATTATAGGTTTGCAAACCGGATACTTTGTTCGAGATTCCAGCTCTAAGAAATTTGTCGATCAAGACTAAAGAGGTCTCCCTCCTCAACGGTGTGTAACAACGCTTTATTGTCAGAGTTTTCATTCTCATAGATGGATGACCTGACAAGGTCTACGGATCCAACACTCTGAGAGAGGATAGCCCGCACTCGTGTACTAGTCGGGTATCACCGAGCCCCGCGGGTAAAAAATTAAATGTTTTCCATCCATATATGCACATGTATATATAAATGTGTATATGTATATATATAAGTTCACTATACACTTATCAGAGGGAACAGAAATGGGAATATATGTTTCCCTGTCACAAGTAAGTACCGATAAGACAACTGACAAAAACCGGTTTATTATTTATACAATGAAGGCTATGGATGTAACAGGGTAAATAAAAACTCAAAATAAAATTTAAAAACAGAAGGTAAATACATGTTAATTTTGTAACGTGTTCAAAATAAGTAAAATTTAAGAAAAAAAACAATGAATAACTTAGCTTTTCTTTAATTTCACCTATAAGTTTTAGTTTAAATACTGGTATTCATTCGCAATCGGTGGCCGATATGAATATGTTTTTACTCGTGGTTCTTTAAGTACGTCAGGCTAGTGCGTTAAGTTGGGATTACAGCTTCTTTTTTTAATTACATTTAATAGTGGATTCCTTGGCCCTAACTTTGCTCGCAGAATATAGACAAGAGTAAAAGACAGACGAATACAGATTTGTGCAACAGGCAAATAAAACAACAACCTGTAAAAAAGTGTTTTACTAAGTAGTCATCGCAACGTTAATACATAGATTATTCAAGACAGAAACAGTTGAGAAATAAAATATAAATAAACACATAGCTTTTTAGAAAATCGCACTCGTAAGCTTTAGTTGAAATTATGGTCTCCATTCACGGTTGGTGGCAGATATAAATATGTTATAACTCGTGGCTTTTTCACTACGTTAGACTAGTGCGTTTGGTTGGGACTACAAGCTTCTTTTTACGTACATTTGTTAGTGGATTCACTTCCTTTTTTTCTCTTTGGATCTCGAACGTGTTGACTTCTCTAAAATCTCGCAGAATATAAAAACACAAAACAGCCAGACAAATGAAGATTTGTACAATAGGCAAAGAAAGCAAACACCAAGAAAAAATGTTCAACTAAGGCGTCATCTAAACTTTAATAAACTGGATTATATAAGACAGAGGCAGTTCAGAAATAAAAATATAAGAACTTAGCTTTTGTTTTCATTCACCTATAAGCTTTAGTTGAAATTCTAGTCTCCATTCACGGGGGGTGTCATATATAAATATGTTTTAACTCGTGGCTCTATAATTATGTCATGCTACTGCGTTTGGTTGGAACTACATCTTTCTTTTGTAACTAAATTTGATAGTGGATTCGTTTCCCTCTGTTTTCCTTTTCGACATCGAACGAGTTAAGCTCTTTACAACCTCGCAGGGTATTAGAAAGAAAAAAGACAGATTTGGTCAAGGGGCAAAGACAGAAAACAGCTGGGAAATTGTTTCACTAAATAGTCAGCACAACGTAAATACATGGAGTATTTAAGACAGAGACAGTTTAGAAATTAAAAAAATAAAACGTTAGGTTTTTATAATTTCACTGATACGAGTTAGTTGAAATTCCGGTCTCTATTCGGGGTCGCTGGCAAATATAAATATGTATGTACTCGTGGCACTTTAACTACTTAAGGCTGCTGCGTTTGTTTGGGACTACACCTTCTTTTTTACTACACTTGATCATTCATTCCTCCCCCTTTTTTCTAATTTCCACCCAAATGTGTTGCCCCATCTAAAACCTCGCACAATATAAGCAAGACAATAATAAGACAAATAAAATTTGTGCAACAAGCACACAAAGAAAAAACTTGAAAGGTTGTTAACCAAACAGTCATAGCAACGTTAATACATAGATTCTTTAGACAGATACAATTTAGAAATTTGAAAATGTAGATAAGAGCTTTTTTTTAAATTTCACCCATAATATTTACTTAAATGTCGGTCTAAATTTTGCGGTCCGTGGCAGATATAAATATGTGTTAACTCATGGCTCTTTAACTACGTCAGGTTATGCGTTTGGTTGGAACTACGCCTTTCTTTTTTAACAACACTTTATAGTAGATTCCTCACAGAATATAAGCAATAAAAAAGAAAGACACATTAAAATTTGTGCAACAGGCAAATAAACTAAATACCTTACCTAAGTGGTGACCGAAACGTTAATGCATGGAGTATTTAATACAGAGTCAGTTCAGAAATAAAAATAGAACTTAGCTTATTTTTAATTTCACCCATTAGCTTTAGTTGAAATTCTAGTTTCCATTCACGGTCGGTGGCAGCTATTAATATGTCTTTACTCGTGGCTTTTTAACTACGTCAGTTTAGTGCATTTGGTTGGGACTACAAGCTTTGTTTCAACTACATTTGATAGTGGATTTAATCGCAACATCTTTTGCTCTTTCAACGTCAAACGTGGTTACCCCTCTAATACTTAACAGAATATTAGCAAGAACAATAGGCATGAATTTAGATTGGTGCACCATGCAAAGAAAGCAAACCCCTGTAAAATTGTTTTTCTAATAGTCGTGGATAATTTAAAAGAAAAACAGTTTAGAAATAACAAGATAAGAACTTAGCTTTTTTAAATTTCGCCTATAAGTGTTAGTTGAAACTATTGTGTCCATAGACGCACGGTTGAATATATATATATATATATATATATATATATATATATATATGTGTGTGTGTTTACTCGTGGTTCTTTAACTACGTAAAGCTAGTGCGTTTGGTTGGGACTACACCTTTCTGGTTGAACTATATTTGATAGTAGATTTCTCCCTCTCCCTTTGTTAGTCTTTAAAGCTCAAAGGCATCGACCCCGCTAAAATCACGCAGAATATTAGAAAAAAAACAACAGACAAATAAAGATGTGTAAAACAGGCAAAGGGAGCAAACACCTAGAAAAAATGTTTAACTAAGTAGTCATCACAACGTTAATACATGGATTATTTACGACAGAGACAGTTTAGAAATAAAAAATAAAAACATCTCTTTTCAACAATTTTGCATCAGATTTAGTGGGCATTCCAGTCTTAATTCGCGGTCAGAGGCAGATATAAATATGTCTGTACTCGCGGTTCTTTAACTACGTAAGGCTGCTGCGTTATGTTGGGACTACGCATTCTTGTTAACTACACTTGATAGTAGATTCCTCCACTTTATTTTTTCTTTAAACCTCGAACGCGTTGACCCTCTACAACCTGGCAGGATATTAGCAAGAAAATACAGACAAATCAAGTTTTGTGCAGCAGGATAAATAAGTGAACACTTGGAAAAATGTTTAAGTTAGTAGTCATCACAACGTTAATAAATGGTTATTTAAGACAAAGACAGTTCAGAAATAAAAATAAATAGAACTTAGCTTTTTTTTCACTTATAAGGTTTAGTTGAAATTATGGTATGTATATATATATATATATATATATATATATATATATATATATATATATATAGAATTCACTCGTAAACTTACTAATCTTATTATATCCATTTATTTGATACCATCATAATGGTATACTGTCTCCGAATTTCATAAACTCTCAAAACTCTTATAGAGGGGAACTCACACACATTTAAAATCCCAACACAAAAATTCAAAATGAAATAAGCCTTATCTGCATCTCCAAGAATATTGTCTATGTGCTAGAATATACAATATGCAACGAATCTTACGTAGTTGCCACCAAACATTTAATAATAAAGTATCTTTACAAAAAAGCAACATTACACTCCAAGAAGACCGTAAACTATTCGTCTCCCAATATGTGCACTTATGCAGCGAAGGAACATTTTAAATAATGCCAAGTTTTCAAAGCCAAGATTACACATACTTACTAACACAAAAATATATTATATTTTAATTCAATCGAGCATTGAACAGATATAACTCAAACTACACAGCATACCAACCGCACTTCTATCAACTTTTCTCTACCATCTATCTAACCACACGCCTATGTGTGTGTGCACATATATGTGTGTATGTGCGTGTGTGTATGTGTCGGTGTGTATGTGTTTCGCTCACCTATGTACACGATTCGGAATTAACCGCACGCACGCGCACGCACGAACACACTCACCCATCACACACACGCGGGCACAACAGCAAATTTGACGACAGGACAATAACAACTAATACATTTCAAAATGAAATCCAAACACTCAAAGAAACGGATATGACCAATAAAATAAATGTCAAACTAACAGGTTCTTAATAAACACACACGACTTTGACAAGAGAAGCAGAACAAATAAATAAATTAAAAAAATATAATATATAAAAATATAAAAAACACGTACCCACACACTCGCAAACCCACACATGCGAAAAAACGCCAAACAATAACACATTTCCTAAAATGAAAAAAAACACGCTTTCAAATTGAAAGACATTTCTTCAAATTGATTTACATATCTGATGATAGCGCACCACCGCTTAAAACGCGTTATATAAAATTACAAATTATAAAATAACAAAATAACAAATAAATGTTGAAAAAACTCTCATCAAATGTCGGTAGCCTGACACATTTACACACACATATATATATCTAACTATGTATATGTGTACATATATATATGTATATATATATATATATATATATATATATATATATATATATATATATTGAAGTGAAATATTTTGAAAATCAACAATCGTGCAATTTAAAATGAAACATTCATTCATTTAATTTTTTTGCAAGCTTTCGTTACAGAACAACCATTGTCAGGCGAGACTGTCTTATCATGTGTCTTTCTTTCTTCTTTTCTTCCCTCTCATTTTGATGGTATTAACTCCAAGGGGTCGAATTATAAAACGATCAGAAAGAGACGTCAAGTTCTTAAGACGTTATGATAAGTGTAATCCTGGCGATGTTATGCGCAGATTAACGCTTTTTTTAGTAAGGATATTTACATATTTGAAGCACGGATTAGAATGTATAAAAGTGAAATATTTTCAAAATCTACAATTGTGCAATTTTAAATTAAACATTCATTTATTATTTTTTGGCAAGCTTTCGTTGTAGAAAAACCTTGTCAGGCGAGTCTGTCTTAGAGGTTTTTTTTCTTCTTTTCTTCCTCCTCATTTTGATGGTATTAACATCAAGGGGTCGAATCATGAAACGAACAGAAAGATACGTCAAGTTCTTATATATATGTGAGTGTCTGGGTGTGTGTGTTCGAATCTGACGCCTTTCGTGGTTCAATAAGAGAGGATAACACACTTTTGTGTCAACAATTTGTTAGTAAAGTTACACCCTCATCCATGAAACCCCAAACCTAATAATGAACAGACGGCGTACTTGTATCTTGTTTAAAAATAATTTTGCAAAAATGCCCAAACCAACATCACTTAGATTTACTTTTTAAATTATCGAGAACAATTTCACGACACAACATTAATCTACAAAGATATTTAATAAGAGAACCATTTTAATCTCCTACCCCACAGTATATTTTTGATAACAGAAGATAATAGGTTAAAACGTAGCAAACATCCAATTGACACAAAGATCTAATAATTTCATCCCCATCAACCAAGGATGTATTGATACGAAATCATGCCGTTAAAATTTGCTCTTGTTAGCAAGAGAGCATAATTTATAAATATATATTGTGGTCAAGAGGTTGATCTCTAACGTTATTTCTTATATTTCTACTCAGGACACTGATTAGAATCGCATCGGTGACACACTGATGACATAGATAAGAATGCACATAGTAGCAATACTATTCGAAATATAGCATACTCCTTTCAATATTAGGCATTTCCATATTTCGGATCTTAAAGACAATAGCAGAGACTTCAACCTCAAATGGGAATTGAATTTAAAAATGAGCTCTTATAGGCTCTTAGAAAAGTGCTTTAGAAAGAGGTCCATACATCATGAAGCGCACGGATCAGTTGTTTAATATAAAAAAGTGTGTTTCCAGTTACATGCATGAAATGAGGTACAGATCAGGCTCACAGAATAAAAACTATAACACACACTGACCACCCACAATGCTTTTTCTGACTTACATTTTAAAATGAAATTATTTCTCTTCATATATTGTAGATGATGCGAGTTCTAGAATTATTTTTCACATTGCGTCTCACGGAACTAGCATGCTTGTTATCTACTAACACAACCCTGCAAACGCTTAATTTACTATTCCATTATTTTCTACGCTGAAACTTACTCATAAAATATTTTCTTCATAAACCTTATTCATATACTAATTTACTCTAGATTAATTTATCGTATAGTAATATTTATTTACTGTAGAGTAACATTTCGGTTACTTTTTATTAGTATTATTTTGGAAACTGTGTGTACACGCGTAGGTAATTATATACAATTTTAGATCCGTTAAATATCGTGTGTTTTGCACACGTCCTGAGTAAGGGTATTCAATTAAGCCTCCGTCGCTCTTTCCTTCGCATGAACACACTTGAACTTTAATTTGTGGCTTTAGTAAATGCCGCGAATATGTGCAATATTAGAATACATATATAAGTAAATCAGAAAAATATAATTCTTAAACGTAAGTGAAACGATCGCGCAACAGACCAGTGTTGACCATGCATACTGCGAACTGTAATCAATAATGGTGTAAATTTATTCATTCTAAATGTGTGTACATACACGTAT
The DNA here is from genome assembly GCA_963556195.1 of Sepiola atlantica. Lineage (NCBI taxonomy): Eukaryota > Metazoa > Mollusca > Cephalopoda > Sepiida > Sepiolidae > Sepiola > Sepiola atlantica. The sequence continues at coordinate 192,979,817 of OY744516.1, forward strand.
TGGGGTGTTGTTGTGTAAAAAGAAGTTCAAAACAGTGATCAATTAGTTCTTAATCAGCTCATGATATATGTGTTTTAATAATATTGGTGACGATCAATGAAACCAACATGCTAACATAGGTTACAAGCAGACAGTGCGGGAACAAATTAAAAACTGTGTTACTTTTTCTTCTATTATATATATATATATATATATATATATATATATATATATATATATATACTTCTCTCTTTCTCTCTCTCGCTCTCTCTCTCTCGCTCTCACTCTCCCTCTCTCTCTCTATATATATATATATATACATATATATATATAAATCGCTTTCTTTCTCTCTTTCGCTTTCTCTCTCTCTCTCTCTCTCTCTCTCTCTCTATATATATATATATATATATATATATATGTATATATATATTAGTATTTCATGTATCCACATTCATTTCTTTAGGAGATAAAATGTTTATGTATCAATTTTCAGTATTTACTTCCACAGTGCTCGATACGTAAATAAATAAACAAATAAATAAGAAAATAAAATAAATAAATAAATAAATAAATAACAATTTAAAAATAATAAAAAACTTACTATTTAAAAATTAAAACCTAAAATAGAAATACAAGGAACCATGTGTTAAAATAAATTCACCCATTATATGTACACAACAAAGAAAACAGGATATAGAAACACCTATTGATAACAAAACAATTGGAGAGCGTATAGGGAGTGACACCAACAAAGCCTTTGTTAGCAGGAAGCCCAACGATTGGCTGAGAGAACAACAAATAATCTGATTGATTAACTAGCAAGCCGTGTATATAAAAACACCCGGCGAAAATAACTCCATGCATTTTAGCCTGTAGATTCCACCTAGGGATGAAAGGCGGGAGCCTCTGTGTAGCTTTGTTGCCATAAATATATTTTCATACCATATATATATATATATATATATATATATATATATACTTAGGCAGCAAGGTTATTACTCAAACAGGGAGACGGATTGTTCGGTTTTGCATAACATTTTTAAAGCGACGTTTTTTTAAGTAAATAGTCTGTAATGGAAGACCCGTATGCGTTATTTTGAACGTCCGTTGACCGGAAGTGTCCATCCCTAATCCTACTCAGAATCTGTTGTTGAACTCTTATATTCAATCGCCGTGCGCTAGGAATTTCAGCGTGAACCCCTTCACCATTCTACATCATGCTCACACACTATACCATCTAAACATCTTGGAGACGATCACCGTTCGGCTTACACGTGCCTCCCTTTGTAAACAAAGGATATGTCTATTGAGACTAGATGGTATCAGTCTCTAAGATTTATCCTCCATTGTACATAAATAATAACGCTATTTTATTTTCTGTACTCTCTCTTTTAACCCCGTTTTTTAAATCTCTCGTTTTTATTTTTATAAATCCCTCGATACAGCCTTTGTTAAGCAAAGGTGAATCCGGTCGGTTTGCTTTTCATTTTTTTTTTTGATTAACTTTTAATCATGAACGATAAAATTCGTTTTCCCTTTATGCTTGCGATAATATATATATATATATATATATATATATATATATATATATATATATATATATATATATATATATATATATATATATATATATGTATGTATGTATGTATATATTCTTAGGTTATTCTATTTATATATGTGCATGCGTGTAAGTGGTGTCTTGGTAATCGACGGGAAACAATGATAATCAACGTTAATAGTACCGATGGGTAGAAGATAATGATGTTCATTTTCTGGTTACGTTACTGTCATTCTGTATTTATATATCAGACGGTAAAATCGCTTCTAAGTAAACATATTCCATATCTAAGTTTTCTAAAGGTAAAAGTCGAATTAATGCGTCACATTTACATCTACTTCCGCGGAATGTGCTCCGATGAACGTACTACACTTATACCCCCCCACTCTAACTTAAATTCGCCTGAACCACCTGATTAGACACAAGTCCATACCTTCACAATATAGGTCACTATATCCTGGAACATTTTTTACTGTGACAGATTTTTCTTCGGAACGCTTTGTTTTGTTGAATTCCATCCGTGCTCTGTTGTCTAGACCATAGAAACGCGCAGACATTTAAATTTAATGTGAACAAATATATTGCTGTCAAGTGTGCATCCTTCTTAAACATATGCCCACTATCAGAGTAGCCGCTTACACGTCAGGGCTAATATGATTTGTTTGGGGTGAACGCCAGTTATAAAACATTGTTTCTGGAATATTCACTTCAGAAAGGATGTCAAACTTTGTGTCACATACTGTATATAATTATGTGTATGGGTGTACTGCGTGTGCGTATTTTGCACACGTACGGACTCCTCGCGTATCTTTATTTATATTTGTTGTGTAATGTTTAACCGTGTCGTTTTCCTCACTGATCATTTCCACTATTCTATACATTTAGTCCGAAAAGTGTCCATGTTCATTCGCCTGTTGCATGCATTCTTCCTGTTGTAAATGTGAATTACATCTTCACAGGTCGGCGCCCAGAAACGTAATCTCTAGTTATATGGATTTATGCGCAAACACCTCAATGCGAATGTTATGCACAAACTAGCGTTTTCAGCACGTACACTTCCATTCCAGTACCGGCAACGCTTTTATCGGAGTTGTAATCCGTGTTTCCTGAACAATGATTCGGCCATCTTACCTTCCATGTAACTGTTTAAAACAGGACACGGTTATATGTGTCGTTAATGACTGCATTGGTTTTACGCGTACATATAAAGGAAATGCCTGCAGTTGCAACTAACAATTAATATGTTGAAGGGGTAGGGCATACCCTGTTTCAGATTTCGATTAACATATGCCATACTGTGTTTTATTTTCTGATGTTGAGTACACGAACTTGTTACGAACGTCTATACTCAATATAAAGTAAAGTGTACATTAGTTATTGAGGTTTTATCGAAATGTTTTTTTTTAATTACTTGCAACTGGGTAGTTTTAATATTGTCAAATGAACACTCAGACTTTAACTACATAATACTATGTAGACAATGAACGTGTTTTAAATGTAAAGTATGATCTTATAGTAGGAAATACACTCATTCAAATGGCGTTCAATCCTATTTTTGCCAATGCGCACGTGTGTAAGATCCGTTTTCACTGAAATGTTGTTCAATTCTTTTTTAAGTAATGCGCACGGCTGTAAGTTATGATTTACTTAGGAGAACATAATCTCACTGAAATGTTGTTAATTCTATTTTCGCCCATGCGCACGGGTGTCAGGTATGTTTTGGAAGGACATAATCCCACTCAAATGTTATGTAATACTATTGCCGCCCATCTGAACGGCCTTACAGTGTGTTTTGAATAGAAGAAAATAATCTCACTCAAATCTTGTTTAATTCTATTTTTGCTTATGCGCACGAGTGTAAGATACATTTTGCGTCAGAGGGCATTCTCTCACTAAAATGTTGTTCACTTATATTTTCGACTATGCGAACGAGTGAAATTACTTTAACGTTTTATCCATTCTGTCAGTTATGCGTTGTCTTGTATAACATGATCCGTTTTTATACTTGAATTAGTATTTATGTTTGGGTAAACACTGCATCGACTTTGAAAGTGAATGCGTGTTCAGCCATTAGATAAAAAATGTTGGGCATACATAACAGAAACTTGGTGGGCAAGTAATATATGAGCTGAAGTTTATTTTTTGCCAAATTGGGTTTGATTGCAGACCGAATCATGAATTTCATGAGCAACTAGTTGTACCTAGCCGGCGTTACCCGGGGGTTTCGTTACTGATTGTTTCATAATTAGTTAGAAATATACAATTAATCTAAAACCAGTAAAGTAAAATATCCCAAATTAATGAACAAAAATGGGTGACTTGTTTTCTAAAGAAGCTGAAGATCATCCCAATGTGTTGAAATAATCTTTTTTATGAACAGAGTGTTGGTTATAAATAGTAGTTTGCTTATTTATTCAGTAACATTGTCTTTTGCATTCTTATTAATCACACTGAATTTTATAGTATAAGACACGTAATATTAACATTTAATTATTTTTTTAAATAGTATTGTTTTTCACAAAATAATTAATTAAAATGGTTCACATCTCTTCTAAAAAAAATACAATGCCCCTCCCCCATCAAATACTCCATACGATCACTGAGGGTACCATGACACCAAACTTTGACCCGATTCCAAAATTCCTATAAGCCACAGCACGAAAAATAAGTTCAGAAATACATTATTATTTGTCAATCGCCATTTTATTTCACGGAGTAATTCATTAAAGTGACGTCTTTTCTAGGAAAACAAAATTATTGTTTCTAGTATATTATATTTCATCAGTAACTTCATTATTTTAATACGTTATGTTTTCTAAATAATAGTTTTTTTTAATGAAATAATAAATGAAAGTAACTTACCTTCTAATCATTAAGCGCAATGCCCTCTCCCAACACGCCAACAGTTTTCGAAAGTGCATAGCCTGCGAGTGATGGCAGGAAAAAAACACTTTACATTTATATGAGCTCAAAATGTATGGACTCAACACGAAATAAGGGTACATTTTGATTAATAAATCTAAATGTTATTTACTGAGAGATTCCTTGAAATAACTGGGTTCTTTGCAAGAAACGGAAATGCATTTTTGTCGATTAAATGTTACTTATAAAAACAGAATTCTTATTTAGAAGTCAAATTTTTATCGCGAAATAATTTATTAAAATTTTGTTTAAATAAAGTACAATGCAATAACACAAAGCGGCTGTTTACGGCAAGATAATTCACTTTCATTCAATCTCGACATCTTAAAAATAAACGCGAGAAAAAATCGTTAGAAATGAATTATTATTTATGAATTGTAATATTATTTGACGTACTTGAATCATTACAACTAAGTGTTGTTGTTTAAGTAATCGAAATGCATTATTAATTGATATAATTGTCTGGAGACAATCTAATATTTCTTTATGAAAATATTAATTCATGACGTAATAACATTTCAATTCATGTAACATAATCTTTTTATATTTTTTGATTCATTTCTAAGTAAACTGCCACAATAAATGTGAAAGTGTGCGTTCTTTTAGTGTATACCACCTTTAAGCTACGGTGTTGAAAGTATTTTTATGACACTGCTAAATATGAAACATGCCCTATGTGAGTAAAGCAATAATGTTCACCATTAAAAGTTAAACTCATTTCTAAAAGGCTTACATGATATGTGAAGGAATATTTTTACCAGCTGCTTATACGTTCTCTAAAGCCAACTCGCACTGCTATTGCGACCAATCGCTCCCTATATTTAAATAGATTATACCCTTGCTCATGATATTGAACTTCTCCTGTCGGCCAAGTGCAAACAGGAAGCCAAATAGTTATATAGTAATATAAGTGTCCTACTACCTCTCCAGGGTCCGAATAAAGAATCTACCTGTCAACTCCACTACCTTTTCAGTAGTTACTTCTTGGAGTTATTTTTCAAAACATGATTTGTTATAATTCCTCCTGCGATATAGTCTCAAACTCTTTTCATTGATAATTTTTTGTTTGGTTAGTTTTACTCTAGGTTAATTATAGTGAACTATGTATACATTGCCGATGTGACTTTTTTTAGGAATACAATAATGATGTCGGATTGGTTAGCAACAGAGTAATGTCTGCAATATATTTTTTTTAAATCAATATACTTCACTAATAGTCCATGCACTCTGAATGGAGAACAAAAGCAGACAGAATGGAAAATGAGTACATGATGTTTCATAAGTACTTTTTTTTGGATATAAACTTATGAAACTTGATGATTATATAGCTGTGATACCTTTAAATCGGACATCAGGAAATGGAACGATTTTTTATTGTAAATGAAAAACAGATAGAGTTGGCAATAAGGTTGTATCTAATATGATGCGAACCAATTGTAATGCAAGAAAATGGAATGCAAGGAATGTTGCCACGTGGCTACGTGATGCAATCTACATTGCTGATAAATACCCTGTCAATGTTTCCTGTTTCTCTGACCTCATATAAGCTTCCTTGTGTCTTATTCAGTTTGAAATGCTTTAAGATAGCAAACCGTAATATATTGCCACTTTAACCGTATCGCAAAATCTGTATCATATGGAATTTTATTTTAAATAAAGTGTTTGGAATTGTAATATTCAAGACTGTTTAAAATAGCATGACCGTGTTTTTTTGTTTGATTGCCCATTGATAACTAAAACGAACATTCCCAGCTGTTTAGTAAGAATATGATCGTTTAGTAGGTGTGTACGAGATATATTCAATGTTAGCAATTGTTTGATTACGATTCAACACGAAACGTAAAGTACGATGGCAACATAATATGTCAGAACATTAATTATTCCTCAGAAAAATAGCAAATAAATATTTATCAGTAAAACTGAAATAGTAAACACACGTATTGCAAAGTATAAGTAAGATTTATGAAAGTCATAAACATGATAGACGCGCGTGAGTTGTTATTAACAGAAAAATACATGAAAATGAGTGTATCATACGTACATTATATATATATATATATATATATATATATATATATATATATATGAGGTAAGGTACACGATAGTTCATGAAAAATTAAGTGTTGTGATGTACAAAATGTGTGAAAAGATGACAGACGGAAAACAAGTCAAAATGCAGGAGAAAAACAAAATACAGGGGATATTTTTGACCGGTTTCCTTCGTGAGGAACGTCTTCAGAAAATGAAAAATACAGAAAATTGTCCGTTGAAAGAATGTCAATTGGGCATTCTTTCAACGGACAATTACCATCTAGACAAAACATACACTTTTTTTAAAAAAAAACTCTATTTTTAATTGTATTTTTTCAAATGTTTGAATTTTGACTTTTCTACAGCCAACTTAATTATCTGCATAAGATGATGATAAGATGTCAATCTTTGAAAAGCCTTGGCTGAAGGAAAATTAATAATTAACATTAGTTTATTACAGAATGTACCTTGCATTGAATAATCGAAGTTTGAAATAAATCTGGACATTCGTACATCTTTATCACTCTTAGTTCTCCTATCTTTATATATATATATATGTATATATATATATATATATATATATATATATATATATATATATATATATATATATATATATATATAAACGGATAGAGAGATGGAGATGCCATCTGCACGATACGCCTACAGGAATTGTACCACTTGGTTATAAATTACGCCACGCTTTTTGAGTTTTCAATTTCATCTCCATAGAGTGTATAATGAACATTTTCTGAAAAATGCGCTATTTCATATGATTCAATATTACTTCGAATACAATGACATGCATGTAATGCTGCAATAAGGTGGGTGTTTTCTATCAGTATCGTTGGAATATGCGGAATGTACGTAACACTACTGTTTAAAATTGCCGGCTATCGCTCTAAATGATATATCATATACAACTTTCTGGAGAGTGTCAACACTTTCATTCCTGACGCCAGAATTATCTGGCATATGTAGATTTATTGAGAATGTTTCCTGTCAGCCAGGTATTTGAGGTTTTACGCCCGGTCACAGATGAGCGGTGTGCGCTTATGTTTTTGAGCACGCTTACATATCCAGCGAGCTGTTTACGAGCAAAATCTCACAAGTGTTGTCCTTAGGGGCTGCACCCTTCGTACGAATGGTCTGTGATCTTTTTTAATTCCACGGCTTAACATGTGAACAGACGCAGTAAATAATTACCGAGTGATTACATGTGTATCCGTGTCGTGCGTTTTTCACCGCTATAAGTATGTAGGCATGTGAATGTGACTCAATTAGCAGTCTCTTCAAAGTTTATTTTTAGTTCAGTACCCTATACATTAACGAATGAAACACATTCAAAATCTAAAGATGTTGGCATGACAAATAAATGATGGTTTGCCTAGAAATAAACAAAATATTTGTGAATAAAAACATACTCACATTTTACTTTTTTTACAGAAAGTGGTTGTCGGTAATAGGGTAATAAACATATATCCAGTCAGGATATAGTTGGAATTCCCAATACCATAATATGAGTTCGTCGCCAGAAAAGTAATTCGTCTGAAGAACAATATGATATTATATATATATATATATATATATATATATATATATATAGTGTTGGAAAATTATTGACCCGTCACAATGCCCTATTTATTTGAAACTTCCATGGCTAGGTTCTGACGGCATTAACATTGTTAACAGGATTTGTACTTCTACTCAACGTTGTTTTCCAGCAACGATGCTGAGAGTAGTTTACACGACTCGAACCTTTTTCTCTTAATGTTTTGCCAGCCATACAAAATACTTCTGTGGTTTATGAATTTCTGTGTCATTGTAGAGCTAAATACGTTGGCTAGACATCCCAATGATTATAAATTAGAATATCCCAACACATACCGCGTGATATTTGTTTACACAAGGTCTTGAGATCATCCGGGAACTTTCAAGCACAGGAATCAGCCATCGGTAATCACCTGGTTGGTACCAATAGTTGTTCTGATAAGTATTCTGATAGGTGGTTTTCTGTTTTACACATCTTCCCTAACAAGGATATACATATGGCTGGGGCCGCTTGTAAATGAGATACTCCCATGAAACCTCCTCCTTCGGAAGAAGCCGGTTCAACTCGCCCACAGTGAATGGCGTACCAGGTACAGGAGAGTACACGCTCTGAAGATTATTTAATGGTAAAAATATTATTTTTGTAGATATTATTTATCAATTTCCTTCTCCATTTTTTTTTCCGTTGAGTTTTTATTTAAAAACATGTATGTTCAAAATGTATGACAAAGGGGCAACTAAATAACTTATGACGTTATAGAAGTGAGTGTCATCATTTGTCAAGTACTGATACCAGTTACCATAGATAGTGTGCGGATTTCAGTTTATTTGTGTGTATTAGAGAGTATTGTTTATGGGTTCAATACATTTCAATTAGTCTTAGACAAAATAATAAAATGCAATTCCTTAGTCTTCTGTTACAGAATATATCTCATTTCAATTTCTCCCAGAGACTTTAATTAATATTTATTGATTACGTACAAAGAAAATAAAATAAAGGTTAGATTAGCGTATTTCTATTTGACGCTGGATTATAGGACGTCAAATCAAAGCTATCACCCAGGTAACCTTGGGCGAATACAAATAAGCTATGATAGACCTTGGGAATCAATATATATATATATATATATATATATATATATATATATATATGGGTAGATAATAGGATAAACAATATGACGGGATGAAATTTAAAATGGAACTATGGAAGACCCATGAGCTCACCGTTTCGCCCGATGTGATGTGGGCTTATTACAGGACGGGTTAAAAGTGTGCTAAAAATGATAAAAGACGGGAAGGTCATATAGTTGGGGAATATATATAGTGGTAATGTTTTAATGGAGGGAAATATATGAAAATGTGTAAAGTGTCAGAAATAAGTGTGTACAATGTCAGCATATAATTATACATACATATATTTTAAGAAAAATACATATATGTGTGCATAAATATATGTATATATATATATATATATATATATATATATATATATATATATATATATATATATATGTATGTATAATTATATGCTGATAATCCTCACAGATTAACATATCGACCAACTGATATCCTTAGGTTACAAATGTAGAAACAATCATGAAAAGAATTACTAGTGTAATTCAAACCTGGAAATCGAACATAACTTACGGATAAGTTGTACTTTACTATTCGTTGCTTATTGCCACAAATAGTATTCAATATTCACTCTTTATTTACACACGGATGTAGAACATTCCATCATTAATCAAAGGGGTGAGACGGGCATCAATTATCTTCGATACTTCAACTAGTATCTTTATTAATGAAACTTACCATACAATGCCTCTTTATCCTGGATCCAATGATGGTTCGTTAATGTTTACAGGTTGTTAAAAAAAAAACATATGTGTCCATGATTTGGTCATTATATTTTCGGTGTAACTAAACACATTCAGTACTCCCGGATCGTGTTATTATTTAGATAGGATTTTCAATTGAAATTCAATTTTCATGGTATCTTTTGTTTATTAAAGCGTCAGCTGAAAGTACAGAATATTAAAGAAGACCCCCTCGCCATTTTAAGAATGGCTTTCTAAATAATTATTGTTTCAGAACTGTTCGTAAACTGTAGGAGTACTAAAATAAATATATTTTGTTGTTTCATTGCAAACGTGGGTTCCATAATGTTCATTCTTCCTAGTGTTTTCGTCTAAAAACAACACGAAGTTTACATTCGTCAACGCGTCACATACGCTTGAGGAATATGTTGTACAGGGAACTAAATCCGCGGTGTGTGTTTAAGTAGAAGGTGTAGGCGATAACATGCGGTATTATGACCTCGCCACTCGGATTTAGTGTAACTGGTAAAAAAAACTGGTTGACTGCTCTTATAAATTAGAATGACCTGAAGCTGGAGGGAGTATTTTACGTTGAATTTATTATGAAACTGATTTGCCCCTTTTAATTCGAAAATAACTTGTTTTTCATCTTCTTTCCGTTTTCCAGTGTGTTCACACGTAAAATAGCAGAATACCGTTGGGGTGGGTAGCAAATCTTGTAAATTTACCCCGATTTTACTTTTTAAACCTTATATTTTTGACTGATTCGCCACGTTATACTTTTTTCTTTAAGCAATTCAATTGTTCGATCGTTGAAAATTAAATAAATTACCTTTTTATAATTAGCTAATACAATATCTGAAGGCATTAATACTAATATCAAAAGTTTTGGTATTATTATAGATTAACACCTCTTAAAGTTTACTTAAGTGATTGTGCGTAAAGACCCCGGAAAACTTACGAGGAAAAAAAATAAGGTAAAACAAAATATTTCCGAACGTAAGAAGGTGGGAGAACAATTTTGCATATAAATGTAACATATAATTTCCCGTCATGTCCAATATATTCTAAAAGTCTAGGGCAATTAACCTATTGCTTATTTATTTATGTTGGAGATAATTTACGTACGTTTTCTAAAGGGTAATTTTTAGGCGATCACGTGTTGTTTTACGACCTTACAAGTAGAACATAGGTTTAGTCGTAAACAAAATTGTTAATTGTCCTAATAAGCTAGAAACGCTTGTAAATGGAGGATAATTTAATATGACATGTAAACACGAAGCTGATCTCCATTACAAATTTTAAAATAATCGTGTGTTTTTTTGTTGGTTTTCTTTATTCCTAAAATAATATAGAATCCTTTAGTTTAGGCTGTAAATATATGGTATTATTTGGATAAGAACATATTTATTTACTTAACAATCTCCTCTTCCAATTAATTGCTGCCCGGAGGTCTGGTGGGTTGTTATCGTTTATTTAATAGAAGATGAGAGAAGGAGAAAGAAATAGAATAAACGTGTCAATTGTAGCATAGAGGCTATGTGAAAGTCTGCCTTAATTTCTTTTTTGTTGTTTGTTGGATGCTCTTCGAAGACGATTTCAATCAATATTATTCATTAGTCGAGTACACTTTTTATCTTTACGTTTCGCTATTATTGTCGACAAAACCCTCGTAAGTTAATGTCATTGTATTCGCTTTATAATCATCTTTTTAAGTAGTATGTTTTATTATTTTTATGTTAAATCTTTTAGGAAGGTAACCTCTTTTAAAACTGAGAGAATTACAAAATAGGTTGTTTTGAACAGTCGAATAAATACCCAATATAATTACCTCATACATTTCGTGGAAAATCATCAATGTTAATTATATGTAACATTCTAAGAAACGTTTAGTGTATTTTCAATATTATCCCTTCATTCCCCGAATACATTCCTAACTTAATATAAGAAGACAATGAAAGTGAAGGAGTGTTCGTTCTGTATTTCAAGGAGTGATCATAATAGTTGTATGAAACAAACTATTTGTGAACAGTAATTTCCTTTTTTTCTGAAAAGATAATTATTGTAGTTTGAAAAATATTTGTTGAATTCGAAGGCGTTTACTTCGTTGAGAAATAAGAAACGTCATGCGGGTTGACTGTTTGGCAAGTATATTCGTATATTCCTAGAATAGGTTTTAAGTCAGCCAATCAAGTCAGCGTAAAACGAAGAATAAAAGCTCAGGGGAGCTATCTGCATTTACCTAGGAACGTGTTAGTGCTTAATAGATAAGATTGATTTCATAACTGAAGTAAGGACGGTTGGAGCTGTATACTGTTTTCAATGAAGAAGATACCGTGTTTGAGGAGAGATTGTTAGCGTTGTTTGTGTGTGAGTGAAAGTTACTCCTACCTCTTCCACATGTTGCATGGTCGTCCCGGAATAGGCCGTGGCAGTTCTCGCGTTGTATACCCATCCTGGAATGGGCCGTGACAGTTCTCGCTCATACAACTGGTCATTTTTAACACTGAAAATGTATATGTTGCATACCTTTTAATGTCTCGCACCTTCTCTCTTTCCTCGTCGCGTGGAGAGGTGTCGTTTCGATGTCGTCTAGTTTCTCGTATGTTTTCTTCTTCCTCGCGTGGAGGGGTGTGTCTCGATGTCGTGTGCTGTGTCTACAACAACACTGTTATACAACAATTCACGAGACAAACATTTTTTTACAATTTTGATTCTGTTTATTCAGGCGTAAAATTTCTGTCGGTCATGGAGATGATTCACTAAGGTCGATGGAGACACCAACTTACTATTCTATCGTAGTTACTTCCTAGCTTAAGTCCTTTCGAGGAGGGGGGAAGAAGAAATCTCATGCCTGTATATTTAGGAGAATACATTCTCATTTTTCATTTGAAGACTACATAGATAAATCGTCCGTTCGGCCCGCTTACAAAACCCAGACTGACAAAACTCTGCTTCCCACACAAAATCCCGTGACGTCACAGAGCCCCTATGCGCAGGTGCATCTTTACACTTGACCTGAGGTCTCGTCAACATTTGTGACCTCCGACTGTGAGAACAGTTTATTTTGCACTCGACTGTACGGGCCCACCCGCACTAAATCGCGCAAGCCAAACCAAACGACCTCCCCACATACGCCCGCTTAAAAATATGCCCGTCCCCACATGGCCATTATCCAACATAAGCATGTTTATTGTGTGAGAGTAATTTAGGTAGGATGTAATTATATTTTATAATCAGATGGAACTGGATTATTATCTATGCAAATGCGCATAAGTTAGTGGCATACAGCCTGGTTATGTTGGAACTGTTTGTACTGATACTCTTCTGTGTACTATAATATTAGCGTATAGGGGAACATGGAGAGTATTATATATATATTTATATATATATATATATATATATATATACATATATATATATATATATATATATATATATGTATATGTGTGTGTGTATGGGTGTATGTGGGTGTGTGTAACAGCTATTCTCGTTATACTGCCGTCTAGGGATTCTTTCACCCTACAAAAATGTCCAAAATATGAACTGAATGTCAATTAATATCTACATATAACTACACTTCTGGACTGAGTTTACCAGTGCTGATAATTAACAACACCGATTGCACACTCTCTTAGCAGAGCTTGGGCATGTTATTGATAACACATCTTCCCCCGGTATAGATAAACCGGTTATATCTAAGAACTTGCTAAAGGGATAGTCAGGACTATATATTTTTCAACAGGGTTTCGCTGCCCACTTAAATAAAGCTCATGTTATTCTCAAATGATCACCCATTAGGCGCTGACACTCTTTACCGTCGCTTGACTTCTGTGATATTAGTATAGCGATGGGTTTACTTGATTAATTAACTACATTTGTTTCTTATATGACTGTGTAAATTGTAATACGTCTTGAAACAGGTATCTATTGTTTATGATCACACTAAATAGTAAATACATTGCATATAAAAAATAACGCTGCTATATACGATTATGAATACCGAAAAAAATAAAGAATGCTCGTATTCTCTACGTGTATACTATGTTTGAAATTCTGAAATTGTTAGTATTCCAATGCGTATGCTATACACCGTTAAGGTAATGCTGATTTTAAGAGCGGCATAGTACACGACTTTTAAATTGAGCAGTCACTGTCTAGCACTAATAGGCTTTCAATTTGAACCTGTTCGATTTAACTAGAATCATGATCGCTGCCGGTTGTCTGTTACACATATTGGTCTTCAATAGCGCCTATATTCGCGAGGCTTCTCTGACTGATCAAGAATTACTCTTGATTTGCCTAATATGCAGGAACGATGTTTATCGATTTACGGATGGGATTCTACTCAGTAGGCGGTTGTACGAAATGTATTCGGAGAGTCATTAGGTTACCCATTTAGCCGATATAATCTCTCTGCAAATTGGTCCCATCCCTTGAGTACTATATAATTAATAGACGTTAGCCTTAAGGTTTGTATTAATGAAACGTCTTAAATTATATAATTATAACACCGATCACATGTACACTCACGGAAAGAAACTTACATAGAGAATCGTACATACTGATTTCTATACATACAAACTATATTTCATTTCAGAAATGTAGTTTTGGTGTTTGCGTGTACAATACTTGAGTTATTAGGGTTATTTGAAATGTTACAGGCATATTCCAAAACTAAAACCTCCGGGTGGTTGAGTATGAAATAGTAAGTGATATATATATATATATATATATATATATATATATATATATATATATATATATATATATATATATATATATATATATATATTATGTTGCTGAGTAGAAATAATTCAAATTCCACCCATTTCAAGAGTTGGTTTCTTCCAAATAAACCGTTGTGTCATAAATAGAATTACTTTGTTTTAACTTACTTATAAAGAGCTACTATTATTACTGTAATAACAAGAGTTTGGTATTTTCTTAACTTATATTCACACACAAGGTGCATTACTACAGGTCACACGCGATTTACGATCCAAATGAATAGGGTAATCTCAAATGATCAGTTGTGCATGTTTGTTAGCATTACATTAAAATTGATTCATATCAGTACAGGCAGGGCACACTTGAGTACAGAAGAATTAAACAAGAGAATAGAAGAAAGAAGCTATTAAAGTAGAAATAGATTATCGTTTGGATATATGCAGTAGGACTGGCTTACTGAAAGCAATACCGTTGGTCGGAGAGAAGTGTTACATTAACGAGGTAGTTGATATCGCATCATTGATTAATGATTTCAAGATTTTTGCGGGGAGCAGAAGACTAATAGAGTTACAATTCTATGGGTCAGTTATTTCACGAGAATTGTTGTAGACTTGTACCACAGAGTCAATTTGTAAGCTACCAGAAAAGCTAGTTTCAGCAAAACAGTTGTTCTAGTGTTTGGAGAAGAAAGGAGCGCCAGCTACGAAGAGAGTTATTTTTTATTAGTATAGAAGGGATCAGATCTTACCACATTCTTGGATGTGTCAAGGTGTTTATTATTTTTAGGACATGGGAAGACGTGATAATCAGATCAAGTATGTGAATTAAGGAGGGAGTGGTTTTTCTAGTACAGTTTGGTGTCAAGCGAACCGCCGTTCAAGAAGTTAATGATTATGTGCTGCTGTGCAAAAAGATCATATTATTTGATATTGGTAGAATTGATGGATGCTCCTTATTTACAAAACTATCATAGGTGTTTCTTTTAATCGCGATTAACCGATTTCTGGAACTAATGCGTCTTCTCTTCATAAACGTATACCTACTTTAGTCGCGTCTATTCCCCTATTAACATTGTTTCTTGATATTATACATTGTTGTCTATTTCTGGTTGACTTATGGCTGTTTAATAAGTGGAATGCTTGATGCCTATTCGCAATTGCAGCTGCACAGGTCTCAGTTAATAATTGGAAGGCTGGAGCTTCTGTAGAATATTAGCGGGGAATATATGATCGTATGCTTGCTGTGAAATAATGTGTTACCTTATATGTGCATTGTTGAGATAAAGACAACGTGTCAATCTATGGGCCGTCTCTTGTGTTATCTTTGATGAATTCCCAGTCAGCCCGTCAGCAGTATGACGCCGTTTTGAGAAAGACGTTTCAGTTTGGTGTCGGAAACTTCGTGTTATCAAGACCATTATCATAAGGGGGTACGTTCTGGAGTCAGCAATGGGCATCATACACACCAGCCTCGGGCAGTATAGTCAATAACATGTTGAGAAGTCAGGGTTGCTGTTTCTCACGATATTAGAGACGGGTCGTTAAAGTGACTGGTTGTAAAGGAGAATGTGCAATAAGGTAACTATTAACAGTTGTATCTGTATTATTCGGGAATGCAAGCAAATTTCTGTGGTGGGCATTCATAAATACATGGATTTAGGGGTTCGGATCAAATACGAGTACGGCGTCCACACTATCAGATCACTGAGAGAAATAGTCAAGCAGGTTACAGCTCTGGGTGTGAGAGCCGCAATATAAATATAAGTAACTAACTTTGTGTTGTAATGTTAATCGAAAGTATGTAGGTTTGACAATATCATTCGAGAATATGTTTTCTAGTCAGGAATAGTGGGTTACAGATATAGACTACGAGCCCATTCATATGCATGTCAGAATTTTACGGACAATAGGGGGCATCCTTACATGCCAAACCGCTTAAGGGAGATTAAGAAGTGTAGATTAAGTTCGCTTAGTGCTAGTATATGTGGTGAGTTCACAAGGATGTAGGATTCTACATAATCGACAGTAGTACAAATCTGTCGGGTATTTGTGAACTGAAGACTCACGGAATGAAGCGAAGTTGTTGTTTTCATGAGTTGGCATTTTATGATGTGATATTTTTTGTTTGTATTGGAATTATATTTTGTTTTAGACTCAAGTACGTTCAGCAAAGTAAGTGCCTGTTAGATATCAGTGAGCGCACCCTATTGGCCGAGTCTTCTCCTATGGGGTTGTGGCCCTAAAAAATAAGTAATACGAGATAAGTTCAGGTGTCCATTCCATGCTAGAATTTAAGCAGAGTTGCCCCTTTATCATACAGCTATTGATCAGCCGCTTTTAGCACTACCTAAGAGTTCGCAATCTGGGGCTACCAGTCGAAAACAGTAGCCAAACAAGTTGTCAAACCTGCACACCAAACTATTCAGTATGTGAGCGGCTTAGACTAAGCGTGTGAAACATCGTGACAAGCATGTGTCTCTAAGTTGAAAAGATAGAGACAAAAAGGCATAGAGAGACTGCGATCATTGTCCTAGTCTGGAAACAAAGCCAATACTGAATGTATTGATGTGATCTGTGAAGGTACCTCTGCACTAAGCAAATAGACAAAGAAAGAGTAAAACGCCAAGTGATACGCATAGCATGTCTATTCTTTAAGTAAGTATATGTTTTGAAATCGGATATTTGTGTTCGAGTTTCCAGCTCGAAGAATATTGCCGATCAGGATTTAGGAAACCTCATTTTCCCAGTGGTTCGCTGCTACTATGTTTGAAGTCATTACACAAGTTTCACATCAGAGTTTTCATTCTCTAAGATAGGCAAACTTATAATATCCAGTGACCCATCATACCGAGAGGGGTTATTACTCGCCTGAGTTATATTCTAGTTATTTCTACGCCCCTCGTTCGGTCACAGAATAGTTAAGTATCTACTCTAATTAAGTTGTATTGCCCCTTCTGAAAAAATTCAATTGAGTTTACATCCCCAGAAAACATTTTTTGTAGTCGAAAGCATCGTTTAAAAATTAAACTTACTAATTATAAATGGGAATATGCTGTTGTAGGGAAAGTAAATATTTTCAGAATTCGAAGTCAACGACGGCGGCTGGAAAAGCATCTGCTGTAGAATAGAATGCTCATAGATTTAGTACATGTTTATTTTCTTTTTAACTCGAAGACAATACTCTTTCTTTAGAAATCTAATAATTTAAGCTAGTCTGAATCTATCTATCTATATATGTAGATAGCTAGCAAGCCCTCTCTTTATCCATGTCTCTCTCTCTCTCTCTCACTATATATATATATATATATATATATATATATATATATATATATATATATATATGTATATATATATATATATATATATATATATATATATATATATATATATATATATATAAATAATACATCTAGTAATATGAATTAGAAGATGTATTCTATGGAAGTCAACGAAACGTAATATCGAAACATACTGAAAGTTATTTTAAACCTTTTTAAATTTAAAATAAGACAACAAAATACAAACTATTTTCATCATGGTATTACATTGTGCATAATTATCATCCCTATTTAAAATAGTGTAGAACCCTTTCACCCATTTTGATATGCAAATGTTTACATCGTAGCGCTAATTAAATGAATTAAATTATGACACTTGCTTTAAACATCAATCAATGTTTATTTGGTAAGCCGTTTTACAGTGATAAGAACTGGAAAGTTCAATGGTGTGTGGTTAGTATTGTATAATTAACATATAAAGATGTTAAGGTTTAAGCTTAAAACTTGCTTGCATAATGGAAGATGATCCACTGTAACCCTTACTCAGTAAATTGATAAAGCACATATTTGCAACAATATATTTTTGTATTGCGACTTATTTTGCTCATAACACTAAACAAATGTTGATGCGACTTATGAATGTTATCGTGCTAGCTATTTTCTTTTACAACTCAGATGGAAAAGTTATAAGCGTGTATGCGTTATTATTAGCATGTGTGTAGCCGTTTATATTGGGTTGATATCTACATAGTGTTTATTGTGTAGTCTTATTTTCCCACAAATAATTAGAATATCGCCTCGAAATCTCACGCGGCATTCCATTAAAATGTGATGCTTAAATAGTAAACATCAAAATCAATCTGGAGCAAACGTTTTTATAATTCACAGCTTAGAACCTATATGAAACTTCATGGACTCATAATGTTCATTTATATTAAGATTGTTATAACTTTTTAATAAAATGTTGAGTTTTAAAATGATGGTTATTATTACCCGCAAAATATATTATGTGCTTGCAAAAGTCATGAATACCGAAAATTCTATACATATAGCATACCCGCACATCGTTTCGACAATGTGTAATCCTTTTCCTACATAGAACTTTGGCATAAAACTACGTTAAAAAGCGGACATTATAGACATAATATAATGTGTTATAGTTACATCGAAACTGTTTCATAACAATAGTGTATACGTTTTGGAATGTTATGAATGTTTTTATAGACTTTCACTCTAACTAAATTAGAGAGTAGACTTCATAATTAATAACTGGTAGAGCTCATATTCCCGTATAAAGAAATAAAGAGACACGGTTACTCTTTTATTTTGCTGATAACAGCATTATCTCAGGCAGTAATTAAATTCTACACTTTGATATAAAGAAGTCCAATGCAGCTAGATCGATTGAGCTATACTCACACATTACAAATTTCCCGTTGCAAAAGCACTACTTCGTAAATAGTTCAATACATCAATGTTAGACGTCAAATCTATCATAGTCTTTATGTAGATATAAACTAATCCCGACAAAATGCAAACGTTACATTTCCTCAGATATGTCTAACAAAATATAACAATCTATTGCTCCTGGAGTTTGAATCAACTTCTAGACACTATCATAGAGTGTATGTAGTCTCTCTGTACCAAGGTGTGTCAGGACAACCTGGCACGAGATCAATCAACCCTACATGGACACCCTGACACAAAATTCAAACTCCACTAGTATTCGCAGAACAAATAAGCTCCCCTCAGCACGACTATATACTTGTTCGTTTGAGGAACAGTCAACATTCTTCTAGTGAGTTTACCTCAAGTAATTACACTTAGCTGGATATGCTACCAGACTAGATGAATTCTTGTCCTGGAATGCGGTAAGCTCATGAGATCAAAATAGGCATATACTATAACATAGTTTACTGGTCAATTGAGAGAAGAAAACATTATGTTCTTAACTTATTTACTAACTCCACGTTTGAGAAATAAAGGAGAACTCTAATAGAATATTCAAATATCTACGTACCCTATATACAGATAAAGTGATAGCCACAGGTGATTTCTGAGTAGATTGACTAAATTAATATGGGATAAAAAGGTCATATTAATATATATATATATATATATATATATATATATATATATATATATATATATATATATATATATATATATATATATACTTGTCGTGTTATCTGTTAAAATCAAATGTAATAGAAAACATGAAAAAGTTGCAACATCCATATAAGAGAACAGTTAGAATATAGTCTGAATTTTTATCGAATGCAACTTAAAACCTGGATATTATAGACATGGTAACTATATCGTGTAAGCTGTGCAATGGAACAAAAACACGGGCATAACATACTGCTCTTCTTTTAATGAGAGGAAAGTGCCTATGTTACATATTTTGATAGGCCTTGTGAAGACCACAACTTAGGCCCCGATTTATCTTGAGTTGTTCAAAAAGGACTAGTGCTCAGAACTCAACATACTTCAACACATTCTAAAAGACAGGAATGTTCGTAACGAATCAGCTTACCATAATAAACTTATTTTAATATTTTCAATTGTATGGGAAGTTCTCAGAATTGAAACATCTGTGAAAATTGTCTATTTAAAAAATAGTTTCTTCGATTTGTCTTACAGTTACATGTCGTTAAAATCAGAAGTTAAACACTTTTCTCAGTTTAGTTCATGTTTATTGCCCTACGTGATATAAATGTACATTTGTAGTTGTTGCAGTTAAAGTTTCCGATAATTAAAAATTAGTAAAACCATAAAATATACAACATACGATTAACTTAAGCCTTAATGTTGTCACCGTTCTTCAGTATAACTTATTCATATCCGTTCATACTCTGTTTATGATTGTTGTAACGATTGAATTAATTTCATTTCTTCCCC
This sequence comes from Sepiola atlantica, assembly GCA_963556195.1. Lineage (NCBI taxonomy): Eukaryota > Metazoa > Mollusca > Cephalopoda > Sepiida > Sepiolidae > Sepiola > Sepiola atlantica. The sequence goes on from OY744516.1 coordinate 193,000,584, forward strand.
TGGGGCAAAGATAAACACAGCGGTAGTTATTTTTATGTAAGTGATATCCAGTTCATAAAAAGGGCGCATTTGATAGGACCAAACAAATATTGGCCCATTCAAAAAATATTTCTCATCCTTCCTAGGAGGTCATAAACCATTACCTCATTCGACTTTAGATCCAATTGAAGAAATTTGAATTTTATATAAATGATACCCACAACATCGCAATAAATTATAGTAAACATTAAATATAATACAATGCACGGAAAGATAACATACTATATTTGCATACTGAAGTGGCAGACCAGGTGAGTTATTAAAAGAATACATGAGTGACGAAACAAGAAAGCTCTACAGACATAGAGTAAGAAGGATTAACTATTTCTTAAATAATGGGCCCAACGGCACCGAATCAACGATATAGAAAAGATATGTCAAAGAAATCATTCAGAACAGCTGTATGTTAAGCATCTGTACATATATAGAAATTACGCGCAGGTGAATAGAGCTGTTTAAGCACACACAAGTTAGAACATCTAAAATCGTTTATTATAGTTTGTATCTGGTAAAAGCACATAGATGAACCACGCAATAATTAGTTTAATATACCCTAAAAGCACGCCATAACACTAATAACACAAATTATATTGCTGTGAGGTCAGGATCGGTGTAGAGATCAACTTATTTCATTCCCATTCGTTTAATAAAGAGAATAATGAGAGTATTATTAAATCTCCCACCATTTCAGACGTTGTTATTAGGAATATGAAGAAATCAACTGAAAAAAAGAATACAGAGACGGACTTAAAAAATCCAGACTAAATACACATATTATAGAGCGAAAGAGAAACAACATCAAAATCATGAAATAATTGAAGACGAATGCAAAACGCGATACACCCTATTTTGCAAATTGTTATATAAACTCTACGAAAGCTGAAGTGTTTGACCACCCCTTACACACTGGAAATCATTCTGTAAAAGTAATGTGATATTTTTGTAATAGTCCTGCTTATAGCTAAAATAACTTTTTGACAGATTTCAGATTTGAAATATTAGTCTTTATAAGTCCAATTTCTCAAACTAAGGATATGTATTTTTCGCGTTTTGCATACAAACTCTTTAATTGCAGTGCTCATCCAGCATCCCCATTGAATCGTCTTTTCATGCCCGTTTCAGTTTTTAAATATGTAGTTTTTGTAGCTAATTATTTTATTATCATGGCAAGTTAAATATTATATTTATTGTAGTATAGAGACATTAATTATTATTAATTGAAACACATTCTTTAGCAAGGTTAAAAAACGTTACTGAGGTATTTTTCTAAACTTATAAAATAAAACAGATGTAAACAGCATTGTATATGTGTACACATAAGCATTTGCTGATAATTTTAACGCCTTTAAATAAATTATATTCGGGAAGTTTAATGGTCTAAAATCCTTTTTAAATCTAGAAAGCTCACCTAGTAATTACTTCTTCTTTCATCTGATCAGCGTAGGAAGAAACAACCCTGGGTCCTGGTTTTATTAAATTATTTTAATAGCCTTTTGTTAAAGCGCTATTTGTACTTTAAGCTATTGCAAATTTATATTTCAATAAATATACATTAAATAATAAATTAAAAAACATAATGTGTAATTAACGTAGGAGCGGAAAATGCCAACATCCACAGAGACACGAAAAGTGCTAACATAATTTTAATAATAGAGAAATAAAACAACTTATTAAGTATGCTACCCGTGAATATTAAGGGTCATTGTATAAGCCACATTTTGTGTTATTACTAATCCGTTTAAATGAAGGTCACTTCCGATGAACATACATTTCACAACATGGCCACCGACAATATCGTATATTTCAATGTTTAGTCACGGATATATAGTTGCACTTTTTCTTAATCGAAAACATATAATAACTATTTCCTATTAAATTGAACAATATGGAAAATAAATGTAAAAACAAAATGTAAATCGTAACATATTTTGTACAAGGCCAAATGTGTACTCCCCTTCATTCTTCCATTGTCAGCCATATTTGTGGGTGTTAATATTCCTATTGACTCTATTTATGGATAATTAGAAATTAGTTCCGAGTAGGAAGTGTCTGTAAACATTTATTTTAAGAAACCTATTATTATGGTAAGCATATGCCAAAATAATAAAATATCATCTGTATAAAAATAAAAATAATAACTGCGATACATAGTTTGGGTCAGTAATATTTATTATTTTCCTTCTTTCATAGATTAGTAATGTTGTTTGTCATTCCGGAGAAAGTAAAATATAAGATATATTTAAAAGCATTTAAGTGTTAACAATCTGTTTTCAGAAACCCCGGCCATGTTTTTACTTCATATATATATATATATATATATATATATATATTTATATACGGATAGAGAGGGGGAGATGACATCTGCACGATACGCCTACATGAATATATATATGCACATATGTATAGACACATATATATACATATATATTTATATATATATATATATATATATATATATATACGTATACATACATGTATATACATATATATACATATATATATTATATATACTTATATACACATATATATATATACATATATATATACATATGCAACCGCCATTCCTACACTGATGAGAGAAACACGCTGTATGTATGCGAAAAATACTTTGATATTAAAAAAATATTCATAGTTAAAAATCCCCTTTGAGTAAGTAATAGTCTTAAAAGTAGATCCTGTTTGGCATTGAAAAGTGTGTTGTCATATTTGTGATAATCTATTTTCGCTCAGGCGTTGAACACTTTAGAAGACAAGACACTCCCCCCGCCTTCTGAGTAAGTGTATCTAAATTTCACTTTCAGTGTGTCTCTGTTTATCGTAGCCGTGTGGACCTGAGCGGTTATCTCGGGATGTTAGCCTTAATCTACTAACTGCGTTTTAGCCTATGCAACCACCGGCAACCACCGGCAACCCCACCAGTGATTATCAGAAAGATGTTTAAAGTAACTAGTTGGAACAACCAAGATCATGGCGTATATCGAGCATTAAATAGTTCATGATATGTTCTATTTAAAGGTATATATTGCATCTTTATTTTCCGGTATTCCCTCTCTCTCTCTCTTTCTCTCTCTCCCTCTCTCTCTCTCTCTCTCTCTCTCTCCCTAAATCCAAAAAGAACGAACGTTGTAATCATCAATTAAAACCATTACATAAAACATACATTAACACTTTTATTCAATAAAAATCGTAAATATTTCCAGGAAAAGACTCATAGCCTGTGAGTAAAACCCCAGACTATTAACATCAACATCGAATGTTCGATCTTTGTCTAAGTTAGCTATGCTGATTACGGCTGTGAGCCAGAAACACATGCCCATAGATTACTTTTATGTACGTATAACATCAATTAAAAAATATATGTATATTAACAAAGAATACGTCCTATTAAAGTAAGGGCGACTAATAATGCAATTTTCTGCATCTTAATAACTTAGGACGTAAAACAATCGAAATACTAGTAAGCAGAAACAAACTACACACGCTGTAATCACCAATTAAACAATTAACTCCAAAAGTACATCCATAAATATATACCAACAATAATTGTAAGTAAATAATATTAAATTATATTTACCTACATACGCAAGCGTTTTAAGCTTTATGCTCTCATCAGTGTAGAGCAAGCGTCATAACCATTAGGCCACGAGACATTACCAACTTGATGAAAGGAATTTAAGTTATATGTATGTGAATGGCGGCATATATAAAAAGACTGGCTAAAGATTCTACGAACGTTGTCGAAATATGTCTTATAGCTACGTGTCAGTCTATTTTTAACTTCCTCGAACATAGCTCAACATACATCTCATTAAAGGGGATCATAACAATATTAATGTGTATGAAATGTTATTAAATTAGTCTTACCTATATACGCCAGCGTGTCAGGCGTTCGCTCTCATTAGTGTAGGTATGACCATTTCAGACAGACATATATCTATATATATATATATATATATATATAACTATCAGGGGGTTTGGAAATACAGACAGAGAGAAAGCGAGAAAGAAGAATGAGTAAGAGATCAAGACGCAGCCAGAGAGAGTGACAGAAGGCAGAGCGATATGGATATAGAAGAATCCAGAAAGAAATACATCAACTAATATGAAGTATGAATGTTTATACTAGTCTTAGATGCGACCATTAAACGAATCTTTGTCGTGTATTTTCTATGTAGTCCTACTTTTACGACGATCAATACATTATTCATAGTTTGAATCTTTTCTTTTGCTAAAGAAATATTAATTGAATAGGCATTATTATCCAATCTGCTTCATCATGTCGGCAAATGAGAAGTGGCTACCGTAATAAACAGTAATTTGATTTCTATTCAATCTTTCATATTTTATTGTATTTTCCCCTTTAAGGTCGTCTTTGTTATGTGACTTTTTGTCTCATTCGAGCATATCGTCGCTTTTTGTCTTTACATCAAAAGAGGTTTCTAGTCGGCCACTGATGAACATGTGCAAGAAAGACGCGTGTGGCTGATATTGTTAACCATGTGAGCTGTACGTGCATATAAGAAGACACATATAGAAACGCCTGCTTAAAACCTTATTATATGTTAGATATTAAGGGCGCTTGTGAAAGGTGGGTGTCTCAGAATTGTATGACATGTTAAGTCTGCATACATAGGCTATTCATTAAAAAACAATATTACATGATACACATTTAATTCCATGCTAACTAGTGGGTGCTTGTCGATGTATAAAAGCTATTCAACAATAGGGATTCATGAGATTGCCAATTAGATGTTGAAACTAATATGATGGAACAATGGGTAAAAGGTGGAAGTATTTTATTACTAAAAACTATGTCGCAACGAACATTTCTTCAAAATTAACTAAAATACGACTATATTGTAGTAAGCAAAGAAGCAGTGGGAAGTTACTGGGAAGTATATCATTGAGTATTTGAGTTTGCTTAGGGTTTGTTCACACAGAGGTAGATAAACAGTTATTTGCAGTAGTGATAAATAGATCGACACTCGCTGTCAATATTTTATCAGCCCAGTTGTTGACTCACCATTAAAAATAACAACAGCTAGAGACGGTATTTTCTGAGTGAGAAAAGTGTAGGGAGGAAAAACAATACTACATTTTTAGGTCGCAAACCCTGGCTGCGTATTTAGACGCACTGAAAGACCGTGATACAGCGAAACAATCTGTATGTTGATGACTATATAAAGCTCCCGTTCTAGGGTAGAGTCTATTTGTATAGAATACTGCCAACTGCTGTTAGCTTTAAGGCATAGCTCCTTAGGTAAAACTAAGTCGAACTTCCGGCACTCGACAATGTTTACATTGAGATATAACTTACAATCAGTCAGTGTAGTATGATAGCGCAGGGGTAGAGGCGCCGACTGTCAGTTTGTCGGTTGTGTTTCAATACCGAGTGGAAGCACTAACTAGTCTGGCCGCACTGAAGAGCTGTGATACCGCGAAACAGTATGTATGTGGATGACTATATATATATATATATATATATATATATATATATATATATATATATATATATATATATTGTCTCATTGTAAATCAGTTGAAGTTCTCAGAAATAAAGGTGTCTCTTCTTGTGGCTAAAAGTTAATCTTTATACGAGATACACAGATATTCTAATTTTCTAGTAAAGTGCTCGTTTACTTGTAAAACGTTGCGTTTGTAAAGAAATTAAGAAGTGTTTTTTTTTACCTCCCGTGGTATATTATATATTTCTTTTGGTCTCTTGGTCTTACTGATTAAAAAACAATAATTTCTTCTAGTTTGGTAGAGTATTCAGTTACTTCTGTTACGTGAGGTAACGTTACTTACATATGGTTCGCCATTGCTCGTATCGGTCAGTGTATAGCCGTATTGACGGGATCTTATTTGGCCTTCGCATACTATGCTATTGTGAATATTTGTTCGGGATTTTCTTGTAGGGAGAGTCTCTTCATGTTAGGTTGTCCTGACAAACCCTTGAAGACACAAAAACACTCTAAAATTCAGTCAAGTAGGTAATTCAAACTCTCCTAGCAACAATGTTTACCACACACACTCGTAAAAACAAGAATACACCCACCAGTATTTCAAACTGGTCAATGAACACCACAGCCATATACTCCCGTATAGACAGTATATTACATGCACAGTGCACCACATGCATCAACTTCTAAAACGGTTACACAGTGACAGCCGTACCCGCCAGAACCAATAAAACTCACGGGCACGTAGTCTCATTCCACAAAAAAACACATCTGCACACACAAAACAACCAGCACACTCATAAAAGTAACTATTCTATGGCCAGAGGGGAGCATTGTTAATCTCTGCCTTACAGAGTTTGCACTTTATTAAAATTCCATTTTGCTATTAAAAGAGATATCTTATACTTTTGAGTTTAATATACACGGTTACACAGAACAATGTTCATATACACTTAATGTAATACATGTATATTTTAAAAGAGTAATTAAACATGAAAAACAAGAAAAAACAAAGATCAAACAAATTTCTGCAAAATATATTATGTTATACACACCATATTGCCAGCAGAATTACAGAAAGGGCAGTCACACCTCTGGTAGTGCATGTTACCACAACACTTATCAACAATGAGCAAACTTTATTGAATAATCAAAGAACTCAACTTATTACAGAAAACCTAATTTAAATCAAGTGAATCACGATGGTATCCATACACAGCTTATCATAATATACATAGTTTTTAGTAATTTAAATATTTATATTATCTTACAGTATGAGTAGAGTCCTGTATTCCCTCTTCGGAACGAAATGATAAGGCATATGACTTAAAATCAAGGGGCACAGCTTTCATTTAACATAAAAATTGTAATATGTATTACTAAAATAATAATTATGGAAAACAAACAACTTCAGAGTAACACAACAATATATATATATATATATATATATATATATATATATATATATTATATATGTGTGATTACTTTTATTTATGAAGACATGTACAAAATCTGCGACACTCACATTTCGATGTTATCGATACACAGCCATTATGAACTTAGATCTAATCTAGCAGAGTTAGACTATCATCCTTACCTCAGAGTGTATTTCAAGTGAATGAAATAGCGAGGAAAACAAAAGAGAGAAAACATTACAATTTTGAAAGCCACGTGAGTAGATGTGAGACCGTGTTAAGTAAAATATGAAATGAAATAAAATCAAACGAAATAAAATGAGATATAACGTAGAATATACAAATATAAAAATATAAATTATGAATTCATTGAGGATAGAAAAAAAGGAAGAAGAGAGGGAGTTGGTCGGGATAGTAGAGGAAGGAAAACATTAAAAAGAAGAACAAGAAAAAGGGAGAGAAGGGAAGAAGTAAAAAACACCAGATAGCTACTATTTGATGTATGTAGTAGTAGTTGACGACACGTTGATATGCTGTAAACGTTTTCCCCTCCTGGTTTCAATTAGTTGGGGAGGTGTTAATCCATTAGGCTGTAATGTTGTTTTCTTATACATTTTTTTATTTGCCTTATTTTTTGTCCATATTTTAATTCTAAGGTTTACATTTTTGATTCCATCTTATTGTTATTAATTAATGTGTTTATTAATTTATTTAGACCGAGTATACCACATAAGTTGGACGTGCATTACTTAAACATTTACTCATATATTATAATATCCGCACTGTGGTAAACATATTAATATTAATAGTGATTATGATAAATATGATCAATATGAAAAAAAATAGTAAATATAAGAAACACAATAGTAGTAATGCAATACTGATATCGATAATAATCAAATACCGTAACAGTAGTTATATTTAAAGTCACATTAAGGGGATAAAATAATGCAATAGCAAGAATTCGAGATATATTCGTGTTGATGGAGACTACACCAACTATTTAAATGAGAAGTAAACTTAATACTCGGTACTAATACTACTACTACTACTACTACTACTACTACTACTACTACTACTAATAATAATAATAATAAAAATAATGATTAAAGTAATAATACTGTTAATAATAATAGCAATTGTAATACTGCTACAATTACTACCAATAATAATAATAATAATAGTAGTAGTAAAACACTAATAATAATTTTACTACTAATAATAATCATAATGGTTCAAAAAATCATATATAAGTAAAACATTTAAATAATAATTATAATGATGATAACAACAATGCTGATGATACATAATAATAATAATAATAATAATAATAATAATAATAATAATAATAATAATAATAATAATAATAATCATAATCATAATAATAATAATACAAATCGTAACAATAATAATGATAAAGTGTGGATCACACTGCAGATCGTAATAATAGCGATAGTAAAACTATGATTAAAGATAATAATAATAAAAATAGTAATACTAATGAAAAAAATAATAATGAAATAAGTTGCAAATATGATAAAAAGAATAATACTGATAATACTACAATTAATAATGATAATAATAATAATAATGAAAATTTTAATAATTATAATAATAATAATAATAATAATAATGATAATAATAATAATAATAATAATAATAATAATAATAATAATAATAATAATAATAATAATAATATTAATAATGATAATATAAATGATAATGATAGTAATACGAGAAATAATGGTAACAATAACAATAATAAAAATGTTAAAACTAATAATAAAACTAATTATGTAAGATAATGAAGAGATGGGGAAATGAATCGTGGACGAGTCCATTGTGGGTGGGACGTCGAAAAAGTAAGAAAGCGACTTGATAACTGTTGAAGAAGAGAAGGTGCCGCAGTACAAGCGTAATTTGAAATATATGTATGGCAAATAATAAAATGGTGAAAAATAATAAAGTATTTTAAATTCATAACCACACAAATAAAACATAAAATAGGATAAACATTACAAAATATAGATAATAGATTAATGAATAAAAATAATAAAAGTGATACTAAAAATAGAATCCGGGGGTGAAACGCTGAAACCTTTGTGCAGATTATTTACCATAAATATATTTTCGTAACTTACTATATATATATATATATATATATATATATATATATATATATATATATATATATATATATATATATATATATATGGGAAAATGAAAAAGGAAACCCAAAAAGTGGATGTTTTTTATGTGTACATCAACGTTTCGTCTTTATTTATAAGACCTCATCAGAATGATAATATAGAGAAAAATGTCATGCAATTACAAATACATGTAGGGTTGACATATTGGGAGGGAAAAAATAAAATAAAATAATGGCTACTACTGGGTGGACGTCCGTACTTGGTGGAGAATAAAAATGAATGTTGAAGAAAATGAGTGGGGAAGAAGCGGAAAGATGGGGGTGAGCAAGGACTACTGTGGCTGGTAGTAAGAGAAAGAGGTGGGGGATGAGCAGGATAAAGTGGATGGCAGAGAGGGAGTGGAGGAGAGGGAGGAGGGAGGTGTTTGACCAGATGGCTTCTCTTCTCATATATATATATATATATATATATATATATATATATATATATATATATATATATATATATATATATATATATATCCCGTTCCCGAATTAAATTGCAAATATATTCAGTTAAACATTGATCAAACGAATATATTTTACACGTTTTGAAAACAGTATAGCTTGAAGTTAAATTACCGATCAAAATAATGTTTTAATCATTAAACAACATAATATATATAAAAAAAACAATATATAACATTTTAAAAATTAAGTAAATAAAAAACATGTTTATACTACTAAAGAAAACAACAATAAAAAAAAACCATAATTAAATTATAAAATTAAAAATATTCACTGAAGAATTCATCTCAACGGATACTTTTTGCACGTTTTTAAAATAGAGTTGAAACTCATACATGAGGATCGTAATCTTTCCCTAATTGTATGGCATACGACACTTACTTAAAGCAACAATGAAAGCAAGAAAGATGTGTAATCGTTAAACACAATGTTAATAATGATAAAGGTAAAAAACGCCAAACACATTTAACTTTCACGTTTGTAAATCTTATTTTCCTCTCAATCCGGTCATATGTGTTACACATCTGCATTAACATATGTCTCTCTCTCTCTCTTTCTCTTCCTCTCCCTCTCTCTCTCCGTATATATATATATATATATATATATATATATATATATATATATATGAATATCTATTAAAACTACATAAACCTCTTGTATCAAGTTGAAAAGAAAGTAATGTCGTATTTTTTACTTCATCATTTTGCAGCCTCCTAAGTTGTACATAGTTCTAGATGTTTTAGTTAGATGGTATCTTAATATCTTGCTTTGCTTTCTAGATATGGTAATTAGTTGGAAAATATAAACTTTAACGGTCTCAACCGTCAAAAAATGGATATTAGTGATGATTATTTGAGACGTTGCATGCTCTATGAATTCAAAAATGGGAACTCAGCTACAGAAGCTTCAAGGAATATTAGAACTGTCTATGGGATAAATGTTCCGAATGATCAAAAATGTCAACGGTGGTTTGCAAAATTTTCTTTTTGAGACTTTAATTTGTTATGTCAGTGACGTTCGGGAAGGCTAAACTCAATTTATGAAGCCGCCGGGAAAGACAATGTGGAAGCCAATACAAAGTTAACCAGCAGGGAATTAGCGCAACAATTCAATGCAACCCATACCACAATTATGTCATGCCTTCACGAGTTAGGAACAGTTTAAACACTTGGACTCTGGGTTCTCCACGATTTGACCGACGCTCAACGAAATCAAAGATTGACTGTTTGCACAATCATTGAGAACAATTTTTTCAAAGAATTGTGACTGGAGATGAAAAATGCGTTTTCACAAGAATACAAGAATACCCAACGCAAAAGTCATGGTTAGACCGAAACCAGGGTCAACAGCATGTTCCAAAACAAAGACTACACCAAGAGAAGTGTATGCTCTCTTTATGGTGGGACATGAGAGGACTGATTCATTATAACTTACTAGATCCTATCAAACAATCACAGCGGTAAAATATTGTTCACAGCTGGATTATCTAAGAATTAATCTATAAAAAAAACTACCAGCACTACTTAATAGGAAGGGTGTAGTGCTTTAGGATGATAACGCGAAACCTCAGACCGCAAACCTGACTCGCGAGGTGGTTATGAGTTTCAATTAAGAAGTTTTGTGTCATCCGCCTTATTTACCTGACATTGCTCCATCCGACTACCATATTTTCCGGTCGTTGCAGCATCACTTAAACAATAACATTTATGAAAATGACGACCAACTCAAAAATGACCTGAATTTGTTTTTCTCTAAATAATCAGAGAACTATTTTATAGAAGGCACCAAGAAGTAAATTGATCGTTGGACAGAAGTCATAGAAAATGAGCGGAATTATTGTAAATATTAAAAATGCCGTAGATAGAAATAAATGTGTAGAACAAAAACCACATTACTCTCTTTCCAACCTGGTATATATAGGTTTATTATTTCAGGTATACATGTATATAATTATAATGTAATATAATATATTGTGTTACGATTTTCAGTATTTACTGCAACAGTGCAAAAATAGCAAATTATGATGATATATTTATGGCGTCTTTGTGTAATCTCCAAAGAGAATAACCTAACTATTCCCCGATTCTTTTGGATGAAACTCTGCTGTATTTGTGTAGAATAAATGCCATACATATATTGACATACTTTACTATAAACCTTCCCCCACACACAGTGTTGTAATTATCTACAAGACATTATCCTCGAGTGACATGTAGATAGTAAACCCTACAAGTAAACCGTGACCAACTATTAAAAACTATATAGTACTCGAAGCTGAAATACAGTTCCCTCGGCACGGTTATACACTGGCTCATACATGGAATGAGTCACCTTTATCAAGTAATGTAACCTCAAGTAACACTACTTAACTGGATACTCCACCAGACTAAATGTCAAATAATCCGGTAAGACCAAGATACCACAATGAATATGTATTATGACAGAGTTAATTGGTCAATTGGGTAGGGAAAAATAATGCTCTTAGCGTTAGTACTTACTCAAACGTTGGCAGGTATAAAAGAACTTTATTTTAACATTGGAGTATCTATGTTTGTCCTATAGAGATCAAGTGGTAAGCCCAGGAAGAGGCTCCTTAATTTGCTAGAACTTAAACTGAAGTTTAATGAAATAATATAAATATATATATATATATATATATATATATATATATATATATGTATGTATATACATATATATATAAATACATACATATATATATATATAGACATATATATATATATATATATATATATATATATATACATATAGTAAAAAGGAGTGAGGTAAATAAACTACCATCAAAGCATGCTATAGATGCGATATTTATTTTATTTTAAAAGAAGAATAAATCGAAACCGATTTATTCTTCTTTTTTTATAAACTTTCATTTTTTAGTTCATAGTTATACAAATAATTTCGCTAATAAAATTGGCCTCATCAGTGTGTTTGAAGATGCGATATTATTGGAATGCCAGCTTCTGTTGGTGTGAGCCGGCGAATGAGATGTTGTTTTTTTCTCGTATGAAATCACGCATGCACGTAGGAGGTTATAGTTTTAAAAGTTCATACTTTTTTTAAGCTTCCAAATGAAATCGGTGTCGATTTATTTTTCTTTTAAAATAAAATAAATATCGTATTTATAACATGCTTTGATGGTAGTCTATTCTTTTTTACTATATTTCATTCGGATGCTTCAAAAAAAAGTATGAACTTTAAAATATATATATATATATATATATATATATATATATATATATATTCCCGAAACAGTTTTTCATGGAAAACAACTGATGATCCCTTAAATAATGTTAAGAGCAAACTAATATAATAACTGTAAAAACTAAATTGACTTACATGAGTTATTTTCCACTGAACGACTTGGGACTTAAGGGTTTTTTTATTTTTTTTATTTTAGTTTTAATGGTTAAGGAACTTCCGAGACTATATATATATATACATATATATATATATATATATATATATATATATATATATATATATATATATATATATATATATGTATATATACCTAGTTGTTTTATCGGTGATCACTTATACTTTTTATTATTATCTGACATTGAAAAGTTATCCCGTTATTCACACTCAGTTCATACTTACAGTCCGGTATTTTATTTTTTAAAATATATATATATTTATGATACATCAGGTTAATTTTTGAAAGCTCATTTTATGTGATGAATGCCAAAAGTATATTGGCAATAGAATTATGCAATTCCCGATTAGAAACGGTGCTAAATATTCGGCAATCTTAGCTTCGTATTCAATTACGCATGGCACAAACAGTGTATTGTGTTACCTCTTGAATATATCTTATTATTTTCTAGTTTAAAAGCAAGATCATTAGCTGATTCAAAGATTATTTAGGGTTTATTTATTTATTGATTTTTCCAAATAGACTTAATTACCTTTGTTTTCAAATCTTACTTGGATTCATGAACTCTGATTATATGTTTTTTCATGGGTTTTAGTATTTTATTCATAGTTTTCCTACATTTGTTGACATGAAATTTCAGAGTTGCTATTTTTTAAATTATTTCCTTTCATCGTTAATCGTAAACAACTGTATCAATTAACTGAATTTCCAAGACAATGAGATTGTGTAATTTGTTATACACAATAGCATCATATGCTGCTGAAATGTCCTAATGTTATCTTACTGACTTTTCGCCTAATTGACTCTTTCTTTAGTGTATTTATTGACTTCCTGTTTATCTCTTGAAAAAGATTGTAATGTAATTTTAATGTATACATGAAGAGTAGTGAATCCGTTGATTCACACTTTTAATCATAAGAACAGCTGTATGTCATGACATTTTAAATATCGAATCTTAGACAATGTCACGGCCATAATGTGCTCTGTAGAGGGGAGATAAACATATATATATTACCGAATATAATTTTAGAATATGAGCTTGAAAGAATAGTATGTCTATTTATGGAGTTATTACTAAAGAAGAGAAAATCAGTAAGAGACTATGCTAGAAATGTATACAATTTTCTATTTTGACATTAACAAAAATACAAATGGAATATTTTTTTAGCAGGCTTCTACCAGATATCTGCAGTATGCGCATATAACATCCGCCGGTTGTTTACTGTAGTACGCACAAAAGAGTATGCAATCTATATATGTTACTACGTACTTAAATAAAATATATGTTATTTTATATCTAGGTCTATACATAAAAATAGAGATAATTATTCCTTTTGGTTGATCATCAGGTTTACCCTAATCCTTGGTCTAGGCCCAACCTTCCGCAGTAGTGTTTATTCTTTCTGAGTGTTATCTACTACAACGTTGAGATCTTGACATTAACTTTGATCCTAAGCCTAGACCTAACCCGATTTATGTCTAGTGAGGACACACACCAGCAGGAAAAAAGCCTGTGCGAACATCGCATATGGATGGTCGTGCAATCGTTTGGCAAAACTTATTTTCTATTTAATGGTAGGCTCTGCTATAAAAGAGTTAACGAGAAATTTTAAACAATTTTTTTCATTCATTAATTTGGGTATATTGTGTTTTACACTTTTGTCTATTGTGTGTTTTATTTGCTCGTCTTTAGACACATTAGTATAATTTCAAGTTTAACGTTTCAATAGTATTATCTACAAACGCAATCAAGTGTATATACAATACTAACGGGATATCACATAAACATTGTGAAATTACTTAAATTCTTGACTAATTCCCACAATTTCTCCCATTAATGTATTACACTTTCCAAACAATACTATGTGGATGTGAATTATTTCATAAATATTATATATCGCATTGTGCATAGATGTTGTACAAGAGTAATGACAAAACAGAAGATGCGATAATACTTCATTAAGCTTAGAATAAGAGATACGGATGTAGTAAATATTTAGTTTGTACGCCAGTAAAACAACTAAATATTTAAAGCATGATGTGAGAAAGTAGGTTTTTGAATTATACAACCCTATTTTCGTTTCAAAAGGGGTGTCATACCTAATTTCAAATATATATTCACACAGCAACCTGCTAATCTACTGCATAATCTTACTGGTGATCTTTTGTCCGTGCTGTTTAGTTATTCTTCTTTTCACTTTGAAAAATCATGATAGTCAGTATTTCGAAAACTTTCATTATAAATACTTTGCAACATAGCGGTCGTATCTTCGAAACGTAAAGAAAATGTTTGTCCCGCGTTTTGTAGAAGTTGTATAGGTTGGACGTCTATAATAGTTGCGGTTGTTAATGTTGCCATATCTCTCTTTCTCTCTCTGTTTCATTATCTCTATGTTTATGTCTGTATTTCACTTGCACGGTTCGTTATGTTATTCACTCATAGCCCACTTTCGTCGCATTGTCTGTAGTTATCATAGTGGGGCATACATTACAAGTTATGTCATTAGTCTAACTTTCAAAAGTGTTTCAAAAGTCTTGGGAACATAACGATTTTTAATAACTCAAAATCTATTAAGAGTTGAAAAATGAAATTGGTACCGTTGGAAAGGTTAAAGTTTCAAGTTTTGTGGGAAATCTTCAAAGTTGCTCAATATGAGCACCATTCGTCACACGGCAGTCCATTTCCTGCCAAACGCGTTCCAGCATCTTGACGTCAATGGTTCCCACAACTGCCGTTACTCGAGCCTTTAGTTCGTCAATATCCTTGGAAGGGGCGGCACATAGACTTGTTGCTTGACAAAGCCTCAAAGAAAAAAAGTCACACGGGGTAAGATCTGGAGACCTAAGAGGCCAGGGCATGAGAACGTCATCACCTCGCCCAGATCTCCCAATCCATCTACCAGGCAGCCTTGTGTTAAGAAACTGCCTTACTCTAAGACTCCAGTGTGGTGGTGCACCATCTTGTTGAAAAATGAAGTCATCAGATTCTGCTTGTTCCAACTGAGCCATTAACCAGTCTTCCAGCATGTTGAGATAGGATTCACCAGTGATTGTTGCCTCTTCAAAGAAGAACGGTCCATAGACACCTTTCTTGGAAATTGCACAAAACACGTTCACTTTTGGTGAATCTCGCTCGTGCTCAAGAAGTTCATGAGGATTCTCAGTACCCCATATGCGAGTGGTATGCTTGTTAACTTTGCCATTCAGATAGAAGGTCGCCTCATCGCTAAAAACAAGCCGGTCATTAAAGCCGTTATCTTCCAACTTCTCTTGCATTGCAATGCAAAAGTCACGGCGAAGTGGCTTATCAGTGTCCTTCAACTTTTGGACCAACTTGAGCTTGTAAGGTACCATTTGCAGTCGTTTCCTTAAGCCACGCCAGACAGTTGCTGGAGCAAGCTGAAGTTCCCTGCTGGCTCTTCTCACTGATTTACGGAAGCTCCGCTGAAAGGCTGTCCGAACTTGCTCAACTGCATCTTCTGAAGTTGAAGGGCGACCTGTTCGCTTACTTGGGCACAAACACCCATCTTTCACAAATTTAGCATGCCATCTGACAATGGATTTCCTTTCAAGGGGTTCTTTTTTAAATTTCCTGCGAAATGCACGCTGAACACATGTCCACGATTCAGTCTTTGCAAATTGGAGGACGCAAAATGCCTTGTCTTGTTTAGAGAACGCCATTACTGCACCTGAAAAGATAACACGAAAATCATTCGTATGACCAAAAACTTGATTAAGCAAGCTTTAAAATGGCACCAGTTTCATTTTTCTACCTGGAATAGTTCATGAGATATACGCATTTGTAATGTTCCCAAGACTTTTGAAACACCCTGTAAATACTGAAAATCGATACGTATATTTTATATATGGATATAACTGAAACAATAATATATATATATATATATATATATATATATATATATATATATATATATATATATATATATGTGTGTGTGTGTGTATGTGTGGGGGTGTTATTCTCATTTCCAATATATGATAGCAAGCAGTTCCATGATTTCTCAATCTATCTAATTATTTCCTTATAACACGAGGACATCGTTTTGAAAATATTCGCAAATGAACAGGTTAAACGATTCGACCTTTTAATGAGAAACAAATTAATTTTTGTTAGATAGATATATTTGACCGAGATTTCTGTCCGCAATCGTTTCGCATTGAAAGTAGATTTAGCACTTCAGAAATGATTTTGCACTAAACAACAACTCAATTTTAATAGGTAAATTGCCTCCAATACGTTCAGTTAAATGTAAACTATGAAACATATTAAAACCGTAGGAATAGCACTAAAATAAAAACATAAGTGACATGATTGGAATCCAAATGTTTACAATTAAAATATTGAATTAACGTTAACTTGATTTGGCACTCATACTACCCATATTACATCTTATTACGGAAGAAACTGAGTGCATTGTGTAAATCCGTGTGAATGTCAGTGCACTAGAGGCCCTTTGGTAAGTAAAAGAAAAGGCTGTGTCGAAAACAAGTGCATGAGATTGGGTCAAGGTTAAAACTAACTGTCATCAGAGCTATGTTAAAAACTGAAAACAGCGACACGTGTATGTGTCTCTTTCTTGCTATCTGCCTCTCCTTCTCCGTCAGTATATCTTCCCCTCTCTCCCACATTTTTATAGCGGGGAGATACAAAACCCATTTTGATTTAATCTGCATACGACAGACGTGTCCCACGCCAAGCTAAACCAACTTCGAGTTTGAAACATGTACATTTTTCAGTTAAAATAAATAATTATAGTTTTATATATCAAAATGCTTTTTTCGCCCTGTTTCTCATATGCATCGTATGATTTCAGCACAGCGGCCCCTCAGTCAGAAGATCATTAATTTTGAGGAGAGAATTAATGAGGTTAATGACGCTACTGACCATAATGACGCCCAATGCCGCCACCAAGTATCAAGACAAGTTCTATGCAAACGCGTGTTAACCCTTTCATTTAAGGGGTGTGTCTATCGTTTGCTACTCGGGGAGCTGGGTACCGTGTCAGGACGTAGACCACCTTTCCAAAGACGGCTTTACGGCACGTATCACGGAGTTGATACTGCCTTATAAACGATCGTATTACAACGAACGAAAATCAATGCGTAGATGATAAGAAAAGTGTTGTGCTATTTGGCTTCACGGTAATAAAAGTCTAACTGTATGTGCATATATAAGTTGCCGTTAGTAAATTGTGATTAGGAGGAATGATTGAGAGTATTTAATTATGTTCAGATAAAATGTCAAGCTGTACACAATCCAAGACACTATAGCAGTGTGATTGAAAATAGCGTTATTTTTACAAATTATATATGTCTGCATTCACATTCTTTATTCACAACCATTTTTAAACCTGGTAATTTTGTAACATAGTTGGGTCTACTTTACTCTCTATAGTGCGTTCATCCGCAGCATGATTCGGCTGGTCAAATGCCGGACGTTTATTTTAACTTTGGATTTGTTTTATTCGAAAAACCATCTCTCATTAAAGTCAATTATAAAGTAACATGACTATATACAATTGGGTTTTAAAACTTGATTTCGGGTTTAATTCGCCATTCATAAAAGAGTGGACAGCAACTAACATGTACGGCTCTATAAGTCCTCATCTCATTTTCTCTCTCTCTCTCTCTCACTCTCTATCTCTCATTCTGTCGGTTCAGTTGTAAGAGAAAGATCGTCTTTGCCTATCTGGCACGATAGGTTGGCGGCTTCCTGTACGTATGACGTCACTGCTGAGCCATGTAGCTGTCAATCGGCATTTAACTGAAAAAGTCTACAACACTTTGTTTTAACCTTACGTGGCGATGTTATAGTGTGACACTATATTAACACACACCCCTCTAATACAGCTAACAATTAAGAAATACAGATGTGAATGGAAGTATTTCTTAATAAATACTGCTATGTATTTCCATAGTTTACACACATCAACGTATTATTTAAACAAGTTATCAGTATATAAAACTACGTTTACCATCATGTTAAATGTAAATGTATCAAAGCAAAATATGTTCCCACTTATCCTTACTATTTTAACATCATAATAGGTTATAATAAGTGTATTCTATGATAACACATAACATTGTATAATAGCGTGTATCTAGTAATCGGCAAACAAAACAAATGTACCTATTCCTAAATTGCATATTTGTTTTTATATATATTCTATTCAATTTATATTCTGCAATATACATTTGTAATGGACATTGTCATATTTTCTCATGTATACGTTGTAGTTTCGTCGATAGTAACACGTCTGATGTTGCTGCGATGCGGAGAACATATACTATACTATGACTGTAGCAATGATCCTAAGAAACAATAAAAATAATAGTTTTATGACAAAGGATTTTTAAACAAAAGGAAACAAACAGATTAAACTAATTATTGTCTCATTTTTCAACAATAGTTTATAGTGTAGTATCTGTTCTGTAGTCATCAGACCGTCCTTACAGGAATTAGATATTTCTTATTTAAGGGGTTGGGCAATGTTTCTACGGAGTATATACTCCTTAGCTGGTAGTATCTTTTACGTTTTCATGAAACAATCTTCCTAAGGACTACCCTCTTTTTATAGACGGTAATATAGTATTTACAACCCTTTTTATTTTGATGGGGTTATCCTTCCAGGCATTACATTCTCTATTGTGTTGGTGGCATTGAAGTATCTTTTATATTATCTCATCAAACATTAACCCCGCCTTTGGAACGCTGTGCAAAAGCTGTTCGTTCATTACCACCTCTATTACGGGAAGAAGAAGGTGTTTTCCTATATTAGCGTAGGGTGGTATATGTTTAGCTTGCATTATAGATTTCTCGCAGACATAAGTTCTTTTTTCGAGACCGGTGTAGTATATGTTTGCCCCTCACTATACTATGGGCTTATGATTACGTTCTAATTTTGGGAAGAATTATTGTGCAATCTATTATTTTGTCATTATATCCTTCCATTCATTAGCCCCTGCTTCAGAAAATAAATGTATGTAGAAGATTCACAATTTCATCATACATTTGTTAGTATATATATATATATATATATATATATATATATATATATATATATATATATATATATATATATATATATGTATTTACATGTTGCTTAAAATTGCTTCTGGTGTTCAGTCATTACATTGTATACGATCTACTAGATGAGATTATTAGTAACTAAACATTACTCCTCGGAAATTTATATCACGCTTTCACTTCAGAAGTAATGCTATCATTGTCTAACCCGACTCGCAAACGAGAAGAAACGTAGTCAATAAATGTGTTCAATATATTACGTAATTTTACTTCATAAGCGCCCATAACAAATAACTTTGATCAATATTTTCAAGTTGACCAGTCTTTACAATCTAGCACCGTTCATTCCCATGGGAGATGTACTTAATTGTACTTTCAGATCTAGGAGATTCATTCTAAGTAAGCGGGTTGGATAGATTTGAGTCACTCTCTGTAAACCGATATCAATCATCCCAGTGTGAGATTTGACCATGAACCCGCAAGGGAAAAACACAAGAGAAAAGCGTAAAGGAAAACGAAACGGCCAATAAACATAGTACGTCCGGGAAGATTATCTGATAGGAGGAAGAAGAAATCCGGGATTGATTTCATTGTAGTAAACGCAGGAACATGTTTCCTCAAGCACTGAACTCGAGAATGAATGCTCTTCTGAAAGGAAAATACTACCAGGCAAAAGAAAAAAAGTTTCCTCATGATTGCCTTTAATATATTATTTTTTTCTAAAAATGTTATACGGCACGACAATTAACGCACATTTGCTTACATATGTTACACACACACACATGTATATATATATATATATATATATATATATATATATATATATATATATATATGGGTCAGAAAGTACCCTGCACCAAAACGTAAATTACGGCAGTTTCATCAGCCAATTTTCTTCCGAGATTAAGACTTTAATCCGGAAAATTGAAGGGATCAATAGGAAAATATCCAGACAAGAATTGTCGGTTATTTTTAATAATACGTGTCTTAAGGAAACACGCTGCCTCGATACACACACACACACCCACCCACATATATATATATATATATATATATATACATATATATTACTAAAATTGTTTCAAACATATAGCAACGTAGGATATTATAGTTATGTATATCACACACAACATAATAGCAATTTATACTTAACGCACTTTCTTTTTTAATATTTTTAGACATGCACATTTGACACGAGATAAATAGTTTTATTGTAATGTCTATTTCAACACTTATGTCTTCATAAATTGTGTTGTTTATATAATGATAACGACTCATATAATGGGATCAATAATGCCAACATTAAAATCTACCGGATCTGTTGTGTTCGATGAATGAAAAAATACGCTTGAATTACATCGATGTATTGTTAAATATTAATGAAAACAATATTTAGAATATGCATCGTTTTTCGGCATAAGATAAACAAGTATATATTGGTATAGCGTAAAAATAGAAAGAAAAGAAAGACATAAACAAAATAAAATAAAATAAAACAGATTCAATGAGTACAATATTTTTGTTTTTTTGGGGTCTTCATTCTGTTTGATTTTTATTACATAGGTTCGACTACAGAAAGCTATAGCATTTTCATCATTAATAAATATAGGTTTTATTTTTATGGGCATCCCGGCAGTTTGGGCGCAGATTTAGTACAATAGTCGGTCAATTATATGGATTAAAATAAATCGTTCAGATGAGAATAATATATATATATATATATATATATATATATATATATATATATATATATATATACATATTCCAGTTAGTCTTTCCTCACGAATGATAGCGCTTCAGAGAACAGTTGTTAAACCCTCACATCGAAATTTGGCCAAACTTTGGAAGATGGCGTCATGAAACTGCACATATACTACACCTTTATCCTTGCAAAGTAATTTGAGTTACTCAAGTGAAATTGTTTTACTTGGTCTTCATCTCAGAGTATCACATGTTCTTATCTGCCTCAATTAAAACCTTACAAATTTGGGCACGCCTTAAATGCCACAACGCCTTTCGATATTTTATATTCCCATTCAAATACATGTACCTAGTGATGATTAGGTAAAATAACATGAATATGAAGGAGATATTTTTCTTTCCAGACATAAATATTCTATGAGTACCGATAATCACCATAAACATTCCTGGTTATACTTGGTCAGTTGTGTTTGAGTTTCTTTGTTTCGTAGATAGTATTTTGTTACGATGTATGACCTGATAAGTTATTCATGTACTTCAGTTATCTTTTACATTTTCCCGACGGGCTTTTCTTTTATCTCTAGCGTGCATGATTGTTTTATGTCTTTGATCTTTATTCTTTGAAGAATGATGAAAGGAAGGTATTTGCTGCAGTCAATAAAATGTGTTGTTCAAATGAATCTCCTGTTTTAATCATTATAAAACGTTCACTAAAAACGTTGAAAGAGGAAATCGTAGTCTAGTAGATGCAATGCTACAATTGGTCAATCGAGATGACATGTTTTTTGAAATTTTGTTTTGCTTTTTTTCCGATAAAAACACACTTGTTGAAATGTGTGCCACGCAGAATATTTCCGCGTGTGTTATTACTTTCTTTGCTCCTATGTTAGAAGTAAAACATAGGGTTTTCTTTTAATATAGCTAGGTAGGTTATTATTTACTTCAGTCAAGAGCAAGACAATAGTAAAACACTAATGTGCAAAAAATAAATACTATCAATGTGATAATTTACTATTCTACTTACATGGATATGTTTATTTTTGGTGTTAACTGATTTTAAGCGTTTTTTTTTAATAAACCTAGTATTGACTGATTAATTAAGATAAAAATCAAGATGGCACTGATAACATCCTTCATATTCCACAAGTAAGCATTCTACGAGTAACCCTGATTACTGCTACAAAAATCGAATATCAAACAATATTCTGGTATAAACACATCTAATAAATGTTACCAATCGTGCGATAATATAATGTACTACCAGTATTTTGTTTAATCTTTTGAACAATAATCAGAGGTCCTCGTGGACGGCTTCTCGGCGCCATCTTTGTCTTCTGTTAGAACTTCACACTCGATATAATGTTGTTTTTAACAGAAAGAAACTACTTAAAATAAGTTAAAACGCCAATAAACTTATCAAGGTATGTAGAATATTAACTCAATTTGCCTTTGGTAAC
Organism: Sepiola atlantica; assembly: GCA_963556195.1. Lineage (NCBI taxonomy): Eukaryota > Metazoa > Mollusca > Cephalopoda > Sepiida > Sepiolidae > Sepiola > Sepiola atlantica. Next base: position 193,023,753 of record OY744516.1, read on the forward strand.
ATTAATTTTTTGCACATGTCTTTACTCCTTTTTGTTGTTCACATCAGTAAATGATACTCATCGGTTATTTAATAAATCAGTGAGCGAGTAAACCCATGGAGGTGGCCGGTTGGAAGATTCTTAAAACTGGTCACTCGAGAAAAAAAGAAAACGGAATAGAGTAAAGTGTTGAATAGAAATGTGTAAAACGACGCAAACTGAACTGACAGACACATTGGTACAGCTTGACGGGTTTGTAGAACGACCAATTTATTCTAATGATGAATAATACATCAGGGAAACACATTAAATAATGGGCGAACACATCATGAGTCATCACTAATTCAGTTGAATGCCTTCTAAGAGAGTATAAATGCCTACGGAGAGAATCTGAACACTTACTAAACGCTATTATTGGGTGTTTTTGCTGTCTCGGTACAGGGCTTTGCGACATAAGGGTACTCTGACCTAAACGTACAGACTGACAAAATATTCAAAGTAACATAGTTTTCGAGGCACAATAAACATAGTCTCGAAATGCCTACGCACTGTCTTATATAATGAATGGTGTACTTGATCCTCGTGATGTTACCTCACGTAACACCACTAAGATTGATACTTAACCAGCATAATTCTTGTCGTTTAATGTGACAATACAATAAAATACCGCAATGAATATAAACTATTTAATAGTTACAGGGTCAATTATAGTTAAAAGTAACGAATAATATTAACTGTTTATTTTTTGAAGCTGTTATAGGTAAGTATAATTTAATATAAACACTCGGACATCTATGTATTGCTAAACAATCTATTGTTGGCTCCAGAAATGGGGCACAACATATTTCTGAGAACTAAATGAAGCGTTGGCCCCATATGACTTCCTTTAATTATCTTTAAATTTATGTTTGCAGATGTCGAAATAATTAGACAGATACTTGTTTCGCGAACATGTGTATTGTTTCGTAAACGACCTCTTTCTTTCATAAACAAATACTATTGCCTAATACACGTAAAGTACAACTAATAAAGAAACAACTATACTATACATGCACGTTTGTAGCGTCCCTATTAACTCACCACGGGTAGAAATCAGATAATAGCTTCGTTTTTCATGAGTAGAATAGTCAGCTTACGATAAAGGAAGCAATATTGATGAGACATCAACATTTTACCAGGTTGAGGAAGAATCGCCCATTTGACCTAGAACAGGACATATACTGCACTTTAATTCTAGGTTGCAGATCGCGGATATTTATGTGTGTGTGTTACCAGGATCCAGGGTATATAAACAACAATGTAACGTCTTAAGGAAATAAACGTAAACCGCCGAGTGGTACAACTGGGCTATACATGTAGCCACTTTGCCATATGTACATGTGTTGTGTTCCTTCTTTAAACTTAATGCGCGTTTAACATCCTAGCATAACTTAACATAGTACTTCTAGATCTGCAGAGAAAACGACATGCAACTTTATTAGTTCGTATTTTTTTTAGATATGTACCTTTGGTTTCCATTGTTGTATATATTTCGATTCGACGTTTGCGCCATAGAATATTTTAATCTGTGAAACAAGAGGCTTTACGCTGCGTTTTAGGTTGTTAAACAATCTTTTGTTTCTGAAATGCAACAACTTCCTGACACAGCTAAATGTCGAAGGAAATCCATTTGTAAAAGTGGTAAACAGATTTTTTTCCAAAACTTAGTTGATTATAAGAACAAGTAGAATATGAAATCGCCCTTAGCATGAGACATGAAAGAAGACAAAGGGAAATACCGAAACTCAGTAAGTGGTAAACGCAATAGCTGAGCTTGTCTTCAGGAAATAATGAGAAAAAAACGAAGGGAAGTCAATAAAGAAAAAAGGTCTAAATGAACTCACCGTGTTTGCATTGTTCATTACATTTTTTTGTATTGGATTCAACTTCAAATGAATCGTTTTCTTTTTGCCTTCTTTTTTTTCTTTTAAATTAGTTTAGTACTTTATCTTTTGTATTTTTGGAATTTTGTTTGATTCATTTTATACGCATGCGCACCATTCTTGCTTTTGGCTTATTTCCGGTTAGGAATTATCGCCAGCTGCCGTTACGCTATTTTCTGCACTTTCAGCAACAGCTTACCGATTTTAGAAAGTATATACCGAATATATTTGTTTCTGTTCTATTTTACCTCGTTTTATCTTTCTCATGTCTTTATCCGTTTAATTTTGTTTTAGATCGCACGCGCCTCTCTATTCATTACATACGGCACGAAAGTTACTTTTTCAGGCGAGTATTACATTATGTATTTCTGTTTGTCTAAAGCCTATAGTCTCCATCGCTTGACTAATCGTCACCAAACTTGGTCAAAATATTGGCAATGCGCTTACGTTGAAGTGATTTTATTTTTGGATATCTCGGACAAAATGTAGAAGTCAAGGGGGCGAGAAGTGTAAAAATCACACTGTTGACGCTAACTTCAATTCTCTTCGGAGAAACTTGTAACTTGGCCATATAGTAGACAATGAAATCCTCTATCAAATATGACCTTCACATTTGCATTTGACCCGTACGTTATAATAACTGAAGTGCTGTCATATATAAAACTTTGATCTTGGCTGTTGAGTTGTAGTTTAACAATTCGGTTATGGTTGTTCTTTAGAGGGAATTTAAACTTTTGATTTTCCAAAACTGCATTTAAGTAAAAGTAACGATCGTGGAAAGTTTCATGTTGATAGTCTGTGAGTTATAACCATTTTAATGACGTGAATTCGGGAACACCCCATATAATATACACACGTAAAGCTCAGATATAATTTTGACCCATCTTTACGTTGGTATGTCGGGAAACGACTGACTTACCTTCTTAATATTTATATAATATTAAATTTGTTTTTAATTATAATTTAATATGCAATATCCTTTATTACTAAAATTCATTTTGTAAAATACTATTTAAAAAAATAATTTGATTATAAAACAGATTCAATCAAAACTATTTATCTTATTTTATATACAATTCAACATCCGAAAGGATGCAAGTTACGGTATTGAAAACAATTGTAAGCGTTATTTGTATTAGTAACCGCCCCTGTAATTAAATATTGTAACTCCTTAAAATAATTTTATGAAGCGAGATTAAAAACTAAAATTGAAAAAAATACCTGCAGCGTGATCGACGATAAACACGATCCATACCTGAATATATATATATTTTTACAAGTATAATATTATAGTTTAAGGGTGGGGAATAGGGCATTAAAAATGTCCGTTTATCAAAATAAAAACCTGGATCAAACGTAGTGTGTAGTGCAAACAGATCCGTTGTCATAGCAACTGATATCGTCTCTTTTTTAACGAAACTAGTTCTTATTATTACAGATTAATCGCACTAAAACATGATGTCCACAGTCTTTAACCTTCATTTGAACATATACTTGAATTTAGACAGAAATAGTACAAAACAAAAATACATCATTCCATCCCCAGTACAAAGTCTCCTAAGAAATGCCATGTATGTTAACCATTAAATGAGGAAATAGACAATTATATAACTGAAACTAAAAAGTAAAGAAAAATAGTTTGCCGTGACCTTGAAATATCTACTAAATGCAGTGAAGGAGGGGCAACCTAACAAATTGTATCATTGGGGTCACCGCAACTTGGCAAAATTTATCAAGCGGTAACGGCATCAGAAAGGTTGGGAACTGCTACTCTAAACCATCCAGACCCCTCAAGATATTTACACTATATAAAGCAAAACATCCGGAGACTATACAAAGCCATGTCTTACTCGACATGATATTCCTTTCCATGGACTCATTTAATCATCAATACGAACAGCTTCTTGCAGTACAATTTCGTATTAACTGAATTTTATTTCCATCACTATCGAGGTCTTTAAGCATGCAGGATAAAAGTTTATGTCGGATTTTGTCGAACGCTTTGGTGTAGCCCAAGTAGTCTACACATAGATGTAGTTCATGTTCGATCGATCTGTTAGCGAGAATACGAATGAGGAACGCTGCGTTCCGCGTGGCTTTGTCTTTTACGAAGCAAAATTGAACAACTGAGATGTCTGCTCATATGGTTCCACGCTGTCGATGTAAAAGTAAAGTCAAAAGTATTTATATGACATAACTTATTAAGTTTATTGTGCGATGGAGCTCACATCTAATTGCACCTGGTCTCCTTGGAAGGGTAAAAAACACTGATTTAGCTTGATCGCCTGGAGTTGTTCCACTATTATTATATTGTTGGCGATGTTCGTTACCTTATTTACTCCGAAGTCGTCGAGAACCTTCAATATCTTCGTATATACGCCATCTTGATTAGGGTTTTTCTTGAGCTACGCCTTTCTTGTTGCTGCTTTGATTTCGCGTTCCATAATAGTTGGACCTTCTAATGTATTTCTTTATATGAGGTCGTTCACTTCTTACATTACAAAATACATCCCAAATATATCGGCCCATCGTTCTACAATTTGCTTTTTTTCCATCAAAATCACACCGTATTTACCTTGCATGCACCCAGTTCTAGAACACGTAGTTTTCCTCAGATTTTTTATCTGCATATGAGCTGTTTAAATATTTCGCTTAATGCCGTCACACATGCCCTTTTACTATCGTTTTCCTTGCTCCTTACATTTAAATTTGATAATTTTATTCACACCTTTATATTTGCTGGGATAATTATTCGTTTTACGCCTCTTATTCATTAGATTCAGAATTTCGTCGATCATCCATTATTTATTCTTGACTTTCAATATACGAGGGAGCACGTCCCCCGGTTTTAGTGAGAGCATGTCGGAATTTCGCCAAGATTGGGCACGACTAACTGATTGCCGACTCGGATTTTAGCGCTGTAAACCGATTTTATACTTTTTTGTAGTTGAGAGTCTGATATCAGCTTGCGAAATTTAGTGTGAGTAGTAGCTACAACAGTATTGTTATCACTACAACAATCTGATCCAGAGTATGATCGGCAATTTGATACAGAGCTTCGAAACGCTTATTAATAGTGAACTAGTCGATGTCATTTCTGTGACTGCTACGAAGACATGTTCATGTACACACACGTCTTGGATGATTGTAAAACCAACTGGTGATTATAAACTGATTGTTGGTGTCGCACCACTCAACCCAAGCCTCACCGTTCTCGTTTCCATCTCCTAAGCAAACTGCCCCACCGTATCACCATGTTTACCATTACTCACTTTTGCGTTCTATGTTTTCCATCGCGATAGTTAGCATTCGGTTTTTACGTTGTTTTTGTTACCTTATCAAGGTCGTTATGAATCTGAACAATCGTCTTCGGGTCAGAGGGTGAAGTTAGCGCATAAACATGAATTTGTGACACATCAAAAGATTTTTCAGTGAATTTTACGAGCAACAACCGTTCGAACACTGCCCATAAAGCAGAGATGCACCGCGACTATTACGGCGCACAACCATTCAGACTCGGTAGGTTACTTTATTTCCTCCAGAGTAATCATGTCACACCCATTATCGCAATCACTCATCAACGTATTACTCTTCTGTTGTTTTCCAACGTTCTCACATTCCATCTTCAAAATGCTAGGTGTATTTTATGCGGACGGTATCAGGTTGACGATCGGGTGAAGCTTAGCTTTGTTGTAGTTTGTGTTAGTTGTTGTATTTTGAACCATAGTTTTTTTTTCAGAAGAAGAACCGTAGGATTCCGTTACTTTCCGTCTTGGAGGTGCTTCTTGCCGGTCATCATGTACATTTCGAATCACGCCCTCGGAGTCAAGCTTCTGCCTCTGCTAGATCGCCGTAAACTGCTATTCAGTTTAACCGCCATCTCTAGTTACGCATACTTGAACGAACGAGACTGCCACTAATCCATGGCTGACGTTCCTTCAATTATTCATTATGATCTGTTAGTGTTCACAAATTATTTGTCTGCCTTTAACAGTCCGTTAATTTCTTCTGTTCTTCATGGTATCCTGTCCTACTTTAATAGTTACCTGCTTTCTTTTTCCTTTATTTCCGTTGTCCCTTCAATAGTTCGTTATTATTGTCCTTTTTATGATTTTCTGTTTCTCCCTTTTAGAATCCGTTCTTAAATTCCATCATGTTCTATTATTTAATTTCTCTTTTTGCAGTAATCCATCATTAGACTCTTTTTCATGATGTTTTGTTTAATCATGTGATGTTTTATTATCTAAACTATTTTATTTTGCACAACATATCTTTCTATCATTCTAATTTTCTTAATTTTGTCATTCTCTTTTGGGTGTCTGTCTATTTTCATTCAAAATATTAATTTTAATTACTTTTTGGTATATTTAAGTTGGGTTTCTTGTTCTCAATGCTCGAGGCTTGTGTGACGAAAGCTCATAGCCCACTCGGGAATGCTGATCACATTGTGCTAATGATACTATCACCCTAAGAAATAGTCCAAAAGCTAATGAACCGTTGCTCAAAACAACAAGATACTACGAGCGGGTGATTTTGAGTCAATCAGAGATCACATCAGTGACGCCCCATGGAGGGAAACCTTCTCACTCCCTACCAATCAGTGTGCAAACGAATTAACTGAATGTGTCAAAGCAGGCATTGAAGCCTATGTCCCCATGAGAAAATGCTTGAGCAAGCCTCACTCTCCTCAATGGTTCACCTCGCAATGTGCAGCTGCCATTTCTGAGAGGCAACAAGCATTCCGTAAATTCGGCCGACATAAATCAGCTACTAATAGAAATAAATTTATAGAGCCCAGAAATTATTGCAAGGCCGTGATAGGTGAAGCGAAGGAATGTTTAATGAGTTAACAGAAAAACGCATCCAGTCACAGAAATTAGGTACTCGTGATTTATAGAAAATCTACAATAGTGTAGTGAATAATGGTCAATCAACGATTCCCCCACTATCAAACCACAATGAGGTCGCTTGCACAGCCACTGATAAGGCTGAACTACTTGCCCAGCGCTTCGCTTCTAACTCTACTTTAGACTCAGATAACCACCCCTCCCCAAATTCCCAAAGAAGCCACACTTGAGAAGCTGGTCATCACCTCATCCCAGGTTAGAGACATCATAAAAAACCTTGACACCTCCAAAGCTTGTGGGCCTGATCTTTTACCCACAATAGTAATAAAGAAATGCTCTGCTGAACTGGCCCCTGTCCCCTCCAAACTCTACAATAAGTGTCTAGCTGAATCTTGCTTGACCGATAGCTGGAAAATTGCCTCTGTGGTACCAGTCTACAAGAATTCTGGAAATAGAACCGATCTTCAGAACTATCGCCCAATCAGTCTGCTGCCGATCTTAGCTAAAATCTTGTAATCCTTAATAAATCTAGCGATAGTACGACACTTAGTTAATTCTAAACTTCTTTCTGACCGTCAGTATGGATTTAGACAAACACGATCTACGGCAGACATCCTAACGGTCATCTCTGAACGCATGTATCATACACTCGACAAGGCAGGTGAAGCATGGGCAGTAGCGCTTGATATATCCAAGACCTTTGACAAGGTATGGCATAAAGGACTCCTCCTTAAAATACGATCATACGGTATTACTGGGCAATTACTTAATATAATTAGATCCTTCCCAGACAAAAGAAAAATACAGGTTGTCCTCGATGGCCGTTCATCTAAGCAACATGACATAAATGCTGGTGTACCCCAGGGATCTATCCTTGGACCCTTGTTGTTCCTGATCTATATAAGCGATCTCCCTGATGGCATAGAGTCTGAGATTGGTTTATTTTCTGATGACACCACCCTTTACTCTCGCCGTGTTGGCAAAACCAACGCAATCATATCCGAGGCAATGGCTGAATCTTTAGAAAATGACCTCCAGGCTGTAGTGGATTGGGGTCATAAATGGTTGGCAACTTTTAATGCCGCAAAGACAAAACTCCTTTCCTCTAATAACTACAAGGAACCTTTTCAACCACCGATTGTCATGGCAAATAACACCCTACCTGAAAGTTGATCATTCAAACTCATCGGCCTCACCTTCACAGGTAACATGAATTGGAACAAATACATTGCATACATTGCCAAGGCTGCCGCAAAGAAGGTTGGCTCCCTCTACCGTGCTAGTAAACTCCTCACACCTGACATTATCCTGTATCTCTACAAAGCCACCATCCGCCCATGCATGCAGTATTGTTGTCACATCTGGGCTGGTGCATAATCTACTAGTCTGTCCCTCCTTGACAAGGTCCAAAAAAGAATCGCCAACCTAATAGGTCCCTCACTGTCAACCAAGCTCCAGCCTTTGTCCCGTCGCCGCAATGTAGCATCCTTGTGCTTGTTTTACAAATACTTCAATGGATTATGATCCGATTAATTGGCTACTCTGGTGCCCCCTCGACGTAAATTCACTAGACTAGCGCGACAATCAACTAAATCTCATTCATTCACTGTGGAGGTCCTCCGATGTTGGAGAGCCTTCTTCTCAAATAGCTACTTTCCTCGTACTGCTGGCATCTGGAACTCCCTCCCTGCACCATGTTTCCCCAAAAGTACAGACTTGCAGAAATTTAAAACTAATGTAAACAGACACCTCGCTGCGCTGATCCTAATCTAGGTTGACCGCCCCTACCTTCTCCCCTTTTCTTTTTCTCATTAGCCCCTTACGTCTACAGTGGCGGCCTGCCTTGTTTGGGGTGAACTATGTTTAAAAAAAATCATGTAATGCTGTTAGTTATAACCCATTTTTTACCTTTTTTCATATACACTTATTCTAGGTCTTCTTTCCTCCATTGATTTCTCGGAAGTCACTGCATGGAGTATTGTGTTTACTACATTTCAGCTTGTGAACCAAGCACTTACTTATCAATCATGGACATACTTCAAAAAATCTTCTTTAATAGGTTCCACACTGTTTACCATGCTTAATAGGTTCCACACTGTTTGCCATGCTCTATACACTTTCCCATCACCGCAATGTAGCATCCCTGCCATTGTTTTACAAGTACTCACACGGAATGTGTCCCGACTACCACTCCACTCGTACAACCTCAACGTAACTACAACTGAAATACCCGACTAGCAGCAAAATCACAGTCATTCAGTGTAGCGATCGCTACGTGCAGGAACACCGTATATTCTTATAGCTTCTTCCTTCGAACCGATTTCATTTGTAATTTTCTCCCTTCTCCCTGTTTCCCTGTCTGTACTAAAATGCAAGCAATATCATCTAAATCTGAACAAACACTTTGCTGCTCAACAACACTTTTAAAATGGCCCCTATTAAGCGAGCTTTTAATACTATCAGTCCCTTAATTCAACAGAGTAATGAGCCTTTTGTTGTGAATAAAAGTTTTAAAAGTCTTCTAATTCAAAGTCAATTGGTCAAAGCTTAATAGAGAAAATGAATATTTTGATTGATTTAAAGTATGAAATGATATCCGGATATAAATACGATATAAATTAGCAATGACATATTGGACATAACGTGTTATTGATCATGGTTTCCTGAAATATGAATGTTGAATAAGAGATAGAAATGTAAAATCAATGTCATGTAACATACTGAAATGTAGGTTTAATTAGATGGTAGAAGAGTTATATAATAAGTACACACATGAACCAAGGAGACCGACACGAAGTTCAAAAGAAAATAAGTGCGACGCAACGACTAAGAATCGGTTGGAATGATTGTTGTTTCACGTATGGCATGAAGAAAAGCTGTGAGGAATAGAATAGAAGGTTTAATCCATAATAGTCAGTGATTCCTGAGATTATTCTAAAATAATCTACCTCAAATATGATAATAGAAATATAGATTGGTTATACACCAGTTATCCTGTAATCGAAAAAAGATAAAGCTTGTAAAACATTGAATGTATCACTACATTATAAACCGATTGTGTTTGGAATGGTACATATTAAAGCTGAGAAATGGATGAACATCGAAACATGAATATATTATTTTCCACGTAAATTAAAATGTAAGGCATCAATTATTAATGTAAATGTAAGAATCTAAATTATTATACTTAAATATTGTGGTGCAGGTTAATAAACGCATACACGAGGTGATGTGCTGTTGTGTTGAATAACCAGGCCGAGTGTACTGAAATAGTCAAGCATTGGTGTAGGTGCACTTAGTATTGAAACTCACATGACAGGAAGAATACAAAATAACATGATTGCTTGCCAAACAAAAATTGTCTGTTGGAACCATCTGCAAAAATTTAGCGGCTGACAAAAACACACGGTTGCCGAAAAAAACGCCCTGGGCGTAATCGACAGTGACATTCCACAGTGGGCGTTTGCACGGAGTCATTATTTTTATATTTTAAAACCCGAAATTAAAATAATCAGTGTATTGTCGATTTGGGCCCGCCGACCGAAAACCCGTCGAATTACTCTGCGTGATCCTTCTTTTCTCACTAACCTAAACTCGTTTACCGCCAAAGACAATACAGATATACAATAATATGTTCATATATAAGTGTAGCATAACATTGAGTCAAACGCCCCAAAAGCACAGAAAATGAAGAATATATTAATAAGAATAAAAATCAAGACATTTTTTTTAAATTTTCACTTTCAAGAATTTACTTTGTTACTTTGCAATCATTTCGTCAGAAGCAAACCTTGTCAAGCAGACATTTTGTAGAAACAGTTGCAATACCTAAATCTCTTAAAAGATGCTTTGAGAGAATATGAACTACTCTATTATATATCAGTGTGGTATTCTTGTAAGCATAGCGGTCATACTACAGTTGTTATAGCGAATATTAATAACTCTTTTCATTCTTTGGAATAGTCGTTTCACTAAAAAGATAAAATAACAAGTGTGGTTTAACGGCAATATAACATTCACATATATGATCCAAGTTCGATCCTATTAACTAATAGAATTTGTATAAATGCATTGAACACTATTGAGATTCGATTCCTTAAATACAGGTTCAATTCATGTAATAATTAAATAGTTTTAAATATAAATGTATTATACAATGATAAAATGTATTTCGAAAAAGTAATTGCAATGTCTGTAAATAAGACTATCTAGTACATTTAAAATGTAATTAGAGATTAGTTTCCCTAATATGTATTGAAATTTAAGTGTTTATCAAAAATAATTAAATATTTATCAGGAAGTATATAAATTGTAATCAAAACGGTTCTCTCATCTAATATTTTTGAAAGTTTATATACTATGTATGGATCGTTACTGAGATTCATGATGTAAATATTAGATATTTATGGGTAAGCAAATGAGTTGGAATTGCATATAATGTTGGTGCATAGGTCACATCAAAAAATGTCAACATTTCTAAAGGAATAATAAATATCGATAGCTTTTGGTAGAAAAAATATGACGTTAAATAGTAGACACACTTATTCTTAACCCGAGTATATAAACTCGTAGTACTCATGTTCAACATCGTTTCTTTTTGTTTAATATATGCATACATCATTTACGTAATGATATACCTCGAGACATGTACGTGTTTGCTGGTTTTATTAAACTACTTGTCAGACAAGTATTTAAAAGAATAAACTAGCTTGATGAAAATAAATAAGTCAATTAAAGCAAGACTTGAAAATAAAGAGTTTACGTAAACGATGTAAACTACTTCTATTTGAGCCCTATGATGATAAAGTTCAATATAGATTCAACCATTGTTAAATAAGAGAATACATTACAAATCCCATTTAGCGTAGTTTAAATGATAAATGTTTAGCCCAAAATCATAATTGGTATATCCTATTAAGTACATATGAATGGTTAAAAATATCATTTAAAAAGTGGCAAATATTGTTGCACAAGTTATAAAACATTACTGAACCCAACTATATTACATTGCACTCACACTTAGATTCGAGTGTATTTACACGTATAGAGACATTTAATATCATATTTCCGTTTAACACAACCAGAAGTGGACACACTAGCATACATCATAGACAGCTACAGTTGTAATGTTTACCAACGTCTACTTCCACAAGAGATGATAATTAATAGTTATTTAATCTAGATTTGACATTGAATTCATCATCATCGTGTTCATTATCGAAAATATTTCTACTCGGTCTGAAAGGTTATTATCACGATGTGTTTCAATACGAAAACATATTCATTAGTTCTATGTTTCTAATAGAGTAAGATATGTTTGGACTAAGTTGCCCAGTCAAATTCAAAGTAAATGACACATAACCTTTTTTAATCGAATCAGAAATTGAAGTTAAACAATTAAGGTTACTTGTTTGGGTAATACCAAATGGTATATTTACAAACATATTATATGGACATTGATGTTGTAATAATAGTGTAGTATCCTGGATATATTTTTAACAGGTTAATTGAGAAGATGGTTAAACAGACATATCATTAAAGTGTGATTATAAAAAAACTTAATAATAAACACATGTGTAACTCATAAACAAAATGGGTGGGTATGGTGTGGAATGAGAATACATAGATATCATGCAAGCAAAATGTGCAGACGTGACCGTAGTAAACAAGAATTACTAAACATAGTTATACTAGTTACAAGGTGAAGACAACGAAGTATAACAACTAAGTAAAGAAATAGAGCTAAACATAGAGCTGAAAAGAATATGGAAAATGAACGTGTGTTACAGTAATACTAATACTTACAGCAGCACTGGGGGAATGTATGTCTGGTAAAAGACAAGATATTGGAATACACTGAATGATTTACTCTGGAGAAAAGACGGCGCTTAAATATTACGAAAAATTCTCAAGGACAGAAGTAAACACACATGACTAGTTAACAGCGATATGTAACTTAAACATTAATAAGTGTGTGTAAATAATAGCAAACACATATAGAAAGAATGTTACACAATCTAATGGGAACTGAAACTGTCAGGTGAGATATGTAAATCCCCCTAAAACTAGTGGCACACGGGTCGATGGTCAGGAATAGTTAGTAAAGACCGATGAGAAAGAGCACCATTGCGACCTAAACTAGAATAGCACGGAGTCTACCATCATGATCGATGCTGTACAATTGTTTGTAGAACTAAAAGGTTATTTGTAACGCTTACCGAAAGAAAGCGGAAGATACTGGAAATCATGGGAGACTTGCTGCCATTTAGACGTCAGGAAGCATCAGATTTTTCTGCCAGAGCGCGATCTCTGTGAATGATCCTTGTGAGAGGTTTGGTGAGTAGTAACACATATTAGGACTAATAGTATATTTAAATAAACTGGAATATTCAGACCATACGACGAACGCCAATGATGAAAACAGCCCAAATATTGAATGCGGAAAAGCACCAATCAACGCAAATCTCCCATATACAATTTAAAATGGAAAAAGAACCCGTCATATAGAAAGAACAACACACGATAATAATAACAACAACACTAATAATGATAATAATAATGATAATAATAATAATAATAATAATAATAATAATAATAATAATAATAATAATGATGATAATAATAATAATAATAATAATAATAATAATAATGATGATAATAATAATAATAATAATAATAATTATAACGATAATAGTTAATAATAATATCTGTTATTTTTCTAGTTCTCTAGTAGCTGCGTTATTTCTATTATATATATTTGTTTTAATCAGTTTCGACTGCAATTATCCATTAAGACATTTTTTCATTTTTCTGTTTTCATTTATTCAGTTAATATATCGAAGTACGGCTCCCCATTCGCCTTTGCCTCTAATCCAAGTATAGTTTACTCTCGCTCGTCCCCTTTCTCAATTTTTCACACCACTAATTATACTTCGCCAGTCTTTTGTCTTTTCTTCTTTCTATTTTGCTTGACACCACCGGCGGATTTTACAGCTTATCTCCAACCGATCCATACAAATACCGTAGGCCCCAATCGTGAATAGAGTGAGGTACAGACTTTTCGAAACCCACGTATCGACACGAAACCCCGTCGGCCACATTCTTTGAAGTTCACTTTCTGCTTACAACGCTTAGTTTTGCTGTTTCTTTTTTCTAACCAATTTCTTTCCAATGATTTACACTTCTCTTATTTTGATCCTGTTTATTTTATTTGTCATTTTCTTTGCATGCTTTCACCTCCGCCAGCTTAACTTAGATATAATGCTAATTAAACACGGATCAGCATTAAACTACACTGAAAAGCAGAGAAATAAAAGGAATGTGCAAATAAAGTCTAATCCAATTTTATTTTTCAAATCTATTATGTTAACATATTTTTTTCGAAATATCTCACTTACGAAGGCATGCTTATATAAGTGATACTTAAATACCAGTTAATAACATGTGTTTATGATAGCCGTACTTTTTTATCAAAAAAAAACATATGAAAATACATATATTTTTTAAATATTCATTTCAGAGATAAAAATGCGTTACCTCACGCAGGTAAGCATGTCTTTTTTTTGAATAGAGACATAGTCCGTCATCCGAGATCTCGCTGTATATATATATTTTCATTTAAATTGCACGATTGTTGATTTTTTTAAATATTTGACTTTAATACATTCTAATCCGTACTTCAAAGATGTTGTCAATTTCCTTACTTAAAAAAGCGCCAATTTGCGCATAACATCGGCAGGACTACACTTATACTAACGTCTTACGAACTTGACGTATCTTCTTGCTCATATCGTGATTTGACCCCTCGGGGTTAATACCATCAACATTAGGAGAAAGAAAAGAAGAAGAAAAAACTATAAGACAGTCTCGCCTGACAAAGTTGGTCTACAACGAAAGCTTACAAAAAAAAATTAAATAAATTAATTCTTCATTTAAATTGCACGATTGTTGATTTTCAAAATATTTCATTTTAATACATTCTAATCCGTGCTTCAAAGATGTTGTCAATTTCCTTACACACGAACACACACACACACACACACACATATATATATATATATATATATATATATATATATATATATATATATGTATCCATTCTATTAGTATATATCTTAATTATATTAACAATTACCAACTTTTTTTTACATACGTTATCTTAATTTATGAACTCCAAACATTTAACCAAATATCAGCATCTATTTAAAATTTTAAAAAGTACGTTACTATTCAACACAATGATGATGATGATGATGATGATGATGATGATGATGATGAAGACAATAGTGATTTCGCTTTGTTTGCGTATCTTTTAATCATGTTGTCATATGACAGTTTAACACTCTTTTACGTAGTCAGTTGCATTATTGTTCTACTCTGCAAGATATTTCAAGCATCACCGGTTGAGAATTAAGCGGGTAGACAAGGCAGGGCTGCGTAAGATGGTACTTTTCTCTCCATTCACAGATGGTTGAATCGGTTTTACTCATAGCAACTTTTGATCGTATAGTTACGAAAACTTCTAGCATCAATAATAATACAAGGCAGTAAGTATTATAACAACTGTAATGCATCAAGCAACATATATGTATTAAATAAATAATAAATAGCAGTTATCGTAATAGGGACAATAGTGCATTTTAGAAAATATAATCAGAGAACACAATATATATATATATTTGTATATATATATATATATATATACATATATACATATGTATATATATATGTATAATATTAAATTATATTTCTTTATATTTTATTGATATACGACGTCATTTTGAGCGTTCCGCTCCTCTCAGTGCGATAAATGAAAACAGGATATAGTCCACTCTATAGAAAACAGAACCCTAGAAAAGGAAATAAGAAGTAAAACTAACCAGACGTTTGTTTGTGAGAAGCCCGACAATTGGTTAAGAGAACTACAAAGAATCATATTGTTAAACTAGCTAGCCGTGTATATAAAAACACCCGGCAAAACTAACTCCATGCATCACAAACTGAAGATTCCTCACGCGGATAAAAAGCAGGTGGCCTCTGTCTAGTATACTTGCCACAAATGTATGTTCATAACTTACTACATAGCTCTACTTACGTATACAGCACGGTTAAAGTAAATACTGAAAATTGATACATACAAAAATTATATCTCCTTATTACATTTGATTTGGATACATGAAATAATAATTATATATATATATATATATAAAACATAATAATTACCCGTCCCAGGAAGCGAAAAACTATGTTGTGTTATTCTGAATATGAATAAGATTAAATATACAACGGCAACAAATCATATTTAAAAAACTCCAAAATTCGCTCATATTGTCCGCCATAAAAACTTTTTAAATACTCTAAATATCTAGGGGTTATTTATTAATGGCTATATGATGCCGATTAGTATTATGTTTAAATTTCACGCCAATCGGAAGTTCTGAATATTACGAAGAGCTTCCATTTCATTTTTGCTAACTTTACTTCATATAAATAAAACTATATACATCCAATATTACTCACCCATACGCACACCAGCAATGTTCCAACACTCATAATTGCTGTGTCATTTGCTTGTTTTGAGTTTATCTTGAAAGACAGTATATATATATATATATATATATATATATATATATATATATATATATATATATATATATATAGCTTAACTTTATATTCGCGCAGTCCCTGCATGTTTACTGTACTGACATAAGTAATATGTGTAGTTCTCCAAAGACAGACCCTTTCGTTTTATATAAGTGGTTAAATGCTGTTAGATCAGTACCCCTCTAATCCCATGGGTAGAAAGAGATAGAGAGAGAGAGAGAGATAGAGAGAGATACTAAGATATGTATATATATATATATATATATGTATATATATATGTATATTTATATATATATATATATATATATGCATACACTTAAGATGTGTTAAATACACAACATACGTGATAAAATATTCATCACTATACAAATAGATGAATGGTTAAACATAAATGCATTTTACTTGTTTTATTTAATCGTAATTTGCAAAAAAACTCATCAAATAATTCATCTATTGCACACCATTTCTCTTTAACTTTTACGTTCCATCACTCAACCCTCAGACATTCTTATATATGATGTATAACTCTCTATTGTTTCACTTATAAAAACTTATATATATATATATATATATATATATATACACCTATATACATATATATACATATAAAGTTAAATTTAAACTAAACACACATTTTCGCTACATACTACATATATATATTTATATATGCATATATATATATATATATATACATAAATATATATATATATATATGTATATGTGTATATATATATATATGTGTGTGTGGGTGTGTTATAATTATTTCATTATCGACATATAATGTTCTAAGAAGATACATTATTACAAAATATAAGCCTAACGAAAAACATTGTTGACCAGTACAAAACATTTGAAAAATAAAGTCCAAATAATAAGAAGTACAACGTGGGTATTACCTCACTATATTTTTAAAGCAGATATTACGATACTAAAAGTACATTACATTTAAAAAAGCTGAGTACAAACAGCATTAGCGACCCATTTTCATTAGCTCAATGAGAGTTGACGCTCACAGCTTATCGGGTGGAAAATAAAACGACAATGCAAAATCGGATAGATGTACACAACCCGTATATATTATGTTTGAATGAGACATTTGAAATTCTTAATTTTAATTACACATCGAATCTATTAAAGTGTAGAAGTAAAACAGCAAACATTTATATTGTAGGACGAATATATATAGAAAGAAAAAAAAACTAATCGAAATAAAATTAATAATAAACGAGCACCTAAAAATATGAACAGAAAAATAACTCGAAGCAGGTACTGATAAAATAAGGGAACCTGTTAATCTGACACATTAATAGAAACGCTAAGGAAAAGAAGAAAAAGAGAAGGTAAATGGAAAACAGCACCGTGTTTTGCGATAACCCCTGCCATTGGGTAATGGAAACATTATCTCGTAGGAAATAACATTAAATATTCTAATTTGTCAGTTAGCTTTACCAAACATAACTTGTATATATAACAATACTCGGTAACACAAATACCATGCCTTTTAGTTTGGCGATTCCGTACATATATGAAACGCGGACATCTCGGTGTAGCGTAATAGCAATATATATATTTCATAACTTTATACATATATAGTATATACACATAAATATATATATATGTTATATATATATATATATAGAAGGAGAGAGAGAGAAAGACAGACAGACAGACATACCGACAGACAGAGATATGTATGCGCATATATATATATATATATATATATATATATATATATATATATATATGCAGAGGCGTTCATACACATGTATATATAAATAACTGATTAAATGAATCAATATATACACAGACACATTTTAATTGATAAGAAATAAAACCCATTTTATTTCTTTTTTTATTTTAACATTTTACGCGTGTCATTCTCTAACAGCTGTTGAATAAATTATAATATATATGTATATATACATATATATACATATATATATATATATATGTGTATGTGTATATGTGTATATATATATACATATATATATATATACATACACCCTTACTCATACATAATTAAATAAATAAATAAATACATACATCACCACATAAATAGATACATAAATACATGAAAATATATCCGCTTTTCTAAAAGATTTTATTCATTTAATCCATCTACAGCTATGATTTATTTTTAAATAATAGAAAAAAATCACACATTTTAATATTTTTACAACTATTTGCTTCAACTCAATTGCCCGATCACATCATGAAATAAATAAGTGTATGCAATTTATAGTCTTATTTTCTATACACAGGGTTAGGGTTAACGTGCGTATTTTATGTGTACATATGCATACATATGTATATATTTAATTGTGAATATGTATATGTGCTTATATATATGTAGTTATCAAATGTGGCCATATAACCATCGCCACGCAAAATCCTGTTGTCGCACTCTCCCCCTCAGCCGTTGCCTCCACCCGTCTAACACCTCTTATCATGCGACTCGTATGTCTTAAACTTTATGCTCTCTCATCCCAAGGCTTATTTTTAAAAAAAGATTCAATAAACATGTCGCATGCTCCCTACTCCGCCTTCATAGTTTCAATTAATTCCGATTTCTACCGATATTCACCCGACATTTTCTACAGTTATTGTCATGTCTCCAACTATGTTGATGATTCCATAACTTATCTTACCATGAGCGACCGTTTTTGGTTTACATACCACTAGCTAACTTTACATCCATAATGGTCTTATAACTCCAACCGCGACACTTTACCCGTCACCCTCTCTACTGCCAACTCAATTTCTCACTACCCCCATCTACGTGTATCTCATAATTTATTTGTGCATACATTTGCTGATTATGCCTACTACTTGACACCACCTGCGTATCACACTTTTTGAGCTTGTGTGTTATTTCCTAAGACAATCATCCTGAGGACGTCTTGAAATACAAATGAAGTGTTGATGAATGCATATATAATATTTTTTTTGTTTTTTCTTTTTTCAATTTCCATATATTATATGTATATCTACTAAATATTTGTATTTATTCAAACATAGCATAGATACACATTGCGACCATGTTTCAATCATAACTTTGTAAATCTCAATTTTCACAGCGTAAAAGGAGAACTTCTCTATGTTTTCTTTTAATTTAAAAAATTAAACAACATTACTGTAAATGATAACGTGATAAAATCTAAAATATTATTGTTTTACTTACCGTTAAAGTGTGATAAATTTAAATTTCACACGTCCTCAGATCAAAGTTAACTCAAATTGCATAACACCTCTCACTGAGTACGTCGCTAGGTTGAAGTTGGGCAGCTACTTCACAGTTCATATGATTACATATTTAAGGGGAAAGGGGATAAATCTTTGTCTATGAAATATCCTATATATTGCATATGATGAAAAAAAATGTTTACAGCATTCCAACGTAATGGAAAAGGAAAAAGGTAAATCAGATATATTATTTATTTATTAATGAACGTTTCGTTTGTATTTCAAGAGCTCTACATGATGATTAGTCTGAGGATATAACATACACGTACACACATTTGAAGCAGTAGGAAGAGTAAAGCTCAATTTTATTTCATTTTCTATATTCTATATATATATATATATATATATATATATATATATATATATATATATATATATATATATACATATATATATATATATATATATATATATATGCATGTATTTTGTGTGTGCAACCAGTGGTGTTCTCAAATGATTTATTCTTATTAATGTATTTCTTCAACTTTCACTGTCTGCATTAAAAGTGTTGTACATGCAAAAGACCAGCTACTGTAAATAGACTAATTATCAATTACCAATTACTACATTCAGTTGATGTATTACTATCGAAACACTGTTGATTACTTAATTTGCAAGCCATCAGTAGTGATATAAAAAATGTGCTATATTTGAGTGAATAATAAATATTTACCAAAAAACAGACTTCAAAAAATAAAATTATTTCCTAACTCTATTATGCAACGTTATACACGCATGCGCATGCGTCTGTAAATGAGTATATATGCATACGCTTGTTCGTATCATCTATCATTTGATATCAATGGATTTATTTCGTCATTTTTCATCGTGAATCGATTTGGATTTGTATTATTAACCCAACCTGCGCCAACCTGCGCCATCGTTCCAGCTACAAAGCTACATTGTTTAGCCTCTTCCTCCTTGCCAAAAATCGTCGTTAAACAGCGACATTCTCACTAACAATAAGCATATGCATGAAGCGTCACCTCCTCGGAAATCACATCAATAATTTTGCCAGCGTATTACTTCATGTTAATAACAGTCAGGCGTGGAGTATGTTAGAAATCTGTAGGCGTGTCACTATTCGGAAAAAGGGAGGACACATCCTTGAAACGTCAAAACGGAGTGTGAATTATGGATAGCGGCCATGATTGATTTATCTGGTGTTTGGCAGAAATATCCACAAACATCAGTTTCATGTCAGCCAAGAAAGCATATATCATCGACCACAATTTCATGTATCTTGTTTTCTCTTCTGTCATATTATGATCATTATTATTATACTTGGACAATTGCAAAAAAGACGTATGGTAATCTATGCCTGTCATATAGAACGTTAAAAACGTGTCTCCGCTCATGTTTTTATTTCCACTATTTCATTTATTTTCCGTGATCGTTTATAATCTTCTGTTTTTTTTATTTTGACAATATTTCATCGATCGAAATCGATCTCTCACAGAGCGAATCCAATGCATAATTTACATTCTCTAATTTTACTAGTTATTTACTTTTTGGCAAAGCAATTTTAGAGATGCTGCTTCTATAGAAATAAGATGAAGCCTTTTCTTGGAATACCACATTATATTTATTTTGCGTGTTCTTTTACAATGTTCTGTTTTCTTACAATACTACATTTCTTGTTTAATATGACGGAAAACTACACATACAAATAATGTGTTAAGAAAATGTAAATATTTCTCATATTAAACAAATAATTACAAATTAATCAAATGATGCAAACATATCCAATGCACAAAAAGTATAATAGCCATCGATTGTCGCGCTCTTCAAGGTAACCCGTCCTTTGTTCTGTCATTCGCTTTCTATTTGGCTGTATTTTTGTTTTCCTCTGTCTGTCTGTCGGTCTGTCTTCACCTCTTTGCATTACCTTTAGCTTCCATGTTCTTCTATTCATTTCATACTTTTCCTGACTTGTTTCGACTAAAATAATTATCAACGTTGTTTATAATTTATAAATTAATTGATTTCACATAAAAAAACCGCCTCTATGTGTGTTTGTGTGCAAATGTTGAAACGGTATCTTAATGTGAATGTGCACATGTGAGGATATCTGTGTCCATCTATGTATGCAGCTACATGTGCAAACAGTGTGTGTTTAAAAAGTAAAAATGCATGAGAGAAACTGACTTTATGATCTATGAATTTTGACACAGTTTAACGAATACATATACAATCCTCATAAAATAGTTATAAAACTATTTGTAAAAGTTAAATCGCAAATCACTGATAATTAAATGCATAAAATGTACTTACTTTAATATTTAACAAAATAAGATTGTAGAGATTTCGAAATAAATTGTACCAAACTCAAATGCCACGTCATTATTTTTTTCATGCGGTTGTCGTACATTTAAAAAGCTATTGGTTACATTTATTTCAAATATATTTGAAGTGTGAATTTTTTAATGATAAATATATATTTTCCTATCGAATCAGGTATATCAGATAGTTCAGTTTTCGATACAGCCAGTATGTATTATGTATTCGAGAATAAATGACTAATTGTATGTCCATGATTTATGCAGTAGCAATTTCGCTGTAATAATGCCTTCAAACACACCTCAGGATCTAGATGAACGCCAGTACATGAATCTCTGCACATTCTCATGGGAGTAACTGGTTCTTGTCACTGTAAGATATCCTGTCGTCAATGAAAGATTTACACAAAAATGGAGACACTGTTTTTGCTTGTTTTACGATGTTTGCAAAAACATAAACACGCAACACAGCGTATCCAGTTTCAACGAAATATTCCTGTTTTACAACATCATAACTTCTTCTTGGACCAAACCAAGCGTCGATGATTGGTTGAAAACTAGCATTCCGATTGTCAAATATTATACACTTGCACACGGTAAAATATATGGCTGTACTGAAGCCTTGCCATATCTACGTCAGATCATGTCCTGCTGAGCTGTTATATCTTGAGATACCACTGGTCATGTCCATATATATAACACACCATATGCAGTTTCAAATAAGACAGTGTAGTTTTTTTAATTAATGACGTAAAAATAGTTGAAAACGCAGAAGGCATTTCCTCACCCAATCTTTGTAATATGTAAATCTGGTTCGAAACCTCAGACATCAATTATTTACATTGTATAACCTTCCTCCCGGTTATCTAATGTCATCTCTTCAGATTACAAATAACTGAATACTGATGATATATTTTAACACTATTAACAGTACAGTAAACTAACCTATTTTTTATTAATATTTAATATTAATTTTTCTCAGCAAATATAGATCAAAAATTAGTAGGTAACACCAAACAAATAGATGCTTACTAATTTCAAGCCTTTAATATAATTTATGTCAGTATTAGTCACGTTTACTAAACACTCTCACTTTATTTACGTTCAGAAACATTGCCCATTATCTTTTATTCGTTCAAATGCGTATAATAAAAAACGTTACCATTTGAATAGTATTCATTCATTTAACCCATTTATTCCAGTGTGTATGCAGAATTGTGCAATCGTTTAATTGACGAGCACCTAAGAAACTATTATTTCAGCTTGAAGTTATATACAAGAAAAGAATATTGCAAACATAGAATGATATATTATTCTTTTCTTTAAAACGAATGCAAAATAATTTAACATCGACTATGCTATAGTATGATGCACTCTTTTTTATTAGTCTTTTGAATGTAAAACGAACATTTACTTGTATATTAGATACTATAATACAAGTACAAACGCAAAGTAGTTTGCTGGCCGACTCTGGCTACTTAGTAAGCCGATATATCATAATTCACGCATCATTGCTGATCCTTTGCCCAGCAGATTAGTGCCGATAATTGACCATTTGTTTACACGGGAACAGCGTATTGTATCAACTTCACAAACGCTTCTATGAAAAGGTAATGTCCGAAAGAAGAGAACATGAGAGATACGCATCATGCCACACTACTCTGAACAGCCGCAGAAGTACTACTTAACTTGTTAAGCTATGAAGTCCCTTTATTGTGTTTTGGCTCAGTAACAGTGAGAAATAACATCTATATAGAATTGTGTATTATAAATCATTTGAATTCAAGAAGTAATGTCTTGATTCACACTTATACAATTATTGATATCGTGTGTTTAGCTGACGAGCTTAGAGACCCATGAAGACACATTTTTGATTGTATACTGGCTAACAGACTTAGAGTGTTATTCATAGAGTTAGGTACTCGACTGAGCTGCAATTCCTGGTCACCTGCTGTAAGATTGTACAAAAGACCTCGGCAAGTGTAAATCACAGCAAACAACAAACCGAATTTTGACAAAAAAATGTATTTCCTAAAACATACGAATCTCTGGAAAATGATACCACGATTCATTTCCGCATGTTTTTTCTTTCAGGTCTAATGTAAACAAATACTTTTTCAGCCGCCATCTGGAGAATCAAGTCATCTTAAGTAACCCTCTACCAATGTAACTGACTGTTCCTAATCATCTCGTGACGGCTATCATCGTCGAACGAGCCATTTTAAAAGTATTTCCGCCTCGGGTCGCCCCGGCCGTTTATAAACGGTGATTACTCAGTAAAAAAATGTTTTTTTCTACAAGAATGAATGCAAAACATATCAAGCATCTTCGTCTTTTCGAAAACGTGACACAGAAAGAATAAAAGTCAACTGCTGCCCAATTATAAAAAAAATAAATGCCAGGTGAGATTGAATATTAAAAACAATGAGTTCATGACATAACATTGTTTTTGCAAATTAAAGATCACAACAGTGCACCTGCTACACCTGATAATTTCGCAAAAATAGAGTTTACTCATGGATTATTCCGAAAAGTATAATTTATATATATTCTCATGGGTGCGATATTTTAACATGACTAAACACTATTATTGGTATATAACCTCATTCGTAATAACAAAAAACGTACCCACATCTTAGGGGGAGTCATTCAGTAATCACCTAATACTGATAAAGAAATACATTCGTAAAGCACGTGTACAAGTAAAGCAAATCAAATAATTATTTTAGATAAACATGGTAAAATAATACGTATTTCTGTACGCGTGTGCAGCGTCGATCCTAACTGCGGACCCAGAAAGAAGGGTACAGGCCACATAGATGATGTGCTTCTGACAGATCCTCAACATCTCTTACACAGAACACATAATAAAGTAAAAAGAAAACTCAGATTAACAGTCGCACAATAGGTAGACATTCTGATCAGTGGGAAGACGAGACAAATTAAATCGTACGGTCATGGCACACGATCATCATATCTCGAAAATGCAATGCTGTAAAGAACTGTACAAGGAGGAAGAAAAGGGACATACAAAGAAATAAGCGAGAGGGCAACACCCGAGAGCAGACAAGTGTTGGGTTTCTAGTGGAAAATAAAATCATAAGACTTACCTGTAATACCAGACCAGGCCATGTGGAACAACAGAGTTAAAGAAAATGGCTGGTGTTATAGAAAGGAAGTACCAAATGATCATGTGACCTATTTTGCATTGCATGATGGGAGTCCCCATAAAGAGGACAGGAAATGAGAAAGCAGACTTCTTGTTTAGTTCATCCAGGATTGAGACCAGTGAAGGTGGAGGTCAGATTTTGTGCTGTCAGAAGAGTCAAGTTGGAGTTCAAGTTGGTGTTTGCGGACGAGTGACTGTTTTGGGTCGGATTGGGTGTCCTCAGAAGAGAGACATTTTGGTGTTTTCGGACGACAGGGTTTAGTAAAACGCCGCCTAACTGAACAGAACATCGGAAAGGGCTGGGGAAAACCGGTTACTAGTTAACTTTTGTAGCAAATAGCGCTATTCATTTGGCGTTAGTTGACGTTCGCGGTCATACCAGTAAAGAATAGATCCGGCAGAAACCGGGACATTTCGGTGGTCTTTTATCTGTAAGGCTTGGGTATTCGCCCTGGTTATTTCTAGGAGTAAGAGTAAGTTTATAGTTTACAACCTGAATCGCCTTGACCGGTTATGCCGACGGAGCTGCCCAGGATTGTTTTAAAAGGCCATATTGCTCCTCATTTAGGGCGCTCACTTAACTTACCTCACTTTCGGACTTTGTGTCATATCGTCCTTCAGTTGGAAGGAAATACATTTAGTCAGTTCATCGTTGGCTTACTAAAGTTAATCCAGCCCACAGGAGAGATGAGATTAAATACTAACATAAGCCATTGGTTAGTTAAACGTTATAATTTTTGAGTTACTAGGTACTATTGATAACATGCTATGAAAAAGTAAAGGGAGTATGAAAAGGGACTCATATAAACTTATATAAAAATAAATACTAATATATAATTCTTTAAACAAACCCAAAGAAAAAGAAGTGTGTTCTATCTACCGAAATAGGCTAACTTATTCATATACATTTTAACATATGTGGATAGACTTTTGAGCACACAGTGCGGTCTACTTAAACCTACTTGTTTAATATCTTATATAACACTATCCTAAAATATTTAAACCTTGATCTGGAAGATAAATTGGCGATAAAACTATTTAATTCTATTTAAATATAAAATATTCAAAGCATGTGGTATATTCAATTACCATCATATATAATTTGTAAAACATATTTTCATACAATTTTAGGGATATTTAACATGTATAACCTATTTCCAATTCGAGTCGAATTATATGATGCGTTTGTAGGATATAGTTTATTCGATTACAATCATATAAATATCAATAATCTGGTTTATCAACATAAAAAGCATACGAATGTTTAGATTCAAGTAGATTGTTACAAAACATGCACCAATGTGTATATCACCTAACACGCATTCATAAAACATCTTACATATACACCATTAATACAATACTAAACAAACAAATGTTACTTATGTAACCTTATATTGCATTTATATAACACATTCCTACTATTGTATCAGCACACACATACAACACGCACACACAGTCACACAGACACACAACTATATATATATATATATATATATATATATATGTGTATATATATATATATATATATAAAATGAAAATGGAAATCAAAAAATGTGTATTTATGTATTGTGAGGACGTCTTACAATAGAGACGAAATGTTGATGAATACATGAATAATATATTTTCTGGCTTTCCGTTGTAATTTTCCATTACGCCCTATTATTTACCCTATCTTCTTTCATATATATATATATATATATATATATATATATATATATATATATATATATATATATATATATATATGTTTGTGTGTGTGTATATATATATATATATATATACATATATATATTTAAATTTCAATATGTAATCCATATATATATAATGTCTTAATATATTTAATGTTCGTACTTACGGTATCACATATTAAAATGATAAAATATGATCGTCCGGTCAACATAGATATTGAAACATATAACTCTGATTCTGCTAAACTAGAAACAAATTCGAATTCACCTTATTTAAAATGAATTGTTCTAAAATAAATGTATGTTGCCTCGCCCAGTAAAACAGTACACTTTAAAAAATATTTTTCCAAAACAGACCGTTACATTATTTATTCGAAGAATATTTAATGTAAAATTTTTTTACGGTCAATGCAACAAAAATGTTTTTTAAAAAATCAATCAACATTTACAATATAGGTCTAAAAATAGTGGTTACCATCATATCGAAATTAAATATTAAAAACAGTGCATTAATAATTAAAACCCAATTGAAAAGAAAAGAAAAAGAAATATAATCTACTGTACACCGCCATACAACCAGATGCTAAAAACTAAACTGGACAAAAAATTCCTAAATCTGATTGAAAAACACTTGCCCGTATCTATTCCTCTGCATAAGATATTAAATAAAAATAAACTAAAAGTCTCCTACAGCTGCTGCAAAAACCTAGAAATTATAATTAAGGCACACAATAAGAAAATACTAAAAGAGAACAACAGAGTATAAAAAATAACAAATTACATAAAACGTAGAAACAAATAGGAAAAAGAACACTTAGAAAAAAATATAAACGATACAAAAAGAAATTTTTAAAAAAACTTTTTAAAAAGTTAGCAATTAAGAGAAAGATGTAAGTTCATGAATCGTACACTTTGTCCACTACAATATAAATGCCTAACCAAAAGTATTGTATACGAAGCCACACTATTTGCCAAGGAAAGACGGAATAACAAGGAGTACTACGTGGGTATGACCTCTCTAGATTTTAAAACCAGATATTATGACCACAAAAGCAAATTTAAAAAAGGAGAAGGTCGAATTGAAACAGCACTAGCAAACCACTATTGGGAGGTCCAAAAAAAATGACGTTCACTAATAATTGAATGGAAAATAATACGACAGGCCAGTACATGTAGACATTTAGACGACCGAGTAGATTATGCCTGAATGAAAAATGTGGAATCGGAAAATTTAACGATCCCCGAAATCAATTAAACTGTAGAAGTAAGATAGCAATCAACTGGGTACACAGAAATACATTTAACTTAGGCTAACGATAAATGAATGAAGAAATAAATACATGAACACATAATTTAAACAAAAAATTAAAAATTTAAAAAATTAAACCTAAAATGGAAATACAATGAACCGCGTGTTAAAATAAATTCACCCATTACACCGACACACAAAGGAAACGGGATATAGACCAATCTATAGAAAATAGAACAACAGAACAGGATATAGGAAGTCACACGAACAAGACCTTTGTTCGCGGGAAGCCCAACGATTGGCTCAGAGAACAACAAATATCTGTTTGGTTAACTAACTAGCCGTGTATATAAAAACACCCAGCAAAATAACTTCATGCGTTTTAGGATGAAACCCGGGAGCCTCTGTGTAACTTAATTGCCATAAATATATTTTCACAGCTATATATATATATATATATATATATCTATATATATATATATTATTTGTTATTGTTTTTTAGCGACAGCGTCGGGTCTTCTTTTACGATGCGTTTTTTTCGCCACGCTAAGCGTTTAGTTTTTATTATTTTTTAAGAATATACAAATGAGCGCATGTTTCTTGTTTTTAATAAGCCCTTAATCGCGCGAGACATTAATCGTATGTATAGTTTTTTAAAAGTAATTAATCAATTAAGAAACCAATTTGTTTAATACATATTTTTATAACTAATTTATGAATTATTTAGACAAGAACGAGCGTTTGTTAGATATATGCCGTAACGAGCATGCCTCCCAGAGCATGGATATAAACTTCGATGTTTATATTCGACGATTAGCGTTCTAACCACTAGAATGCAATGTGTAAATTCATTATGAAAATATGTATACTACAAATTGATTTATGAGTACATAAAAGAACAGAGATACAGATGTACGAATGGCAAATCTATTTCAACTTCAATTGTTCAGTGCAAGATGTACTCGGTACAACTTTTTTATTTTTATGTCTGTAAGCCAAGGCTTTTCAAAGATTAAAATCTCATCATGAGAGAAAATAAATAGATAGATAAGTTGGCAGTGGAAAAGCCAAACTTCAAAATTTGAAAAAATATAAAGTTATGGAGAGTAAGAGTATGCGTGTAAAAAAACTATGGAGTATGTCCAGTTGGTTAATGTCACCTGATAAGGTGTCGGTTGAAAGAAGATTTAAAGATGGAAAAAAGGGGTTTCGTGAAGGCAGCTTTGACAATGTTCAAAATGAAGTAAATCCGATAGAAAGATGTTTAGTTCAATCGTCGATGGAGCGCATTTATTCAGATGAAATTTTGAGAATCATGGCCATTTTGAAATGCTTCCGTGGACCGAGAATGAAAGTACTTTGAGTTAGAAATGTGTATATTAAACGCAGGCAGTCGGGAATTTAAGTAGTGACTTCGATCGAGTCTATAAAAAGCGACAGTTCTGGTTGGAGACAAAGCCAAGTACAGAAGTGGAATAAGGGGTACGATAAGAGATAAATGATGAGTGATAGGGTTTGTTAAATGAACTATTGCTGATACTGGTAGAAGAGAGGGTAGGGATTTGTTTAGTCACTGCTCATTGCTAGTAAGCAATAAACCGGTGTGAGTTAGGGGGGGGGGTTACTATGAGCTAAAAACGGGGTTTATTCAGGTCAGTCAGTAGGTAGTTCTAAAAGGGGGGTCACATGATTAAAACGGATTTTTATACAAACTTATATATAATTCAAGAAGTTAATAAGGGTTCCAATTGGGAAATTAGAGTCTAGATGAATGTATGTGTTTCATATGTAATAAGTCGGACGAAATCTAGTATTTAAGAGTTCGATGTGTAAAGACTTTAAATAATTCCGAGTTAGTTAAATATTAAATGCATGATAAAATAAGATACTTTAATGTTAGGATTGGGGCCAGCGTTAGTCGCTTGCGGCAATTGCGTTCTAGTATAAGCATTATGGGTAGGATTGGCTTGAATTTTGTAACCTAAGTGATGCACTAGTGTATTGAAATTATAAATAGATGTTAAGGGAGCAAATGAGCCATTATACAAGTTACAAGGGAGCGTAGTTTAAATGTGAAAGTAATGGAATTTATGCCAAAAAATATTGTCAGTAGATCGAAGCGTATACAGAGTCCATGAATCGAATACAATAAAAAAAAACAATGGCTGGCTGTGTACGACGGTTGGCAAATAATTTTTAAAAGGGGAATAGGAATTATAGTGTTAAAGTAGAAGCGGTTGAGGATTAGTGGAGTGCAGGAGACTTATATTGGTTCTCAATTTATTTAAGTGTTATTGGTTAATAGAGTTATTAAATGTACAGGAGAGGATACACTATGCTATTTGGATGAGTATTTGTAATGTTAGAAATGTTAAGAGTTAAGCATTAATGAATTATAGAATTTAAGAAGTAGTCTAATGTTTGAGAGGGGGGGTTAGCTGGGAGAAGGGGTGTCAGCGGAAGTAATCAAATGTGTGTATTTAAATTTTCGCTTGTTCCTGCAATTTGATATCAGTTTATTTTTAGAGTCAATAAATTTTGAATTTTGGCATGTTTTTTACCGAGTACACCTTGCATTAAACAATCGAAGTTGAAATAGATGTGTCATTCGTACATCTTTATCTCTCTTCTTTCATTAACCTTTAATAATTGCTCTATCTCGTATATTGAGCTTAAACCATTTCACTATAGGTTCAATCGTCTGAAAGTATACTTTTAGTTTTGTATTTTATATATATATATATATATATATATATATATATATGTGTGTGTGTGTGTGTGTAGGGTGTGTAAGGTGTGTGTGTGTATGTAAAACAGCGGAAGTCGCACACCGGAAGTGACGCCCAACGTTCGGATGTGTAGAAAATACAAGGCAGATAAGTGTTTCTTTTGTATGTAGACTACCTGTTGGATGAATATTCCTATCTAGCTATTATTATATGTTCGCTGTAAACGCGTATGCGGAGAAACTAATATGATGTCGAATTTAACACAGTGTTGTGTATGTCACATCGTCATCAATGTTTCTAATCATTACTTTTCTTCCACCTTATTTTCTCCCTGGCTTGGCGGCATATCGTAGGACCCAGATGGCGGTCGAGTGTCGTCTCTCTAGCTGGTGATTGGCCTTAATTATCCTCATTGCCGCCGTATCCATTCTGTCGCTCTAGATGTCTATCTGGTCAGTAGAGACCGAAAGGTTGCCTGCCAATCTATGTGTAGCCATTTCTGTATATTGTTAATGATGTGGTTTAATCTATTTTGCCGTCTGATCCTGATTCTTGTTTTTCTCATTACGTCGACTCATACGGAGCAAAATGCGTTCCATTTTGCGTTGTGTTATTTCCATTTTGTTCGATAACATAAATATATTTGAGGAAAATATATGTATTTACTGAAAAATTACATGAAGCGACCTCATAGTTTCTTAAATATATTTTCTTTTTAATACAAGTCTAGTAATTTGTTTTTTTCTGTTCTTTAGTAATAAACAAGTCATCAATTACCTCATGATTAAAATTTATGTAAATATAATTTTGTTAGCGAGTATTTAATTCAATTATAACAGAAAACCAACATATTATAATTAAAGACTTGGAAAGACATGTTAAACTATTTAACTTACTGTAGTTTTTATTTTTATTTCTTAAACATGTTTTGTTCAATGCAATTAGTTATTTCTTTATTTTAGAACGT
The DNA here is from genome assembly GCA_963556195.1 of Sepiola atlantica. NCBI lineage: Eukaryota > Metazoa > Mollusca > Cephalopoda > Sepiida > Sepiolidae > Sepiola > Sepiola atlantica. Next base: position 193,055,428 of record OY744516.1, read on the forward strand.
TTCCCTTGATATAACAGCAACTTTATGCAACATTTGATCTGCGTTAATGAGTCTTAAATATGTTAGAAATTTTGAAATATTGTACATTTGATGTGATTCACGTACTGTTTAAATATCATTAAAATCAACATAACTGTAGTGTTTATTTCAGTAATCCATTGGCGCTGTGTAGATATAAGAATGTCATCCTATATTGTAATATTAACACAGATTTTATTAGTTTATAATATAAGTGTATGAAAGAAAATACATGCTATACTATTCTGTAGTCATAGATTTAAGCTTTGTTTATAAATAATTCCATGTTAATGTGTTTAATCAGTTTTTATTTGTAATTAACAATAATCCCTCACCAATCTCGAACAATTTGAATAACTCTCTAGAACAGAATAGCGTAAATAATATATTAAACAACAAAAACAACTAAATATTTAAAAAAACAAACAAAACGCATTAAAAAATAAAAAAAAAACATTGTAAAACTTATCTGAATCGAAAGCAAAAATTGACATGATATGAGCTTGCAATCGTCGGAAGGTCGTTACACACGAAAAACAAACAGACTTATCTCTCACTTAGCAACCTGTGTATTTCCTTCGCCTTCTGTCACTATATATTGAGTCAACTACTCTCTTATGTGTCTTACCTCTCTTTAACAAATTCGATAACAACATTTACTTTGTTTTTATAGCTAATTCATATAGGTTTTACATACAAACAATGCACCCGTAATTAAATTTACAAAATACTAATAGGACAATATAAAATATAGGGAACTTATGATATTTAGTCATGCAATTATAGTGTTCGGAATTTGTTTCATTTTACATAAATTGAAGTTTTCAGAAATCACGAGGCCCCTTCATGTAGCTAACCTGTCATCACTATATGATATACATAGATATTCAAATATTCTATTAGATTATTGTCTTATCTTGTCAAACGTTGAGTCTGTAAAAGAGTTGATAGCATTAAGTGGCCTCTCCCCAAATGACCAGTTTACTATGTTATAGTATATCTTCATTGTACTCTTTTGGTCGTACCGGAGTCCAAGATAAGAATTCGTCAAGTTTGGTTGAGTGTCTAGCTACGTGCTGTTACTTGAAGTACCGTTACTTGGAGAAGGTGTGCATTACTTGTATGAGCCAGTGTATAGCCGTATTGTGGGGATCGTATTCTGGCTTCGAATATTAGTTTGGTATATATGTTGAGTGTTGAGCGTTTACTTGAAGAGTGAAGTATCCCTTTGTTAGGTTGTCCTGACACACCCTTGTACAGAGATATCTAAGACACTCCGTGATGGTGCCTAGTAAGTAATTAAACCGCCCCAGGTATGGCATGCATTATAATTATTTTTAATTAAATAAAACTGGAACAAATAGGGATTGTAATCCAACCGGTTAGAAGTAATCCGAGTAATGTATATTATTTGCCATGATATAATAAATTCACTAGTACTGGCTTACTTGACATTACGTCTTAAGGTATCCTGAACAATAGTCTGCGACAATACAAGCTATCTACTACCCACTTATCTGCGACAGTTCACCTATCATCATTTTACCGCTGAGTTAATCAACGTGTGTTTCTATGAGACAACACACCCACAACTTCTTCCTCGGTTTAGGGATGAAGTGCGTTATAGGACTTTTGTTTCCATTGTTCTAATTTTCCGTAATTTGCATGTAACTTCTAATTTAGATATATTACTTAGTGTATGTCTATTATTAGCACGCTATCAATCTGCAATAGGGGTTAATCCAACGTTCTTAGTACATACAATAGTTTATAGCTTCCCTCCAACCTCTTTCACGAAAAAACTCTTAGCCTATGTATAGTTTGAAGTAAATATAAGATATAATAAATGGATTACAAATGTCCATTATAAACAAAATGGAATATGTATGATTATTGCACTGTTACTTAAATAGCAGATGTACGAAAAAATACAGAAATAGAGAATATATATAAAGAGCAGAAAAGTGATAAGTTTTCATTTTTTTATTTAAGTTGTTTTAAAATCTCACATTTTTCTGATGTCACATATGTAACCCGTTGCCTGGTAACATATAGTACTCGCCGTGATAATAGCATGCAAAAGATTGACGTTCACAAATAATATAGTTGTCTTACAGATATATGTAATACCAGAATATAATTGGTTGCTGGAAAAGGATTTCTTTTTCGACTCAACGGATTGCTCCAGCCACCATGCTGAGAGTAGTTTACACGACTCGAACCTGTTTCTCTTCTTTTCGTAAGGATGTTTTGCCAGTCATTACAAAATAATTATGTTGTCTATACATTCATGTGTCAGTGTGGAGCTAAATACGTTGGCAAGACATCCCAAAGATTAGAAATTAGAATATCCCAACACATACCACGTGATATTTGTTTACACAAGGTTTCGAGATCACCCGGGAACTATCAAGCACAGGAATCAGCCATCGGTAATCACCTGGTTGATACAAATAGTTATTCTTACAACTATTCCGATTGGTGGTTTTCTGTTTCATACAGTGCCAGGTCGAACTACCATCTCACTATTATTGAGGCGTTAGTTATTAACAATTCTCGACCTGGCCTCTGTAGACAAAATATATTTTAAACATCAGTTGGAGATCTTTAATGATAACAATCCACCATAACGTTCAGAGAGTTACTTTTATTTTCTCTCTCAAGCGTTTTCTCCAACTTTAAACAATTTTTTCCACTCATATCTCATCCGATTTTCTTTGTTTTTAATTTATCAGTCTGACGTTTCCTCTTAGAGGGTAAGACAATAAGGCCTTAAGGAACATTTAAGCAATTTTCTTTTTTTTCCACCCCCCCGTGTCATGTATTAAACAAATTTGTCCTCTGAAATTTATTCTACGATTTTGTTGTATGCGAAATTATGTATTATTTGTCAAATAATATATTTGTACTTGATTATATGTATAGATTCCAAACAAAACATCATTATTATTATTAGAGAAATTTGAATATAAATTTATTTTTGTGGACGAATTCTTGTAAATGAGATACCGTAAATACTCGTACTAAAAAAACCGTAAAATTTATAAATATTAAACGGTCGTAAAAACAAAATAGGAACCTTAATGGGTAGTACAAAAACAAACAGTAATTTCGTTTTTTGAGCGTTTTGAAAGATACACAGTCGTAATTTTCATTCAATCCCGAGAAATGTGGGCTCCTCTTTCTAGCAACATATACTTGCAGATGTCAATGATAAGATAGTATATAATGGGACATTAGGTTTACTTTCAGCGGCCTCGCAATTCTTGCCTCCCTTATTTTGTCCTTTAGTTCTTACTTTCCATGCGCTATTTCTCTTACAAAGGGGGAAGAATTGCTGTTTTATTAGTTGGAATCCATCCATATAACATGTATCGTTGTCTATTTTTTGGCATTGAAGTAGTACTTTTTGGAGCTCCTTATATCAAGTACTTGAATGCCTGGTCTAGAGCGATTTCTATATAAAGAGTATGTACGAATAATATAGGTTAAGTAGGTGTGTTCTCCTTGTGTGACTACTAACTAATTGATGCATATGAAAATAGTATATTCCTAGCTGAATACTTTATTGATCAGCCCATAATGATGAATTATTCTAGTTTCATAGTCTCTCTTAATGATGCCTTCCTATCTATGTTGCTCTTTTTCTCTCTTTCCTTAGCTTAATACATGGTAACCAGCTGATGATCCCCGTTTTAATATTTCATGCTTCAGTTAAGGGCCCCTGTTTTTGTTTCACAGTTAGATACTTAAATACCCCTTTTTTATTCATGTATTTTTCAACGAATGCTAAGTCTGCGATACGTTTGATTTAGTTAGTTTCTCTCGGAATTTAAACTGCATTTTCGGGTGTTACTTGTTTTGTTAAAATAACTCAAAGCTTATTGCGACTATATATATATATATATATATATATATATATATATATATATATAGCACACGAAAAGTACTGTAATAAATTTATTAGCAGTTCGTTAAAACACGGTGAATTTGGAATTGAAGACACGACTGATAAACTACGGCACTGATTAAAACACCATTTATATAAATATGCATGTCTATTGATTTCCCACTAAATACATTCTTGAAATCCCACGCTGGCCTGAAGGTTTGATTGTTTTTCTCTTATTTGTACTTATTTGCGAGAAACATATCTTCAACTTTTTGTTCCCTCAGCAGCGTACAGTGAACTTATATCTACACACACACACACACACACACACACACACACACACATATATATATATATATATATATATATATATATATATATATATAATATATATATATATATATATATATATATAAGTCTTTTTTTACCTGGTTGGGCTCGAGAATACCGACTTGTACACGGGCGAAGGATATTTTTCACCTCTCGATGTGTTGGACACGTAAGACATTGTAAGGCCATCCATCTACAAGAAGGAGATATCTGACAATTAAACCTTGTTACCAGCTACTTACGCCGTGGCAGCGAACCGTTGGGGAGGGAGGCTACCTTAGTTCAGATCGGCAACTTTCTCTTAGAGTTAGAATCTCGAACAAAACATCCGGTTTGCAAACCTACAAATGCTTCTGGTTATCGCCGGCCCTTGCACTCCTACTTTGTCTATTAGCCAATCGCAGCGCCTCAAAGATACTCAGTGCCTGGCATTGTTTCCTTACTAGGACAATAAACGCCGTTTCCCGTTCTCTCTATTTGGGAAACTTATGAAAATTGTTTTCGTCACTAGGTTTTACATGACCAGTTTGTTCCGACAGGTTGAGAGTACAGGTTAGACAGCTTGCCTGGCTGCTGTTTCCGATTGACAGGACACGAGAGCAAACACTTTGGTAGCGCTAAGAACGGCTACTCTATCATCATTTGCCTAATACCGCGGGTAGTTGTATGTGTCATGTAGCACATGGAAAGAAGCCCTGCAGTTATCTCTGTCGGGCTTTACCGAGGCCAAACCTCTATGGACCAGGTTCCGACTAATTAAATGCTTGTGTGAGCTTATTGGAACCTAATAAGCACCCACATTGCCGAACATATTCTATAACAAAACAAACATGTCATTAAAAAAATATACATTAAACCTAAACCAGACACCAATAAAACACACCTTCGCCTCAGCCCTTGAGGCTCGCATTCATAAAGAGTCGGGATCTTAGCACCAACATCAACGACGTAGGAACCTTTCACCTGAGAAACTCCCCGAATATCCTAGCACTAAGTGAAACAAAATTGCAATCCTCAATCTTCTCTCACCACTTTTACATGACTGACTACCGCTCTACCGTAAGGACTCTGACAAACATATGCCCAGGCTAGGAGTTTATGTTCGAAACACACTCCCCCTGACTAGAGAACATAGGATAGAATCAGATGACCAAGCCTACATGTGCTCTAGATGGACTTTACATCACAGCGTTAGTTACATATGATGTTTATACCGTTCTCCTTCCACTGAGGCTGTACCCTGCTAAACTCTGTCTCTGTAAGCATAAATAAAGCACTCACACTGGACTCGAATTCCCATATACATGTATTTAGCGGTTTTAATGCACACCACCGTGCCTGGTTGGGATTCTCCAGCCTTACTGACGCAGCCGGCAACTCTACGTATAATTTCAACTTAGCTCACTCCTTCTCTCAAACTGTCGATTTTATGACCCGCATCTCCGATCGAGTAGACCAGCAAGCCTCACTTCTAGACCTTTTCTTGACCTCAATGCCCGAGGCGTGTGTGACGAAATCTCACAGCCCACTCGGTAATGCTGATCATATTGTGCTAATGATTCATTTCACGCTAAAAAGCTGTCCAAAAGCTAGTGAGCCGTTGCTCAAAATAACGAGATACTACAGGAAGACTACTTTTGAGTAAATCAGAGATCACATCAGCGACGCCTCATGAAAAAAAAACGTATTATTCCTGCTGACCAGTGTGCAAATGAGTTAACTGAATTGGTCAAAACAGGCATTGACGTCTATGTCTTCATGCAAAAATTATTTAGCAAGTCCCACTCTCCCCAATCGTTACCCTCGGCATGTGCAGCTGCCATTGCTGAGAGGCAGCAAGCATTCCGTAAATTCTGTCGCCATCAGTCAGCTACTAATAGACATACATTCATAGAGTGAAGAATTAATTGTGAGGCCGTGATAGGTAAAGCAAAGAAAATGTATACTGAGTAAATAAAAAAAAACGCATTCAGTCACATAAACTAGGTACTCGCGATTTATGAACATTCTACAATAGGGTGGTCAACAATGGGCAATAAACGACTTCCCCACTATCCACCCACAATGATGTCGTTGGCACGGCAACTGATAAGGCTGAAATACTTGTCCAGCGTTTCGTTTCTTACTCCACTCTGGCTTTGCACAACCACTCCCTCCGTAAATTCTCATTGCGGACCAACTACACAGTTGATAATGTGGTCATCACCTCATCCCAGGGAAGATACATCATAAACACCTTCCTAAACAAAAGAAAGATCCAGGTTGTCCTCGATGGCTGTTCATCTAAGAAACATGACATACATGCTAGTGTACACCAGGGATCTATCATTGGGCCTTTATTGTTCCTGATCTTCATAAACGATATCCCTGATGACATAGAGGCTGAGTTTGATTTATTTTCTGACAACACCACACTTTACTCTCGTCATGTTGGCAAAACGGACGTAATCATATCCGTGGCAATGGTTGAATCCTTAGAAAATGACTCCCAGGCTGTAGTGAATTCGGGTCATCGATGGTTGGTAACGTTTAATGCCGCAAAGACAAAAATGCTTTTCTTCAATGACTACATGAAACCTCTCCCACCACCGATTGTCATGGTAAATAACACCCTACCAAAGAGTTCAACATTCAAACTCCTCGGCCTAACTTTCACAGGTAACATGAATTGGAACACACACATTAAAGACATTGCCAAGGCTGCAGCAAAGTAGGTGGAATCCCTCTACTGTGCTAGTAAACTCCTCACAACTGACATTATTCTGTATTTCTACACAGCCCCCATCCGTCCTTGCATGGAGTAGTGTTGCCACATCTTGGCTGGTGCACCATCTACTAGTCTCTCTCTCCTTGACAGGGTCTAAAAAAAGTCGGCAAATTAATAGGTCCCTCACTGCCAACCAAGCTCTAGCCCCTGTCATATCGCCGCAATGTGCCATCCTTATGCTTGTTTTACAAATACTTTAATGGATTATGCTCCGATAAACTTGCTACTCTGGTCCCCCATCGACGTAAATCAACTAAACGAACTCAAAATCAGCTAAATCCCATCAATTCACTGAAAAAGTCCCCAGATGCCGGAAAGTAGTCTACTCCAATAGCTTCTCTCCTCGTGCTGCTGGGCTCTGGAACTCCCTCCCCACTCACTGTATCCCTGATAGTACCGATATGCAAAAGTTTAAAACTAACATCTCGCTGCACAGCTCTCTTATTATCAGTAGCCGCTTACGTCTACAGTGGCGTCCTGCCTTGTTTGAGGTGAAATATGATGAAAAGTAAACATATTAGATTTCTTTAATTAATAACCACATCTAGAATACACAAACCAAACACACGTAAGTTAACATTAAATAGTATTTCGTCAGTATTATCAAGGATATGGATAGAAATTATTACTTACAATTAAAGTCACGAATGACGCTTGCGTTTATATATGAGAACTTTAACAAAATCTAGCACTCCTAGAATAAAGCAGTTAGCAAGACATCGGCTTATATAATGTACAATGTCTACCCAATGTCTTAGAGCATTGAAAAGCGGCGAATAGAAAGCACAATCACAACCACAAATAAAGCGGTATGAAGTGTAATTACATGCCCACAAGAAGAGTATTTTAAATTGAAATACAAAAGAAAACCACCGACTGGTCACAAATATAATACGATGGTAAATGGCAAGTAATGGTTAGGGTTAAGGTTTGGGTTAAGAGAACACTGAGTTGTTATAGTGATGTGACAACGCTGAGAGTACTCTACATTGGAAAGACTTGTGGAAACTCAGAGTTGAGGTGCAACTATTTCATTTTACCAGTGAGTGATTCCTCCTATTATTATTATTATTATTATTATTATTATTATTACTATTACTATTAGTAGTAGAAGTAGTAGTAGTAGTAGTAGTAGTAGTAGTAGTAGTAGTAGTAGTATGATCATTGTTAGGTCGACGGCTGTTATCAGTGTGAATTCAGTTGTTCACGATTGTTGCAGAACTAACCTCGGTAATCGAAAAGAAGCGAACGGTACATCATGTCTAGAGTGACTTATTGTTGCATTGCCACTTTGTAATGCTACATCATAAGGGACACTGAAATAGACTAGGGTTGCTACTTTCCCCCTTTTGTCCTATATTACGATGTCAGTATTACCAGCTCCGTTGTCCAGATATGTAGCTGTAAGGATTGCCTACTCATGGTGGATTGTGTATACATTATTTCCAACTGTTCTTTCTTGTATATGCTCCCATTACTTGCTGCTACACTGGATATTCCCCTTTTTACAAATAGTCCATTGACGATATTTACACACTCCGTTGTGTCAAATTGCATAATAGCCATTGCCCAGGAGAAACTTACAACTGGATGTCAGGTGGCTCACACTCTATACTATGTGGCAGAACCTGCACTTGTATTGTTGCTTAGACAACTCATTTTTAAAGAAATTGTTCATCAAGCCTTGATCTTCAGCAGCCATTATCATTCTCTCCTGATCATAGTAGAGAGATCCGCTTTTCAACCAGTATACAAAGCCCTATGTATCTATATATTCCTCGGATAATTAATCTAGGAAATACTTAGCACGTTGTTGCTTGGCCCATTCTTCCAGTCTTGGTGTATTTCTTGCGGCTTTTGCGGGCTATTTCTGTGGCATGATTGTTGTCTGTGTCTGTGTCTGTGTCTGCCTCATTTGTAAGACAGTCATGTCCAAAATGTTTGGCCAGTATTGTGATAGAGGTTGTTTTGCTTGCTCTGGATTCTTGATGTTGGCATACCATCATAAGGTTAGGGTTTTAGGAGCTCATCATACATCTTGATGTAATTTATGAAGAGCAGGTTGTTGACTTTTTTGTTTTGATCTTGTATGAGACCCTAGCTCAGAGTGTAAGCACTCTGGCTTTTGTTAAGTAATTTGCTTGGTGGATCAATTGCCAGGCAAAAGAGTGAAGAAGATAAGCTATCTCCTTGGGAGATTCCTCTTTTGATCTCGACATCACTTATTTTTATTGTTCTATTAGTGTGTCTTAATGTCATAGTTGTTTTCCACATAATTAATTGTACTGCCATGGTTTTCTTGATGACCGGATAGATAGTATATATATGAAGGCAGCGCAGGAGCCATGCGTGGGGTACACTATTTTATGCCTTTTGATATTCAGTTATCTATGTGTATGTGTGGGTGTGTCATGCAAAAAGTAAACACTACAAAAAACAACAACATACTTGATATATTCTGGGTCAGCGTGTCCTTAAGTAGATTATATCTTAAATATTAAAACAAAATAGTCATTATTTGTGGGTCAATTAGAACAGATTTCGTCAGTGGGGGGGCAGTTTTTCCATCTCTTGTATGTACTAATTTTAGAAAGGAAATAACGACTATTCTTCGAGGAATCAATTATATAAAAAAGAAAGTGTCTGCGGCTGTATGCCCAGAAAGAGAAATTGTCTGGGCAGAGAGGTAAGATGATCGTGGGGGGCTCATGAGAAAAAGAAGGAGGAAAAAAGAGAAAGATAATTACAAATAAATAAAGAGATATGTACACATAGAAAGACTTATAGCAATGTGTTACACATATTCCTGTGAAACGCCGGGTAGCTCTGCTAGTAGGTTGTAAAGTCTAGTATCTTACCATTTTATATGAATGGCACTCTACACTTTTTTCAGATTGGTCACATCTATTTAAAATATCAAGTAATCAAAACAGATCTGACAATAATTTGATATTCGATTATGTTCGAAACATTCCGAGGATTTAATAGAAAGAAAATAACTAGGTGAAATATGCAATCGAGTCGAAAATGATCTGCATTTGCCTCGGAACACATGCACGACGCAGAAGAAAAAAAAGCCGAGCCTATAACTCGCACGAAGATCTGCGCATCATGTCGAACTGTAATAATATTTGGGTTTGGTAAACTTTGAATTTTGAGAATACATCAATGTAATATGCCAATTTCTAAACAAAACATTTTTTTATCGAAAAGTAAATATATTCTCTCTCTTAGTTTAAAGGTTGGCATTTTTATATCGTTAAGTATTTGTATGATATTCAATCTCAAACCAATTTACTAGTATTTTATGAATTTTCGAACAGGCTAATTAAATTTCATGCACAGTGTGTCAGATGGAAGTAGTCGGCTTAGTGACAATGAATATAATTATAATAGTTGTGAAATTTTACCAGTAGGTATTAGACAGCATGTCATAAGTATTCACTGAAGTGTCATTTTCATTGGAGTACTTTAATGAATTTTAGGGTGCATACTATAGGGAAAACCGCTCATTTAAAAAAATAAATATATATCAGATGTTCATTCTATCGTGCCCATAATTATTAAACACAGATGAAGCAAGATGACCTTAATTTTAATCGAGTCTCAAGAGTGCCTTCAAATTAATCATTAAATAATTTGAAAGATTTTCTAAAATCAAATATGTTATTGATTTGTATCAAAATAAGATTAAGTATTCAGTACATTACGTTTAATATGATTATATATTGATTTGAATCTTCATACCGGCACATATATTAAGTGCGAAACTCTTCTGTAGGATATATATATATATATATATATATATATATATATATATATATATATGTATATATATATATGTATGTATGCATATATATATATATATATATGTATGTATATATATATATATATATATATATATATATATATGGAGTAAGAGGTGAAAAAGAGAGATCCAAAGATTGCTTATGTCACTTGTAGCTTTTGGTTCAAAATAGTTAGTTGACTGGGAGTGCAGTTTTGCGGCTCCTAACACGCACCGTGTGAGTAGCAATACTTACGATGTGCCCCTGTGATTCATTTTACTGTCAGACTCGGGCACATTTGCTCTTCAAACATACTTCAATACACCATTCCTTGAGTACTAATCAGAGTATAGAAAATGTGAAGCTTTGTCAGCTTAGATATGCATGACTTACATGCGTGTTGAATAAACTCTGGTTCTTAGTAACGTTAGTCAGTCAGGCATTGCTTAAGTGCATAGGAGAAGAAGGAGCTTTACTAAGATGTGCTAAAAACACGTTTCTATGAAGAACACATCTATGATAGAGTAAACATGCGATCGAAGTTGCTACTAATCATCTTGGACATTCTGTTCACTAGGTTCTCGTTATTAATATTCATCACGTTTTGTATGGGGTGTCCAAGCATAGTTAACTATACTTCACTGATGTACACATATTATTTAAACTGAACTCATTTTTGTTTATCAAATTTCCCTATGACCATTTGCTATGAAGACGTTGAGACGACATCAGAACTAACAAGTCGAAGCCTATATTAATATTTCTGAACAAAAGACGGAAGATGTTTAATCTTAGCATCTCTATTTATAATACAACAGGTGACTGAAGATGTTACCAGCACAGGTTGATGTGTAAACAACCCTATTAAGGATTGTGCAATGCATCCCGTTTTAAAAGAGAAACATGCAAGAAAAATAACATCATACATCGACGGTTATTCTTCTCAGCTTGGTAGTTTACTGCCTCTAGTACAGCCTTACATAGAAGGTAGAACATTGTTTAAAATTGATACTTGAAAAAATGAACATAAGAGAAAGAAAATAAGATAAAATTAATACTTGAAAAAAATTGTATAGAAGTTATACTTGAAGAATTTTACATAGACAGAGGAAAATTGTATAGAATTTATATTTGAAACATTTTACATAGAAAAAAGACAATTGCATGAAATGTATACTTGAAAAATTGTATAGAATTCATACTTGAAAATATTGTATAGAATTTATAGTTGAAAAATTGTATAGAGTTAATATTTGATACAATTCACATAGAACAAAGACAATTGCATAGGATCTATACTAGAAAAAATGTATAGAATTCATAGTTGAAAAATGTTACATAAAAGGAACAAAATTGTATAGTATTTATAGTTAAACACATTGTATAGAATGTTTACTTGAAAATATTTTATTATATGTATAATTGAAATAATTGAATATAATTTATTCTTGAAATTTGTGTATACAATTCATGGTATACTTAAAAAAAAATTATTGTATACTTTAAAGATTGTATAGAATTCATACTTGAAAAATTTAACATAGAAGGAAGAAAATTGTAATAGAATGTATACTTAATAAAGTGTATAGAATGTGTTGTATACTTGAGGATAAACACATATTAATCAACCCATATTAATAACCATTTGAAGTTGGAGCGTTATTACATCCCGTGTAACATAGGGATTACCCGATGCATTTACTAAGGAGATTCGACGACTGAACATGGAAATTTCAGCGCGTTCTGAAACCTGCTTTTATGTTGAGGATCATGAGATAAAAAAGCAGTATCTATTTACTATCTTCTGCGCTGGACATATAATAGGTTGAAACGGGTTTTGCGATTCGCTTTTCCTTGGTTGACAAACTTGATTATCTGTCTGGTATAAATGATATTATCCTAAAACTACGAATACTCCATGCATGTTGACGACTCATTACTATTCTTTGTGTTTAGGTTCCAATCAATTCTGCAAGTAACGATGTGATCAAGCAGTTATATAACGCTATATGTTCCAATTCTACTTCGAGCTTTATGCACATTAAAGAAACTCATCTATGCTATTGTAAAAATACACAGCAATGGAGTTTACTTAATACATTTTTGCTCTGAGTTATACTTATTCAGCTGTAACGCATTCTCTTGGCAAAACCAGGCAGACATTTGGGCAGCCCAAGATAGAATAAAAAGTCACCAAAAAAGGTGTACAAATATATATCTACATCGTCCGGGGTGATGATTGTTATATGGATCACCTGATGGTACGTGGCTAATTGGAATTGAATGAAAATTCGTATAAAATCGGCGCACAAATTCAAAAGCCAATGCAGTCTGCCAATAGCTCTTTGACCCTTTAAAAACAAATAGTTTAATAACCCATAGCAGAACTGACTGGGAACAAGTTTACGCAGCTAGCTTTGATATTTTAAGTCCACTGGAGATGAAACACAGATAGTGTTTTGATAAGTATGATGATAAGGTTTGCCAAATATTTAACAGAAAACACTCGACATATTATTCTTCAAGATACAAACTTGATAATCAGATGTCAAGTTGAGTTTTCACTCCAAGTATACCAGGCTACCATTTAGCGCAAACCCAGAGCTCTGGAAAAGCAATAGTAGCAATAAATATTAACTTAAATACAAGATGTTCGACATAACTCAAACGAAACTCAATTGTCGGTCAGTCGGTGTACTGTTCTCTGCTTGTCTTGGCCAAGTTAGGTGCAAAGATAACACTGCACTAATCCATTGTAACCGAGTGTTTGACATACAATTACATGGGTTTTAATTCTGTTAATTGGTGGGAGCAACTATCTTCATCCAGCACGTGAAAACAGTTGACATCATTTCAATACAGACATCTGAATTGAGCCTGAGTATTGTTTTCGAAGATGTGTGTCGACGTGAAAAAGACTATCATGGGAAACACACCCAAGGACCATTACAGTTTGATGGAACTTGTTTTTCATGACGCGTAAGACTTTGTGCTGCCTATAAGCTAGACACCTTTTGTTCGGCGTCTTGTGTAACTGGTTATTAGACACAAGTACATATTTTGGCTTAAAAATAAATTTGACCTTTTTGACGAGAGTTTTGGACTTCGTAAAAAAAGTTCTCTTTAACCTCGTCAGTAAGTAAAACATCTCTACGACTCTTGTATAAGGAATAACAAAGATAATCATTAAGCTTTATGACAAACTCTGACTCACTCGTATATGATTGCGATACCTAGCCTATTAATGTATATATTTACAATAATTAATTAAAGTGATTTAACAAAACAAGGATAATTTATTTAACCTATCTAAAAATATTTGCTGAATAATTTTCAAGAGGAAAGACTTAGAATTAAACTAACTAAAAAGATACAACCATGTGTTCAGAAAGGGTAAAATGTGACTGGCTTATTTTCTCTATCCTACTGTCCGTTCCCCTGTTACCGACCCCACAACAAAAAAGGAAAAATGGTTACTGACTGCTAAATCTCTCTTATAAACTTTTATATATTTTATGAAAAAAAAGTGTTAGTTAAACCCTCTTTTCTCCTCACAACACAGACTCCAACAGGCGTATTTATTTCTTCTCTATTTGAATTTCCTTACGGTATTATTTAAAATATAAATACATTTGTATAAAAATTACATAATAATTCATACTTATTATATATCAATACATGTTAATATATATGTATTTAAATGAATAACTAGGAGAGGTCTTGTCTGTTTTTCATTAAGGAGAGTTTTATTATTCAAAATATATATTCAAGTATTGGAAGTAGAAAGCTTTGCGAATACAATGCAAGGTAACACACCAGCTTGTTATCTATAACCTAATGTATTCACATTCAAGGTGAGCATGTAAACACAGGAATATTACTTTTTATTATTACACATCGTTTTAGTCCTTCACAATGTGTATGGTACGTAATTGAAATGATCGTTTTCGTTGTTTTATTCATCACGATACATATTTCGACGTTTACGTTTAAGATTTTTTTCTGCTAAAAGCCAACAAAACGAATAGAATTAGAATATATTCAAACCAGTTTTTTTACACCAGGGTTCACCAATGTTTTAACTTCAGTCTACGCCACAATCGTCGCTCTCACATACTAAGAACAATGGTCGTCCCTACATATCCGATATCTTTTTCGATTATCTTTTTACTTCTAAAACGTTTTATTATCACTTTATATGTGACAGCGACGTTTTCGTAATAGTTTCTTTATCTTCGCTAGAACTGTGTATTATTATGTGTCTAGAAAAACAATAACATTTAAAACATCTGAAATTCAAACCTGACAGGTAATAATTATATATTGCTGTAATCTAGAAGATGACAATCATATTTCCCGACTGCATTTTTAGACTTGCGCAATGTTTTCTCTGCTACGTGGTGTGTAGATATTGTTATGTCGGAAGATATGAGATCAGTCAAACTATAAAATGTTACCACAACTGAGCTGGTCCAAAGCATCTATCATTGCTGCTAATAACATCGTAAAAAGTTAGCTTAACACCTTTTTTTTTTAGAAATACCAACAATTGAGAATAAGCTGAAATCGCCGAAATATTGTGATAATCCGTCGTTACACATACGATCCTGGAGGTAAGTGTAATTTATTATACACGAATAGAATATATAGTTAAAAAATGACATGGATACCACGACATTGAGTTTTCAGTTTTCCTTCTTAGAGCCTGATATATTTCCACATTGTTATAGCTTATGATACATTTAATGTGTGTGTTCTTTATCAAAATTAATTTTCTTCAGAGGCAGTCATGGAACTGACCAAACACTTCTAATATTATATTTTAATACTATATATATATATATATATATATATATATATATATATATATATATATAATTAGTATGTAATGTGCATACACACATTCTATTATGAAGTGACCAATATCTTATGTATAGTATTAGGTATTTACTTCGACATTGCTCAATATGTGATAACACTTTAGCAGTAGTGGTATAAGAGTCGGTGATTTACTTGCGGGAATAAAACATAGACGAGTCTGTGTATTTAACTTCTTATTAATATATATGAATAGTTAAAATATATATATATATATATATATATATATATATATATATACATATTCTTATGGTCTGA
The DNA here is from genome assembly GCA_963556195.1 of Sepiola atlantica. Taxonomy (NCBI): domain Eukaryota; kingdom Metazoa; phylum Mollusca; class Cephalopoda; order Sepiida; family Sepiolidae; genus Sepiola; species Sepiola atlantica. Next base: position 193,071,359 of record OY744516.1, read on the forward strand.
TGGTAAAACGCCGGACTGCTATCAGTAATTTTCTAGGAGTGTGCCCGTAAATTATTTGATGTACATAGATATTAATTAATATATATATATATATATATATATATATATATATATATATATATATATATATATATATATATATATATATATAAAATAAGATAATCACACAGTTTATTTCACAGGACAATTGAATGAAATATTTTTTACCGCCAAAAAATACAGATATGCTTGTCCTGTCAGTAAAAACAATAACAAATAACTGTATATATATATATATATATATATATATATATATATATATATATATATATATATATATATATATGTTGCGTAGTCTTTAAATTATCGTACCTTCTCTTGCTCGTTGCTGGAGGGGTGTCGTCTCGATGTCGTCTAGTGGTTGATTTCTTTTGTCGCTTCTGTACTGCCGTGAACATCGCCGTCCCCTGTGTCTGCAACAAAAAGCTCATACCACGGTTCAGAAGGTGAACAATCTTTTAAAGTTTGATTCTGTTTGATTCAGATGTCAGTCTACCTTGGAGATGTGTCACCAACGTCAAGGAAGAGACCAACTCACTACTCTATCGTAGTTAAATCCTGCCTGAAGCCCTTAGCCATTGGAAGATAGGGGAAGAAGAAATCTCACGCTTGTATTCTCTTAGGGATTGAATTCCCATAATCATTTAAAGACTACATAGAGAAATCGTCTGTTCGACCTGCTTCCAAAACCCAGACTGGCGAAACTCCATTTCCAACACTAAATCCCGTGACGTCACAGAACCCCTATGAGCAGGTGTACCTTGACTCTTGACCCGAGGTATCCTCAACGTAGTGACCCTGTCAACGTCTGTAAGCTTCGACTGTGAGAAAAACGCTATTCTGCACTCTTTTGTACGGGTTTCCCCGCACTAAATCGCCCAAGCCAAAACAAACGATCTCCTACCCATACGTCCGGCCTCAGAGGGTCATTATCCAACATATATATATATATATATATATATATATATATATATATATATATATATATATATATATATATATATACAAATTATTTATTTAAAGCTATATGTAACAAATGTCAGAGATCTACGGGTGTTTCATTGAGATGAACATACTTTTTAGCTTTATAGTCTGTTTAAATCATCAGCAACTGACGAAATAGAAAACAACAGTTTCTGAGTCGCTGATGATCGAATAGACTATAACGGCTTTTTAAAGGATAACATGTTAATCAATCTCGATGAAAACGCAATATGTCTGTTAAATATGTAATATATAGTTGTTAAATAAATGATTTTAATTGTGGCTGTCATATTTACAGATCGAGCATTGCATTTATTTTTTACATACGCTCACGTACAATATATATATATATATATATATATATATATATATATATATATATATATATACATTAATAAATTAATACTAAATTAAACTTTTTGTAAGATGGAATAATTCTCAGATTTTGCAAGATTGTGTATCATTTAAGATTAAAACACAAATTAGTTCACATAACAAGTTAGAGCATTATTAATACTGTTTTAAATGGAATGAAGGTGAAATAAAAGATCACATATATTTCCTGATCCACACATTTTTATTTGTCTGTCTTTTTCTCTTGCTAATACTTTGCTAGGTTTAAGACGGGTCAAAGCGTTCGAGGTTGAAAGAGAGAAAAAGTGTGGGAAATGTATGCACTATCAAATCTACTTAGAAAAGGAAGGTGTAGTCGCAACCACTAGTTGGACGTAGTTTAGGAACCACCAGATAAGACATATTTATATCTGGCCGCGAATGGGGACCAACATTTCAACTGAAACTTATAAGTGTAATTGAAAAAGAGCTACGTTCTTAATTTTGTTTATTCCAGAACTGTCTCTTTCTGAAATGATCTATGTATTGACTGTCTCTTTGCTAGTTTCGCCTCCTGTGCATGTTCCACAATTGTTTATTTGTCTGACGGGTCAACGCCTTCAAGATTGAAAGACAAAACGCTAAGCCCGGCTGCTCCATCAACAGTTGCATAATGTCGTGGATAACTGTATGTACGATGTCCCGCCTGGATACGGACCTTACAGTTATACCCCGGTGGGCTTTCCCGAAGCCACAACCCCAATGGACCAAATCACGACTAATGGAATGGTTGTGCGAGCTTATTGACGCCAAAACGGGCAGCCACTTTTCTCTCCCTACCTTATTTAAAATCAAACATGAATTAATAAAATAAACAAAAAAACTTAAACCAGATACTCAACAAATCCGGGGATTTAAAACCAACATTAACGACGGAGAAACTGTTCCCCTGACAAACTCCCCGAATATCCTAGCACTATGTGAAACACACCTCAATCTCTTCTCACTACTTTGACATGACTGATACTTTTCACTCTGCTGTAAGGACTCTGACAGACATATGCATGGGCTAAGAGTTTATTTTCTAAACCCCTCTCGTTCACTAGAAAATACATGTTATAATCGGAGGACCAAGCCTGCATGTGCTTTAGATTGACCTTACATCGCAGTGTACGTTACGTATATTTCTTATATTGTTCTCCTTCGACCCAGGACTGTACCCTGCTTTACTCTGTCTCTGGAAGCTTAGATCGAGCACTTTCATTCGACTCGAATTATAAAATACATGTATTTAAGGGGATTTAAATGCTCACTACCGTGACTGCTGGTGGTTCACCTGCATTACTGATGCAGCTTGGAACTCTATTTTTAATTTCTCCTCGGCTCACGACCTCTCATAGAGTGTCACTTTTCAGACCCGCCTTTTTCATCGTGCGAAGCAGCAAGCCTAACTTATCGACCTGTTTTTTACCTCACTACTCGAGACTCGGTTGCGAATACCCATAGCCCGCTCGGAAACTCTGATCATGTTGTGGTAATGATACTTATCACCTTAAAAACTATTCTTAACGCTGAATAGCTGTTACCTAAACGACGAGAAACTATGAGCAGCATGATTTTCAATCCCTCATGGAGCACATCAGCGACGCCTCATGGGGTGAAACCTTCTCACTTCCTACTGATCAGTGTTCAAATAAGCTAACTTAATAGGTCAACGCTGGCTTTTGTGCACATGTCCTCGCGCGAAAATTCTTCAGCAAACCCCACTCTCCTCAATTGTTCACATACGAATGTGCAGCTGCCATTGCTGAGAGGCTGAAAGTAGTTAGAAAATTCGGCTGCTATAAGTCAACTGCGATTAGAAAAAAATATATAGAGGCAAGAAATGATTGTTAAGTAGTGATACATGAAGCACACAGAAGGTATACAGAGATAACCTAAAAAACGCATTCAGTCAAAAAAACTAGGTGTTCGTTATTTCTTGAAATTCTACAATAGCGTGATTAACAAGGTGCAATCAACACTTCCCACGCTATTAAATTACAACAATATTGTTTGCACGGAAACTGATGAGGCTTAACTACTTGCCGAGCGTTACGCCTTAAACTCTACTTTGGACTCAGCAAACGACCTTCTCCCAAAATTCCCATTGAGGACTGAAGCAACACTTGAGAACCTTGTCATCACCCCATCTGAAGTCAGAGACATCATAACAAAACCTTGACACCTTCAAAGCCTGTGGCCTGATCTTGTACCAGTAATAACAATAAAGAAATTATCTGATGTGATGGCCCCTGTCCTTTCCAAACTATACAAGAAATGTCTTGTTAAATCTTGTTACCCTGATAGATAGAGAATAACCTCTGTTGTACATGTCTTCAAGAATGCTGGTGATAGAACTGATCCTCTACACTACCGCCCAATCAGTCTGCTTCGCGACCTTTGCTAAAATCTTTGAATCATTCATCAAATTAGCGATAGTCTGGCACCTAGTAAATGCTAAAGTTTTTTTTCTGATCAGCAATACGGATTCAGACAAGCACGATCTACCGCAGATATCCTATTGGTCATCTCTGAACACATATACAATACACTTTACAAAGCAGGTGAAGCTAGGGCGGTAGCGCTGGATATATTCAAGGCCTTTGACACGTTCTGCCATGTAGGGCTTCTCCTAAAACCTGAACTAATATGGTATTACTGGACAAATACTTAATATAATAAAATCCTTCCTAACAAAAACAAATATCGAGCTTGTGCTCGATTGCCGTTCATCTAAGCAACATACCATAAATGTTAGTGTACCCCAAGGATCCATCCTTTGCCCCACTGTTAATGATTTTCATGGATGACCTCCCTAGTGTTATTGAGATTGAGATTGGTATATTTGCTGACGATACCACGCTCATCTCTCGTCATGTGGACAATGGATGAATCCTTAAAAAATTACCTCCATTTGTAGTAGAATAGGGTCAACAATAGATGGTAACTTTTAATGCCGCAAAGACAAAGTTACTTTCCTTCAATAACTACAAGACACCTCTTCAACCACTGATTTTCATGGCAAATAACACCATACCTCACTATTCAAACTCTTTTGCCTAAATTCATCTGATAACATTAATTGGAATAAATAGATTGAATACATTGCCAGGACTGCAGCAAAGAAAGTGGGTTTTCATCTACCGTGCCAGTAGACTTCTTAGACCTTCCATTATTCTATATATTTACAAAACCACCATCCGCCCATGCATGGAATATTGTTGCCACATCTGGGCTGGGGCATAATCTACTAGTGTCGCTAACTTGATAGGTCCATCACTATCTACCAAGCTCCAACCCCTGTGTCATCGCCGCAATGTTTCATCCTGTGTGCCTGTTTTATAAGTACTTCAATGGATTGTGATCTGAGGAACTGGCTATCTTGGTGCCCCCTTGGCGTAAATTTACTAGACCAACCCGACACACTGCCAAATCCCATACATTTACTGTGGAGGTAGGTCCCCAGATGTCGAATAACTTTCTACTGCAAAAGCCCCTTTACTTCGTGCTGTTGGACTCTGGAACTCCCTCCCTGCTCCCTGTTTACCTGACGGTACTGACATGCATACATTTAAAACTAATGTAAACACACATCTCGCTGCGCAGCTCCTAATTTAGGTTGACCCCCAAACATTTACCCTCTTTCTCAGTAGCCGTTTATAGAGGTGGCCTGTCTAATTTAGGGTGAACCATGTTAAATATATATACGTATGTGCGTAGAGAGAAAAAGGCAGATATTAACAGCTATAGATGAATATATTGATATATACATAATCACGCATATATATGCGTGATATATATTTATACAAAGAGATATGGGTAAATATGAATATTTATATAAATTATCAACCGAAAATAGTTTTCGCCGTTGCTGTTGCTATAAAATAATTACAGGTTAGATTTTTCATTATTAGATACGTTGAGGAGACGCAGTCACGTCGAAACGCGGTTCCATGGCTTACTATTTTATCTATACAAAATTAATAAACTACAAATATATATACATATATATATATTTGTGTGTGCAATTTCTGTATATATATATATATATATATATATATATATATATATATGCATGTGTATATACATACGCATGACTCTAAATTTGAGTTACATTACGTATGTAATGGAGGAAGCACTCAACTGTTCATGAAACAATAGGTACCAGAAACTGTAGCACATTCATTACATTGATTGGAAGAAACCGACTATTGTGTTTTCGTATTGTTTAACATTAAAGACTCCTACTCCTACAATGCGATGAAATAAATATTACATATAGACGCTGGAAGACTGTTCTAATTTATTAAGAATACCAATAGATTAAAACTGATTATACAGCCTAATTTAATGTTGCTGATTGGTAACTGGACTCAGCGGAAATGTCTTACCTAGTGGGTTTGTTCATTCGTTCATAAGCTTACATATATGGGTGTTGCTAGATTTAAATATATAGGACTGTATAGAAACGGCGGTTTAGTTATAGTTTAATATACAAATCAGCTCAAAGGTGTAAACATTTGTAAAACATTTACACAAAGCTATGAAAGATTGTCGACTCAAAGTGGCAACCGCAGCGTGAATCAAGATCACAGATTTTCTAGATGTAACACTGCACCTAAATAAGAGACATGATACACCTTATATGAAAGATAACAACGATCCAGTACATGTATATCCCCAACTAAATTATCAACTTAGCGTAATAAACCATATCCTAATATAACTTAGTCACAGGTTTAGTAATAACTTATATAATTATATTTTAATAGTAATTTGCAATAGCGATATATATATATATATATATATATATATATATATATATATATACATATGAGTATTTAAAAAAAATGTTTTGCAAGTACATCGAAACGTTGGGTGGACATGATGGGTTGATGACTGTTTTTTTTCTTGACTGTGGATGTCTTACAAATAAAGACGAAACGATGATGATTATATAAAAAAATATATTTTGGTTTTCCTTTTTCATTTCCCATTACGTCGGATTACTGGCATCCTTCCTTTCTCATATACATATATATATATATATATATATATATATATATATATATATATATATATATATATATATCTATATATATATATATATATATATACACACACATATATACACACATATATATATGTATATATTCATATATATATATATACACATATATATTTATATATACATATGTATATATACACATATATATTTATATATACATATGTATATATACACATATATATATATATATATATATATATATATATATATATATATATATATATATATATATATAAAACAACTCCGAAAAAAATAGCGGTTATACCAACACTAACATTAAATACCAAAATAGACGGAATAATTACGCTAGGAGGAAAATACATGGAAAAAAAGTTTAGTATACGTCCTGATTTAATTCACTAGTAAAATCTAAAATTGGGCATATGTTCTTTAATCTTTTGAATCGACATTTTCCGATAAATACCCCACTACATAAAATATTAAATAAAAAGACAATACAACTTAGTTATAGTTGTACAAATAGTTTAGCAACACTCATTCAGAGAAATAATAGACTTTTATTAAAAAGTTATGATAACAACTTATAAAATAATTATACCAAAAAATGAATGTAGTAAATGCCCGTTACAAGAAATGTTTTTAAACAAAAATATAGTATTGCCAAAAAACAATTCTAAACTAAAACCAAATTACATACAGGGTACAAGTACTGATTTTACGGCCAGATGCACTTCACAAGGTGCAATTTAATAATCCAGGGACTAATACAATAGATACTTCACTATCCAAGTACATATTATCCCTGAAAAATGAGAATATAATTCCTGAAGAAAAATGGAGTATTTGAACACTTTCCTCGACACTCACACTGCCCAACCACTGTTTTCTTTCGGGCATTGTTATTTTTCCTGATAACAGTTGTTTACAAAATCAAGGAGATGAAGTAGGTTTAAACTGTACGCACTTCAAACAGCTAACTCTGGATAAGTTTGTGAACAATCTAAAGAATTTAACACGACTAACAGCAACAGAGATATGTATATTTGATGTAAAGTAGTAGAATTACAATAAACTAACAACATTTGAAGATTTAGGCTTAATTAGTAGTGCCATTCATTATAGTAATAGTCATAATAATTATAAGTAGTGTTGCTAATAATAATAGTAATAATAATAGAAATAATAATAGTAGAAAAATAGCAATAATAGTAATAATAATAATAACATAGCTATAATAAGTTTAGTAATGTGATAATAATAATATCAGTAATAATCGTAATAATGTTGATAATAATTGTTATATAACTAATAGTAATAATAGTAATAGTAGTTATAGTAATACTATTAAAAATAGAAATAATACGGGTAATGATAATAATAGCATTAGTAGCAGTAAAAACACAAATAATAATTATTATGATAATAGTAATTGTAAACAAAATAATAATAATAATAATAATAATAATAATAATAATAATAATAATAATAATAGGAATCACTATACTTATACTAATGATCATAATTATAATAGTAATAATATAAATATTACTAATTATGAGAATATTAATATCAATACTAATAGCAGTAAGAGTTATAATAATAATTATGATAATAATAATGATGATAATAATAGTCATAATAATAATAATAATAATAATAATAATAATAGTAATTATAATAGTTGGACTAATAATAGTGATAATAATAGCTTTGATAACAATAGTATTAATAACAATAATAATATAACTTTAGGTGTGTACTTGTGTAACCTACACTTATCCAAAATAGTATAATGCTACATACATGCATACAGTTATTGGGGCACCTGACACAGATTGATAGCAACAGATTTACTAACATTCTTATGATTAATTCATAATTATTAATATGATTTAATACTGTATATTCGTCTGATCAAAATTATTTGAAGATCACCTTAAACATTATAGGTGTATGTTTTATTGCTGTATTTATATAAAATGTACTGTATAGTCATTAATACAAATACGTCTTGAGTCTTCTTTAGCGTTTCCTCATATATATGTATATATATATATATATATATATATATATATATATATATATATATATATATATATATATATATATATATATATAATTCATTCTACTTATCTTTCGATTCTTTTTTCTTTTTCTGTTCACTTAGTAATGCCTGTTCTGTCTAGCGTATGACAGAATCAGCTGCGCGAGAGGGGGGAGCGTTCTCTTGGTATATGGGAAGAGGCTAGGAGGTCATAACCTCATCATTTAAACTAAAATTGAGATTTATTCACTGCAATGTATCTCCACACATATCTAATATAAATTGTTATGCATGTAAGTGTAAATCAATTGCAAGAAGGGAAAATGAGCTAGCAATCATCATGTACCGATCTGAATGTTATCGAAAATCTATAATAGCTTTTTAAGATGAAATCATCTGAAGGTGCCAAACAATATAACGAACGTATGAGAAGCAATTAAAGTCACTATATTGGAAATTGAACAGGTTGAGTACATCACTTTAGTAAATCAATGGATATTAGATAGCTGGTTCTTATTGAGAACTAGCTGGTTTACCAACCTGTTATCGCATTTCAAAGTCGCAACTTGAAATAGGTGAACTAATATTGTAAATTATCAACATTTGATTGATAAGTTTTCTAAAAATACAGAGTAAAACCTTCGAATTTATACATAGATAAACATTAACATCTTAGCATTATTGACACAGATTAATTTTATATTTAGAAAACTACCTTAGTGAAATAAATCAAAGAAGAATTGATTTCGCGTGAGTAAAAGACGTAGTTGTTAACGAGAGATACGAAGATACGGGTATGAGAAAAAAAGGGAGCAACGCAACCATTCACTCAGCCAGCCATCAGCTTACTTTTCTTTTTACCCCCGTCTTTTGCGGTTCGACACAAATTCGCGAGACGATGTAAAAAGCAAGGTGTACCTAAGTTACTTATTTTTATAAAATAAGTTGTATTAATTACTGTAATTATCGACAAAACTATTGCATATATATTGACAAAACAGGTCAATAAATTTACAAATGTATAACACCAAACGTTTATTTATTTTTGTGAATTTTTAAGAAAATCATTATTCGAACAAGGCAGTCAATGTATTGCGTCTGGAACGATCGTTGGTACTATATATGGAGTATTTCAAAATACTATAATGCATTGTTGATTAAAATAACAGTAACCTGTTTTGACATTAATATAGGAGTGATAAATTAAAATAAAACTTTGTACATTTATTTATTAAGTTTAGGGTAAGTGAATGCTGATGTATTAAATGCTTTACTATTACATAGAAGAAAGCTGATTTTCACACTGAGTTGCTATGTGTGTTTTCGACAGAATATCAAAACTGCACAAGAACCACTTACACACTTTATGAACGGGCATGCATTTGTGAGAAACATCGAGAGGACTTCAAAACGTGAAATTTATTTTGAATTGTCTATCGTACACTACATCCATTGTAATCAAATAAATACTAACTACATTCCTGAGTCTCACCTAAAAAAAATACAAAAATCTTAAATGAAGAATAAAAATGTAGCATTGTTTCAGTGGCTTGGGATTGGAAGACTACTACTTGGTCATAACATCATGGATAATTGGTAAAAGCATACGCTAATATAAATCCGTATGGACGTAACTAATGCATGCGTCACCGAAAATTATTTTATTTAATTTGTACTAATATATGTTACAATACCAAATAGCCAATTTCTGATTGTTTTTGTTTTTCTTTATATTAACCAATCACATAAGTTGATGGATGATTAAAATAGATAGAAATTAACGAAGATGAAGATGTTTTTTTTTTAATTACATGACAAAATAAGATGAGATAGCAAAACATGGAAAGGTTTTATAAATGTTAGGGTACTCGTCAGGTTTTATTTATTATTTCGATTTATTTTCTGAAACTTTTGGTAAGGCTGAGTAGACCTGCTAGTTCTAATATTCTTGTTGATCAATGATTTTATGAGTATATTACATTGTTGTTGAAGTAAAAGTTGGGTTTCTCTTTCTACTCATATGTTTTTATACATATCTCTAGAAGGCATATTTTTTAATCAATACAATAGATTTAATAAAACAGGTAAAAGATGTTTAAAATATCATTGACGCGTTTCTTGTATCTATATAGATTGTTTCAAATGTTCCAGGCGAGTTTGAGGGTTTGGAACTTATGTGATTTGAATAATCATTACAGACGGACGTTCATGTGTGTGTGTAACAGTCTGTTCGGAAATATTATGTATAAATGTGACATATGTTGTGGCTATAAGTTGTAATACGGTGCAATGAGAGTTAACGAATAGTAGATATGATATATGTAAAAAATACGATGTTTCAAATCAAATGACTTTAATCGTTATTCGCAAATAAAAAATGGCATTATGATGTGTTAGATGTTTAGTTTAAACTGTTGTCATATTAGTGTTAATATACATCTTAAAGGCATTGTTATATATTTTAAATATAGATTCGTTTAAATAATTTCCATGTGAAAATATTTGAATTTTATTTTAATTTTACATATTTAAATATATCAGTTCCAATCTTGATGTTTATTTCAATATTTGACTGAATAACAATAAATATACATTTTAAACTACATATTATATATATATATATATGTATATATATATATATATATATATATATATATATATATATATATATATGTGTGTGTGTGTGTGTGTATATATAAGTATAACATAATTCTAACAGCATATACATAAGTATACCCATTTCGAAGTTAAACGCCCCTTAAAATTCAGGGGCTTAATATATACTACCCATTCTATATAAAAGAACAAAATGTGTTTAGTTGTGTATTTATATGTATATATATATGAGAGAGTTAAAACACAAAATTAAATTGCAATCAAAATGGAATTTTTTATACATTGAATATAATTAATTATGGGGAACAGACTAGTAGAAAGTGGAACACAATCACACATATAGGTCACACATTCGTCGATTAGGTAACTGAAATGTTTAGTAAGAATGTTAACATACTCGTTCTCGTTCAATCGTATAGATGATGAAATAGAGCTGAAGTGCGTTTTAAGTTAGTAAATCTGAACTCTCCTTAGTCAACAATTAGGTGAGAACACCATGAATAAGTGTGTGTGAAGAAAAAAAAGAGGGGATCAGTTTCGTATATAAATTCAATGTTTAATGATCCTACATTTTCGAGTCAGTGTAGCGTGTTTATAAGTACGCTAAATACGGTGCGATTATTGTATTTCTGGTGAAATATGTGGAATAATATAAACGCGAAAAGGATGACAAAGTAAACGTGACTTTGTAAAAGTCGGCACATAATCGTAAGAGTTTCAATGAGAAATACCTGAATTCTAGAATTTAAGAAGTAAAAAACAGACAAAGCGTATTTTGCAGTGATGCCACGTTTTTTGAGTGAAATGAATTTGGAAAGCATTAGAAAAAGACAAAACGCAAGTGCGTGTGCATATACATTCAGTAAGTAATAGATAATCATAGCTATCTTGAGAGGTTTGTGTTGCAACAAGGATTATTTTATGTTGATATAACTATATTAAAAGATGCAATTCATTATGTAGATATCAGAACATAATAAGGAGCGAAGGCAAGGAAATTATGTACGTCGATTTTTGTTATTTACAAATGATCGTCTGTTCGTTTTTAAACACACGTAACTTCCAGAATAGTTTAACGTGGTGTTGAAAATAATAAGTAATAATGATCGAACTATGTAATCTGATATTCACATATTCTGTGCAATGAAAGCGATTATGATATTTCAATATATGTATGTATTTTGTTGTAGATCATACGGAAGTTAAAATGAAACAACTGTGGATGTTTATAGGTGTCTTTGAAGGGGTTAACTAATGTTAAGGAATAACCCGGTATCAAAGAGGTGCGTGGGAGTAGTAAATACATAGTGAAAGTATTTGCTGCCGTCTTTGTAGGAATAATTCTTATGGTGTTGAAACGAGGACGGTATGTACGCAAAGTTTCATGGAACATGGTTGAAGAAATGCGTGAAGTGATGAGTGTACAATAATTTCATAGGAAGTGTTAGGTTTGTTTCCGATGTTGTTTTATTTTACAGGAGATTAAAATACATTACTTTATATAATAGATAAACTACACTATAGAATGCCTCAGACTCGTTTACATATACTCAAAGATTATCGACAAAAAATGCATTACTTTCCTCGCTAAAAACCTAAAATGAATCTCATAAATTCTCTCCATATGAAAATCATCATCTAGATGATCATAAATATTATTCCATCACTATATTTAAATTAAACTAAAACTGCTAAAGACGAAGATCTGATTCATAGAGAAATCTTTTAATGCTTTAATATCATGTCCTTTTAAAATTCCGGGTGGCAAGGCATTTCAATGAACCGATTACCTGAAAACGCTACTTACTTGATAGTCCTCAATGATAGTATAATAGCAAACACAATAAATTCCATATTCACATAAAACTAAGACATTGTTTACCATTTCTCGATATCATTATCCACAACGAAAAACAACACACACTGACATAAAATATTTTATCGAAAACACACTTATTAGAGAGATTACATATATTAGTAGTCACACAACAGCAAAACAATTAATGTTAGCCTTATAATAGGTATATACATATACATTAGCCCATTTCGTATATGGCACAGGGACTTTCTCATTAACAATATCCCAAACATACACGCTTCCCTTTAAAACATGAATGTACTGAAATCGTTTTTTTAACCGCCAGTAAAAAAATGGGCTTACTACAACACTAAACCAAAAGCTTCTCCCTTTCACACTACACAGACATAGAAACGTCACAACGCACACACACAACCCAATTTATTCTTAACCGTATCAAAACACTCAATATAAAAATACCCCCTTGAAAACAAAGACCTATCCATCCTACGTTTAGTTTAAACCCAGGAATATACATAATAACCTGCTTAGCACTGATGAATTCTACATGAGACAACCCATCTCTATTTTCAAGAATCAATTTACGACTACAATAGCGCCATTTATTTGTGGATGATTTTGATTCGCTTATTGCGAACTTGCTATCAAATGATCATCATTCCGAGACGCAAATAGCTCCAACCGTTAAACATGGAAGTAGCACGCCATTCAGAGGGTTGATTGAATACTGTCTGATATCATGAAGCAAATATTATATTTGGTCAACAATTTGCTAACTTACGATCTCTAATGTAATGTATACCAAGATTCTTGCGAAACAAAATTTGTCTAAATACGATAATTAATAATTTTAAACTTCCTTTATCTTTACACGTGCTTTAATTTACAATCTTACGCGTTTAATGCGCTCCTCTTATTCGTGAATACCCGCCCCACTACTCGTCCCTAACGAAGACAGCTACAACTAACATCACTCTTACATGTTCTACTCTTTCTTTGCCTTAAATATTCTAAGCCCCCTTCTCTTCTTTTATACTCGATCGTACAATCCTCTTATATAGGGCTTACAAAACAACAAGCTATCTTCCCTTTAACGAACTTCGCCTTCCACAGACTTCTCCATATATCTTCAAGTCCGTTCCACCCTATATAAGGTTATTGTTCTCTCAATAAAGCTTTACCCACAAAATATTAAGGTCGTTTGAATCGATTGACTTATCGGGTTGGCTCCATAGATGTGAGTGTATTCTTTTTCTACGAGCCATTTGTCATGTTTGGCATATATATATATATATATATATATATATATATATATATATATATATATATATATATATGGGGACCAATAGAAACACTGTTTCAGACAAAATGCAAAATAAAAATGGAATTGAGGATTAGCGAACCAACAAACAAACAAAAATATAAACTCAAACACATGTAAACACTCTACCAAGATATGTCAGTTGCAAGAAAACAGCCACCATCGGTTGGAAATCAGAAATTTGATGAACATAAATTCAAAGTGTGCAAACGTGTCCAAAAAAAACCTTAAACAAACAAGTCAGGAACAGTAGAAAGAAAGAAATTATGTGTATCTACATTTAACGTAACTGTCAAAAACACGTCATGTTTAAATAAAAGTAAGGAAGGAAACATAGAGGAAATACACAGTAGGAATACAGAAACAAATTCACGTGTACGTGGAAAATAATAGAGGAGGAAGGGAGATAGGAAGGGGGGAGGAAGAAGTCAGATAAATTAACTATCGTCGTATCGAGCTAAGTTCTGTTCAAATAAAATAGTTTGGCAAGGTGTAAGGTAAAGCTCAATAAGACGACGTAGTTTAAGATCGTGTATATATTTTATCGAACTGGCTAATGAAATGATGATTGTAGGAAATTATGTGGGCACATAACGCATTCGAGGTATCATTGTATTTTTATTGCACGGTTATGTTCATGAATTTTTTGATTTAAAGGACGCTGAGTTTCACCTAAATATATTTTCCCACAATTAGCACATGGTATGTGTTATGGTGACTTACCTATGTATAACATGAACGCTTCCTTTTTGCTAAATAAATGCCAACGGCAATTAACTCTCGCCAGTAAGGTATCAGTAAGATCGAGTAGAGTATGTTGGCTTCTTTCTTTCTTGTCTTCTATTACGATTTCACTGTTATTGTTATTACTACTGTTATTATAGTTATTGGTGTTATTGTTGTTGTTATTCGGACTCATTTTTTAGAGTCGAATTATTTTGAACACGCGACTTTTTTTCTGTACTGTTTTTAAAAACTTTTTTTCCGTTTTTAATGGATTTTTTTCTTCGGCTATGGCAGCTAGCCTTGGGCCAAGAGTCAAGACAACAACAATGGGGTCGACACCTCCCCCCACCACCTGGAGCGTCGGGCTGGACAAAACCCCCGGCGGTGAACATACATTTTGAGGAATTCCAAGCGAAAATGGAAACATTTAAAACCAAAGTCACGAAGACAGGACTAATTATCGACATCCCCCTTACTCCAAAAAAATGCGCCCAACCTCCAGGCTGAGCGTGCCCCCTTTTTCCGGCGAATCAAGCAGTTCATGAACACACCTCGTACAGTTATCTTAGCGGGAGACTGGAACGCGGTCCTGGATCCCAATTTAGATCGCACAGGGAACCCTTCTAGGGGTACTAACAGAGATGACGATGCAAAAACATTTCGGGACTTAGTCGATGAGTATAATCTCATCGATAAATTTCGAAATCAAAAGCCTCGTGATATAGTGTGAACTTGGACAGCTTGACGCGGCACCGGTGCAGTACAGCTTTCGAGTTATATTGACCGGTTCTTAATTAGAATAGTCGACGTAGAATTATTAGAATGTCCAAGTTTTCATAATATAGTTTATTCGGATCATAGACTTGTTCGTGTCCGTGTAAACTTAGATAGCCGTAAACCTAAATTAGCTGGCTACTGGAAACTCAACACTTCGTTGTTCGATGTGAAATGTTTCCGGGAACAGCTACTACTAACCTATCAGCGGGTAATGACGGGGGCTATAATTAGGAATACGTTGTGGGTGAAATAAAAGAAAACCATTTGGTCCTTTTCTGCTGACTTTAGCCAACGACTCAACCTAGAATCTAGAGCAACAAAAGCGACACTAGAATCTAGATTAGATCGGACGGTGGTGGTGGGTGATAGTACTAACGTTACTATAATTAAGGCGAAGTTCGCCTCGTTGACTAGCGAGGAACACGAAGCTTCTTTTATATGAGCACGGTTATAGAGAATACCTCATGAGGTGGCAAACATGGCCGCTGAATTGCGTGCAGAGGAGCGTCGACGCGCTACCGATCGATATATTGCACGTGTCACATTGTCGGACAGACTTACCGTTACAACAAACAACGGTATTTTAGAGTCGTTTCGTAATCACTTTCAGGATCTTTTCACCAGGGAGCCCGGTTTGTATTTAGCGCATTTCGACCCCTATTTAGCTGACTTTTCTCGCCTCGGGGCGACCGAAGCGGCTAGGTGCGAAGGTTGCATAACAGAGGATGAAGTCATGGAAGCCCTGAAGAGGATGGCTTAAATAGATATCCTGGGATCGATGGTTTGCCCTACGAACTGTATTTGCGGTTGTCGCACATTTGTGTACCCTTGCTGACAGTTTTATTTAACGTTTTGTTTAGGAACGGGTCAATATCTGAGTACTTTACAAAGGGGATCGTGCAATTGTTACGCAAGAGCAAAGATGGTGGGGATCGGATAAACAATTTTTAAGCCCTTTACTATGCTAAACACAGAGTTAAATATGTTGGCCAAGATTTTAGCAAATCGCCTGAAAGCTGTTTTGGCTGGTCTAATTAGCCCCGAACAGACTTGTTCTTTGTAGGGTAGGACTATTCAGGATAATTTGCACGCGATACGTTTAATCGTTGAGAAAGTCGACACAGAAGCCCCGCTGATCAATTTAGATCAGTCCTAAGATTCGATAGGGTAGACTATCGCTACTTGGAGGCTGTTTTGTCATCGGCCGGTTTTGGCCCGCAGTTTCGCTCCTGGATTCGCCTCCTTTATGCACACCCTGGGGTGCTGGTGGAATTGAATGGTTTGAGATCAAAGCCCTTCAAATTATCCAGATCTCTTCGTCAGGGGTGTCCGCTTTCACCGATGCTCTATGCGCTTGTGTTGGAACCCTTCCCTCGCAGGCTCAGGGCGAACCCGGTCCTACGCGGGGTTACTTTGCCTGGTGCTTGCACAACACTGAAGTACTCTACCTATGCCGACGACGTAACAGTGCTTGTAACGAGCAGTGACGAGATTAGTGTCGTCGACAGATGAATCAGAATGTATTAAACGGTAACAGGGGCCAAAATAAACTGCGACAAGTGTGTTGATTGGCGCATCGGTGCCTGGAAGGGGGTGCCTCTACAGGGACCCTTCAGCTGGACTGACCGGCCTTGCAAGCTACTCGGCGTCTGGTTCGGTCCTGACCTCCAGCTGGTGAAACATTGGTCGGAAGTATTGAAAGCGATTCGTGCTGCAGCTTGTCTGTGGACCCGTAGAAATCTTTCATTAAAGGGGAGAGCAGAAGTGTGTTGCTCACACATTAATTCGATACTCCTATATCGTCTATCAGTACTTCCACTCCCGTCGGATACACTGCTTGAAATGCAGCGGGCTCTTTTCAAGTTTGTATGGCTTGGTAGTGCCCCTAAGGTCCGTCGCGAGATCTGTTATCTACATCCTTCTGAGGGCGGTCTGAGTATTCCAAGTGTTGAGGTTCGTCAACATACGCTTCGGCTAATTTATCTAGATCGAATGTGTACACAAGTTGAGGGAAACGGTGGCTTCTGGAAGGAAGACATCAAATTTCCGGCTTTGAAAAGTGTGAAATTTGATTAGGGGGGGGGGCACAGGTTGCCCCGATACGAGTGCTCCTTTTATCGCGAGTGTCGACGGGCCTAGAAGTTCCTTTTACGGGTAAAGGAAAGCCTCTCTGACACCCAGCTGTTGTCTCGTAAGGCATTGTATCGGGTCTAGGTGGGGGGATCTGTTCGAGATGAAAAGATTGAGGGGCTCGGTTTATCGAGGGGGGAGCTACGCTCAATCTGGCTTTGGCCGCCTGGGCTAAAGATCTTTGATAATGACGAGGCATCTCTGGCCTGGCTGATTATTAGAAAAGGTATTTGGGTCGGCAAAAAGCTTCATGCAGCTGGGCTAAGGGATTCTCCTATTTGTTGTCGTTGCGGTGACGAGAACGAGACTGTTATAGACGCCTTTTTTATTTCCACATCGTTGTTCCGCTCATTAAGTTAGTTGCAGGCCTCATGGTTCGCGTACTTAATGTAACGTCTTTCGACCTGGAAACGATTAATATATGTAGCAATGGGGCTCCGACAAATGATAGAAACAAACGTTTTGTATTCTATAGCTTACTAGCATTGTAGAGAAGTGTGATATGGCAGACACGTATGAAAGTTGTCTACGACGGTGAAACTTTCGCTGCTCTCGACCGTATTCAAATTTTCAAGTGTCGTCTGAAGATCCGCATTAAGGCCAAAAAGGCGAAATTCCCTTCGGCAGATTTTGGTGAAAGGTGGGTGACAGTTGCACGATTGTGTCGAGTGCGAGGAGCTAAACAGGAGTGGTATCTGGACGTGCCTTAGGCAAAGTATTTTGGGTTTCTCCAACGAACATTTGGTATTGTCCCGTCTTGTCCCGTTTAAGGCTAGATAAGTAGACCCGTTTTTGACTATTATATTTTGTTCATAACTTAGCTAGTGCATGAATGATTTCATTAGGGTCCCGTTTTATGTTCGTCCTAGCCCCCCGTTTTTTTTCTAATTCAAGTTTTTAATTCTCCAACCCCCTTCCCGATTAGGTGACAGATAGCCTGATGTGCCAGAGATGCAGGCCACCTTTCGAGATTTTCGAAAGTGGTGGTGAAAATAAAGCGTTCCGGCATGCATCGCGTTTTGACTGGCAAATCCGCATATCTTCCACAACTTAGAAATGGGGGATCCTTATACTAACATTGGGTTTTTTTTGTTCTTCATTGTACATAAATTCATTTTCTTTTTGTATATAAAATGTGTATTACCCAAATCCGCCACCGCATGTGGTATAATTATGGGTTTAAAGTAGGATAGTCATGGTATAAATTATTTTGGTGTATGGTGCATGATTGTAGTGTTAATGTGGTATTTTGGTGAATGATGGTCACGTTAGACAAGTCAAAGTAAGTTAGTGAAGACCGATCTTTTTCCACCGCCTTTCTGGTTTTGTGCCGCATTTCTGTATTCTTTATGCAAGATTAAATATTGTATGGTATCAGTAAGATAGACGAACTTCACTTACCAGGCGCATATTTCTTCCTTCTGTACTCTCTTTGCTTAATACATTTGTTTCTACTTCATATCGTGTTCGTGTCTTCATTTCGGTCCCTTTAAACAAGGCCACTGCAACTAGGCGACGAAGGATTCGAATATCTACTCTCTCTCCATTTTCTAACTACCAGACACCAATTTGCAATCAGGAATTACGTCAAATTTTTCCTACGTACTCATCTTTGAACAAACAAAAGTTTTTCGAATGAAAAAAAAATCCAGCGTAAGACTAACACTGGCATGTAGTCCAGGCAATATAGCACATTTTAGGGCCCAACTTGAAACAAATTGCAACATAATTTTTTTCACCACCAGGCATTCCCATGAGGTGTCTAGAACATCATACTAAAAGTCCTAAGAAATCAACGTTGAGGAAATATGTCTAATTTGCATAAATCCAAGATGGCCGCCAATTTTCGATAATTTGCCATATCTCCGCATTTAGATGTCATAATTGAGTGATTTGAAGTGCTAAAATGGGGTTTTTGAACACAAGGATTTACGTGGAGTAGGTTACATTTTTATTGGATAAAGGATTTATAGCTAAAAATCCAATATGCTGGAAAGAATGTCTATTTTTAGAATGTATTTGCTCAATATTTTATTTTTTTTCGGTACATTTTTTAACCTAGGGCCTACTGAAATGTAGGAAAACACAATTGTAGCCATAGATAAGTTTGTTATCATACTCATGAACAACAGTAAGCCTGTGTTTCAACAAAAGATCATCAATATTAATTTCAAGAGTGTCAATTCCAGTTGTCCCACTTTGCGGTATCCGGCTTAAGCATCGTAATCTACATCATCTGACAAATCTGGCACCTTTGAGTTAGAGCAGTTTGTACCACGACATTCTCTACACACGGCAGTGCAATGGAGACCATATTTTTGGCATGTGCACCTCCTTGTTTTGCAGTTTTTCTTGCAGCTACAACAGATGACATCCAGTATCTCCGGTGGTGCTGCGGGCTGATCTGTCTGTATAGGCATGCACCTTCTGTCTACAAGGTGCCATCCGCAATCTTGTGGCTTCATGTTGACACATGTTCATTTCCACTCCATTACCTGGTAATAGACACGGAGGCTATGGAATCTTGCAGCTGCTGATGTTGGGGGTAGAGCTTGTGGTTCCACGGAAGATGTGTTCTTGGAAATCTTGTCACAGAACCGTTTGTATCTTAAGCTGTCCAGTCCTTCCTCTTTGGTACCACCGTACAGTGATACCAGATCTTTCTCTCCTGCAGCAGTTATGTCCTCCGGTGTTTGCCCTGATTTGTGGAACATCTCTGATTGCTCACGAAATAGGGAATCAGTCTTCACCTTCTTCACTGCCAAACTTTTTCCCAATCCAAACAGGCGACTAGTGGTATCGCAGACAAGAATAGCATGGACAAAGAGCAGATGGTCGCAAATCTGAGGACCCAGCAACTCTTTCGACTGCTTTATGCACCACACCCTTCTCGATTTGGTGGCTTGCTTTGACTCTGATACCAGAAACAGTTCGTTTTAGGTGATATCAGCGTGATACAACAGGAGGACCAACAAATCTGTGTCGTCACCAATGAGAACCGTATCTCTTGTTCTGGCAGAGGCAAGGGATGTTTGAACAATGAGGACATCATCATCACGTTTTGCGTGTTCTGTGCTGCATCCAGCCCTTTCTAGTTTGTCGCTGAGAAAATGTATGAAGCGCTGTTTGTTTGCCTTGTTGTTCAGGAAGTCCTACTTCTTGGATTGGATGATCATATCACCAGCAAAGCTTACGGTCAAACTAGAGCAGGTTCCTGTTCTTCTTTGTTGTGTGGCATCTTTAGTTGTGGGTTCATCTTTGTAGCCATCGAAAACAATGACAGCAGCTCCATATTTCTGTGTCACATATCTGACATAAATCTGACACACACTATTATATGTGGAACCTCTTGGCCAGGGAATCCGATGGAGTAGCGCGCCGCCATCAAGGACATATTGGACTTGGTCTACACTCGGCTCACGTTGTTCTTCATCTATAGACTTCCACAGAACATCAGCAAGGACTGCCTCATTGGCCTGCAAGGGAAGGGATGACGAGTCAAATAAGGCAGGAGGGTGGCTACAAAGTTCGAACTTGAATAACGTTGACAAGTCTTTGCACCGTTCACCTACAATTACCAGTCGCTGGAACACCAATTGTGGATCCACTACTACAGATTCCCCTCTGACTTTGACAGTTGATATGGATGCAAGTGTCATTGCTTCATCGGCTTTTCGGAAGGTGAACTCTTCCACAGATTTCCCTGCCATGCTCACAAGAATCTTTTCTCCAATTTCTTTTGTTTGGTCAACATTGACTCCGTTCTGAGCGGCCATGCCATTAGCAATTTTGTGAAGTGAGGTTTTCTCCTTGAATGGATCTCTTTCCTTCAGATAGCTGATAAGATCGAGGGTGTCCTTGACATCTCTGGCCTGTCTAGCCTTCGAAATATTTTTGTGTTGGTCGCTGGTTTCGTAGGAGACCCCGCTGAACTTCTGCATTGCATCGTTGATGTTTGCGCATGCTGGCATGGATAGGACCCACAGTAAGCGCTGAGTCTCTGTCATCCCTTTTCCTCGAGTTAGGCCCCCATGCGTGTTTATACTTCTCATCAAAACTTGTTCGATGATCAGATCTGTGGAGAGCCCTGCCCAGTATCTATCACTGCGCCGCACAACGTGGTATCCCTCTTGGAACTTCTTATACACATCCGGATGTGTATTTGGTAGTTCGGTCATCATTTGCAGGTAAACATATGCAGACTTTGTATACAGTCGGTGTCCAGAAGCGGCAAGGTAGGGAAGCATATCGTGCACACATTGGAGGTGTAAGCTCCAGTTCCCTGTTCTTTCAGCTTTAATAAATTTCCGCAAGATGTCCACCATGTTGAGATACTGCAACCATAGTGTTGCTGTTGGCATAGTCATCATTTCCTTTTTGTTGTCAAGTTCAGCCTGGATTCTTTGCAACACTTTTGCAGAGCAAACTTCTTCCACTGAGAAGGAAAGAGGATATTTCTCTGTCATACAATTCACTTGCTGTAGTTATGTCAGTCGTCACTGTATCTGAAGGAATATCTTGTGGTTCTACATTATCTGTCTCAGTATCAGCAGTTGCCACTTGTGGTTCCTGAACTGTGTCTTTGGTTGGCACGGGCACATTGTAGGCATCAGCGACCAAAATGGTGTTCAGTGCAGTGTTGCTTGTAGAATGCATAGAGGATTGAGCTTGCTGTATCTCGCAATGTGACCACACATTCTTTGGTGCTCAGCACAGTCATTAAAACCCTCTCGCCAAAGTGCTCCTTTATTTTAGTTTTCATGTATTTAGCACTGTAAGGTTCATGCTCTGTGTTCTGAAGAAACTCTGACATTTTGAGAACAAGGTCATGTATGGTGGTTTGCTCCTCGTCATTTTCCTCTAAGAACTGAGCCACTTCCAGGAACGCTGACGTTCTCACGTCTATCTCAGGCCTTCCGAGTTTGAGCCTCTTTGATTTGTCTCCAGTACTACTGGTGTCTAAAGAGTGCTTAGTAGGAATGTTTTTCCCTGTCCTAAAGTTGCTACTGCACTGCTGGTGATACATTGCATCCGCTGCGTGTAGGTCATTCACCGATGCTATTCTGCCTAATACTTTTGCAGACCATTCGTCATTTCTAGAATGACAAACCTGAAGGATACTCTTCTGAAAGTCTTCTGTCCTAACTGGGAAAACACCCAGTTCTCTTTGCTTCCTACCAGTTTTAGCTGACTGTCCACACAACAAGCAGTGTTCTTGAAAATTGAAGTGTAGTTCAGAACGGAGCTCACAGCAGGGTTTTGGTGGTTGTTGCTGCCTTGCTAGGTCACGTGCAATGTTTTCTGCTTTGCAATAGTTGCGGCGACATTCTACGTGTAGTGTCTCTCATGGATTCACTACCAAATCGCTACCACGTTGACTACTTGCACGATTCACGCCATCGCTGCCTTTTGTTCGAAGAACAACTGTCGCCTTTCCGTCAGAGATTGATTCATTACAGATGCAACACTTCTCCATTGTCAATGTTTGCTGAATCTCAGATTAATTACCCTGGAATAGAAACAAAAATAATATATAAAGTTATGAAATAAATAGTTAAATATAAAAAAGTTATAATATAAAGTTAGTCAAGAGTTAGTAAGTTATAATAAAGTTATAATATAAAGTTAGTCAAGAGTTAGTCACATGAGGCAGCAAAACAGTCACATTTCAGTTTGCCTATGTTTCGGATACCACGCATATGAACATTTTTCAATATTTTTTGCCCATATTGGATTTTTGGCTATAAATTCTTTATCCAATAAAAATGTAACCTATTCCACGTAAATCCTTGTGTTCAAAAACACCATTTTAGCACTTCAAATCACTCAATTATGACATCTAAATGCGGAGATGTGGCAAATTATCGAAAATGGCGGCGATCTTGGATTCATGCAAATTAGACATATTTCCTAAACGTTGATTTCTTAGGACTTTTAGTATGATGTTCTAGGCACCTCATGGGAATGCCTGGTGGTGAAAAAAATTATGTTGCAATTTTTTCCGAGTCGAACCTTATTTTGCCTGGACTAATGTGCACGAGGAATGTAAAGACGAACGGGGTGATGCTACACAATTACTAAAGTTTTAAAACAAGTTCATCCGGCGGACAGAGAAAAAGAAATCTCGAAAATCAGATTGTTTTATGCAAGTAAATTCATGTGATTTTTTTGTTCTTGGTCTCTTACGAAAAAATGTCAACTAAGTTATTTTTTCTAGAAGGACACTCGTGAGTTATTATTTTATTCCGGTACTGAGTTAAGATTTTTAACAAAGGAATATAATACAATTCTTTTTCTTTCTCCAAAGAAAAAAAAATACTACCGCCAAAATTTAAAACTTTTTTTTTGTCAAGCAAAAAAAAAAAAAAAGGGTTGATATTATTTTTTTCTGGTTGAAAGAACTAATTACGATAGCAGCGTAATATAAAAGGAAAAAAAAAGCTGTATTGTATAAAGACACAACAATAATCATGGAAGATTTCAAAGCTATGATGTTAGAACCCGTGAAATTCCAAACCGAACAACGAATTCAAATGGTAGCTAGATTTCAAGAAAAGTACATGTCTAACAACAAAGAGTTGAACAACTATTGCTACAAAGAATATCGAATAGGGGTCAAAATACCGAAAACGAATACGCATTTTCCCAAAATACTGTTTGGAGTACAATTGAAAGTGTTTCTTATTCTCCAGACAACGATAGAACATTTGCTTAATACTCTAGAAGGTATGAAGATCTCAACAACATAGATTGCGAAAATTGGGCGGACGCTAAATACGTTTGATCATTCTTTAGTAAATTAGGGACCATCGAACATACAAAGTTCATTGACTATATATTACTTCGTAAAACCAGTGATTTAACTTTCTCGGAAGTGGTTAAGTGATTGACGGAGTTGTTTAGCCCAAAAAATTCCCTTTTTCACAAAAGATGGAAGTGAATAAATTTAACGAGAAACGATTGCGAGGATTACACGACTTTCGCATCAGTAGTGAATAAACAATGTGACGATTTCAAGCTTGCCGAACTAAGCGCAGATGATTTCAAATGTTTAATTTTTGTGCAAAGAAAATGAATAAACTAGAAAATGAGCCGAATATAACCTTACAAAAAGTCGCAGAGGACTGCGAGAGATTTGTAAGCGTGACACACGACTCGAAAGACATAGAGGAATCAGGCATAGCACACATAAGAAAGGTACGACAAAAATCATATCCTAACTTTTTTTCAAAATCAAGTCAATCCAAAAAGAATGACTTTTCTCATTTTTAGCCAAAAACAAATTTCCCCAATAAAAAACAAAACAAATTACCACCTAGCTCCTGTTCGCGCTGTGGTGCTTTTCATTGGTATGTGGATTGCCCCTACCGGTTTAAAACTTGTTTGAATTGTAACAAAATTGGACACAATAGCTCACATTGTAGAGCAAATAAAAGATTGAAAAGCCGGATAAAAATCGCAAGATCAAACGAACAGGATAGCATACGCATAAGGAAGTACGTTCAAGTACAAATCCTTAACGAAAGAATAAAGTTACAATTAGACTCCGGATCTGATTTAACTATCATCAACCTGCAGATATGGAAAAGATTGGGTAAACCAACCATGTTAAAATCAAACAAAATAGCCAGGTCGGTGACTGGAGAAGGTAAGATTATAACTAACGTTAGGTTTAACTAGAAAACCAAAACATTCAAAATGTTCGTGTTAAAAACACTTGCAATTTATTTTTGGACAGAGTGGATGAGCGAATTTAATTTATGGGATTTACCCATTAACGCTTTTTGCCGAAAAATAGAAAGTCTGACAACCGAAGCAGATAAATTAAAAGAAGATTTGAAAAAAACCTTCCGAGAAGTTTTTTCAAATGGACTAGGTCGATACAAAAAGATGGCGGCAAAATTTGAATTAAAGGAAAACATCCAACCCGTTTTTCAAAAGAAAAGAAATGTGCCTTTCACCTCACTCGAGAAAATAAATGAAGAACTAGACAGACTAGTTAAGACCGGCATTCTTTCTAAAATTGAATATAGCCAATGGGCTGCTCCGACTGTCTATGTTAAAAAGAAAACTAAAGAGATTCATGTCTGCGTCGATTTTTCGACTGTATTGAACGCGTCATAAAAAGATTACCATTATCCACTCCCGTGCCCAGATGAAATATTTACTAAATCAAATGGAAGATTTTTCTCCAAAATAGATTTAAGTGACGCATATTTACAGATACCCGTGGAAGAGGAAAGCTCCAAACTATTATGAATTAACACCCATCGTGAGTTATACAAATTCGAGAGACTCGTTTTCCGTGTCAAGGTCGCAGCAACCATATTCCAGCAGGTGATACTATGCTGAACAGACTGGAATTCGCAATAGCATACCTAGACGACATTCTAATGACTAGTCATACCAAAGAACAACACCGGGAACACGTCCACAAAGTTGTCTCGCGAATCCAAGAGTACGGTTTCAAACTCAAAGAATCCAAATGTGATTTTTTCATGGAGAAAATCATATATCTGGGCCACATTATTGACAAAGATGGACGAAGACCAAACCCAGAACGGACTGGAATTCGCAATAGCATACTTAGACGACATTCTAATGACTAGTCATACCAAAGAACAACACCGGGAACACGTCCACAAAGTTGTCTCGAGAATCCAAGAGTACGGTTTCAAACTCAAAGAAGCCAAATGTGATGTTTTCATGGAGAAAATCGAATATCTGGGCCACATTATTGACAAAGATGGACGAAGACCTAACCCAGAACGGTATACTGCAATTCAGAACATGCCGGCTCCTGAAAATATCGCATCTTTACAAAGTTTTCTCGGACTGGCTAACTACTACCAAGTGTTTATACCCCATATGCATAACCTCCGTGCTCAAATGAATGAACTTCTGAAAAAAGACAAAGAGTGAGAATTGACAGTTGAATGCCAGGAGGCATTCGAGAAAACGAAAAAGTCCTAACATCCGATCTTTTTCTAACTCACTATAATCCAGACTTATAGATTATTGTCGCAAGCGACGCAAGCTCATATGGCATCGGGGCATGCATTTTACACAAAATGCTAGACGGGACTCACAAACCAATAACTCATGCATCAAGGACACTGCTACCAGCAGAAAAGAACTACTCCCAAATAGAAAAGGAGTCTTTAGGGATCATATTTGCAGTCTCGAAATTCCACCGTTACATACATGGTAGATTTTTTACCTTAAAAACAGATCATAAACATTTACTCACAATTTTTGGGTCAAGAAAAGGTATGCCCGTACACACAGCAAACAGACTGGGGAACAATCCTTTTAAATTATAATTTTAAGATGGAATACCTCCCCTCGAAACAATATGTCACGCTGACGGATTGTCAAGACTCATCCCAAAACGTAGTGAACCCCTGGAAGACACTGTGATTGCCTCCCTTCGAACGGAAGGGGAAATTTACTCGACATTACGGAACACAGTAAGTGAACTCCCCGTGTCACTGCACGAAATAAAAATGGAAGCCCTCGGTGACGAGATTATAAAGATAATCATGACTAAATTAATTGAAAAGGACAAAAAAACTTCAGACATTTCTCCCTATGCGATAAGGTACTTTTGTATAGTGCGAGAGTAGTCATTCCCAAAACTCTTCAAAGGAGAATTCTGAAGGATGTATATGTTGGACACCCAGGGACTACAAGAATGAAGAGCTTAATGAGGAGCTACGCGTACTTGCCTAACATGGACCAGGATATCAGGAAAATCGTGAAGACGTGCAAAAGCTGTGCATAGGCAGCAAAGGCACCTCCCATCAAATACATTCATTGGCTAAAAACGGACCGACCATGGTCCAGGATCTATATAGATTTCGCAGGTCCATTAGACGGTTTCAACTATTTAATTGTAGTAGATAGTTTCACAAAAGGGCCCGAAGTGTGCCGATGCAAAAGTCCAACGACGGAAGTAACCATAAACGTTCTCCAGGAATTGTTCGCCCGTTTCTGGGTGGTGGATTGTTTAGTCAACTACAACGGAACACAGTTCACGTCTGCTGAATTCTAGGAATTCTGTGATACGTTCCAAATAGAACATATTACGACCCCAGCATACTACTCGAGATCAAATGGCCAGCAGAGCGTATTGTCGATACACTGACAAGACCCCTGAAAAAGGCTAGAGGCACTCCTACGGAAAAAGCTCTACAAGAGTTCATTCAGGTGTACAGGATAACGCCAAACACTAATACACCATCTTCATTATCCCCTGCTGAGGTAATGTTTGCGCACAAAATAAGATCCGTTTTTGACAAACTGCTGCCAAAACAGACAAAACCGGGACGAACAAATACAGTACCAAGAAAACTTTACGTCCCAGGCGAAAAAATATTTTTTTAAATGTTTAAAAATAATAAATCGTTCTTGGAACTGGGGACAATTGAGAAACGGATTGGAAATATGATATACATAATTCAAGGTTCTAAGTTCTCTCATAAGAAATATTTAAATCAATTAAGAAAACGACTATCGGACGACACCGACAGCGCTCTCCAGGAATGAACAATAAATTATAGACACCATATATAACACCTTTGACATTGAAGTCCCCCTGGCAGCTCCGGAACCAAGACAATCAAAAAAGAAAGCGAAGACTAACGGATCTGATCGTAATAGACCCGAAAAGGAAACGCTATTATTCTCCTGCGGAGGTAATACTTGGGAGGGGGTGTTATGGTGACTTTCCTATGTATAACATGGACTCTCACTCTTTTGCTCAAAAAATGCCAACGACAATTAACTCTCGCCAGTAAGGTATCAGTATAACAGACGAACCTTACTTACCAGGCGCATATTTCTTCCCCCTGTACTCTCTTTTCTTAATACACTTGGTTCTACTTCATACGGTGTTTGTGTCATCATTTCTGTCCGTTTATACAGGGCCACAACAGTATGGCATATAGCCCTGCTTGATTAGAGGCTGTGAACTCTTAAGTTTTTTATGCCTTTTTAAAATATTTTAATAGTGAGTGAGTTGGCTTGGATGGTACTGAAACAATGTTGGGAAAGAGAAGAGAAGAGAAGAGAAAATATGTTGCGTGAATTAGTGGGAAAAAACACATTTCTTAGTATGGGTGGTGTACTATTATGAGATGTGTTCGTATTTTTTTAATGTATATGGGTAGCTGTTTTTCTTAGCGGAGAGAAACACATGTTTGGTGTACTTTAATGTTGTAAGAGACGATTCAATTCTACTGTATTTTTGAGAAAGACATTCAGAGCTGCAGATGCGTAGAGCTCTGAGATAAAACCTATAATCATACTATGTTTGATGTAGTGATTGTGGTGTGAATAATAATGAATGTAATCATTTGTGTTAGTTGGTGTTGATGAGAATGTCAAGGAATGCTAAAGAATGGTTGTGTTCAAACTCGAAAGTAAACTTGATAGAAAGTTCAACTTTGTTAAATGTTTGTGCTAATGTATCTTTTTTATGACTGTCGCGTGTAAAAAAATTACAACAGCATCAATGTGTATATGATAGATTGCACTGTTAGGAATACGGTATGAAAAACGATCAATTTGAATAAATTCTAGAAACAGGCAAGCTAATACGAGACTGAGTGTGTTACCAATGAGTAAGCCAAATTTATGTCTGCAATAGTTTATGCTGCATTTAAAGAAAGTGAGGGAAATAATGTCCCTTATGATATCTATAGTGGTTTTAATTGGGAGAGAACGACATAAATGTATCTTGTTCAAGTGGTTGGAAAGTAAGTTAATGCATTTTTACACGTATATTTGTCCTAAATAGACTCTACAGTCATATATTGCATCGATAGCAAGCAAATGTCCCGCCTTGGGGACTTTTTCATTTAAAACTACCAATCACCACCTGGATCGTTTTAAATCGACTTCTTTGAATTTTTTTCTTGCAATTCTTTTAACCTCTATCACTTTGATGAACTGTTAAAGTTTTACAAAAAGTGCGTTTTTGGCCAATATAGTTAATGTGTATTATGTATCTTTATGTATTTTTTATATATTTCTATATATTTCTATATATTTTCAAAGCTTAATTTTTATTTCATGCAGTAATGTCACTACGGTAATGGTCCTCTGAGGAAAAGATTTTCTTTGAAAACTCATGTGTTAAAAGCGCAGTTTCACTCCTTGTTTCTGAACTTTAATAAGACCTGATTAATTCCTATGTTAGTATGTCATTCAATGTATATATATATATATGTACATTTATCTCGAGATGTTTAGCTTTGTTTTATATTGAAGTTGTGTACGAAGGTTTTTACGGAATAGGGTGTGAAACAGTTTACCTGTATATACATTCAAGTTAGTATCAATTAACCTCTGAATAATAATAATAATATTGTTCGAAACAAAACAGAGCAAACTGCGTTTCAACCATATGTAATACCTAATGGTTATATATATATATATATATATATATATATATATACATATATATATATATATATTTATATATATATATATATATATATATATATATATATATATATATACGAAAGTTAGACGAAAATGTTAGAATGCTTAATTAATTAGATTGAGACAACATTGGGATATACATTATTTGGGAAAACTTGCTCGAATTTGGCAACACATTAGTTAGATTAGAATAGTGAGGAGAGATAGTTATTTAGATGGTGAAAATCCATGTGACGCCCATGAAAAACTCACATAGCAAGACCCGCTCATACATACACAGAAGAACTTTCACACAAAGTAACACATACACACACACAGCGAACAAATGTTTGCTAGCCGTTTGCTGGCGTCCATTTTAATTCTCACACAAGGAATCCGGCATCAAAGTCGGCGGCCTGGTGTCATTCTTGTGAAGTTTAAATTACAACTGCTGGCTAGTTTCAAAAGATGATTAAAGGCCACGTGGTGTCCTTAATTAAGGAACCTTCCGACGGTCGATGAAAACCAGTTGAAAGATTTTTTTTAAATATTTGGGTGCGTGAACATTATTCAGAAAACCAGTGTTTTGAAAAATCTGTAATAGAAAGAATAATTCAATATCGCTTATATTTGTTCGCATACACGTACACATTAAAACAAAATCCTGTATATATAACAAAATGGTATATGGACGTAAACACCCATGACTCGAACTAAGAAACAGGGGAAAACAAATACCCTGACTTCTTTGATTGTTTGGTCAACTATACTTTTAAATCACATATTTTGATTTAAGATCCATGTTTACGCATTGCGATAATGGTTGGTAATGTGGTTACACAGAACATATTTGTGGATGTTCAATCCTAATACCAAGTACTTTAAATATGGACAACGAATAAATAAACAGAGCTTGTATATGATTTGAATACACGCCGTTTTTTTCTCGAGAGAGTACATGATTGCGAGTTGAATTTCTACAAAATATTCTTACCCGTGCCACGACTATACAAAATTGATATCGTTTAACGTGTAATGTCATGAATTTATAAGATATCACTAAGACTGATATGTTTCATGTAAAGGAACACCTATTATCAGAAGTCTTATAAAATAAACTAAGTGTAGAGGCAGCAAACATATGGGATCGGATTAGATCATATAGCATTTCCTTAACTCAGTAAAGTCGACACACAAACGCATACACACACACACATATATATATATATATTTATATATATAAATTTATATACTAGAATATATATTTTAAGGCATTACTCTCTGGCACTTAACAATGCATATATTGAGTTTACATTGAGATTTCGCTTACAGTCAGCCAGTGTCACGTAATGGCGAAATGGTAGAGGTGCCGACTGTAAGAACTGTGTAGTTTCGATCTCGGGTTACAACACTAGCTAGTCTAGCCACACTGAATAACTGTAATACAGCCACACAGTTTGTATGTAGATAAATATATATATATATATATATATATATATATATATATATATATATATAATATTATAATTTCATGTATCCCATAACATTTTATAAGGGGATATAAGTTTGTATGTACCAATTTTCAGTATTTACTTCAACAGTGCTCGACACGTCAGTAGAGCTAGGTAGTAAGCTATGCAAATTTATGAATGGCAACGGCAGTGCCTCTGTGTAGCTTATTTGCCATAAATATATCTTCATATATATATATATATATATATATATATATATATATGTGGGGGGGGAAATAAATTATAAAAATTGGATAAGGTACTATGTTTGTTAATAAGCAAATGGTTAACACAGAGAAAATTCAAATACACTTTTAATATTTCCCTTAATCCATGGATTCTTAAAAAGTATACATTGGTAATCAGAGGAACTGAAAGTGATACCACAGCAAAATAATATTTATGTTAAGGACCCATTTGTAAAAGACAAAAAAAAATGCAGAAAAAAACACACTATTGTTTGAACAAAAAGCATAATTCTCACAGAAAGTAACATGTTTAAGTTAGTATTTCAAGGAAATAAAAATTATTATTAAGGAGATGAAGAGTAAAACATTTAAATACATCCAGATAGTCTATGAAGTGACAAGTTCAGGTTTGAATTATATAAGGATTCAGAGAAGAAGTAAAACAGTTCAATTAATAATAATCCGACTCAAGCAATAGTATACAATTGTACAAATCTCGAAAAAAAAAACCTTGCCGAATATATATCTTTTTTATATTTTCAATTCTGTGCTTAAGAGTAATATTATTTTGCCGTTTAATCATTACATCTCAAACCTTGGGGTAGTATAAAAATGAAGTTAGTTAACTAAATTATTGTATATATTTATTGTGGTATCTTGGGTTAACTTGTCTTGTGCGGTAACTAAAATTTACATCACTTGGAAAAGGCGCAGCATTTGTCGTATAAGCTAGTGTGGTGTAATCATATTTAGGTGAGCTGATATGGGTTTCGAATACTACGTTATTTTTAATATTTGATCAGGGGTCACTTGTAAGAGAGAAATAGCATATTGCTAGGTTGTTCTGACAAACCCTTGTACAGAGGGGCAGAAGACATTAGATGGTGCCGTCTAGTAGGAAATTATAACTACCCTTATATGTTTCCCTTTTTTGTTTCATTTTACTTCAGTCGAAGTTATCATAAACCAAGGATCTCATTTCCTGGGTCTTACACTTGATCTCTATATGAACTAAATCGATATTCGAATATTTCATTACTGTTCTCCTTTACCTGTACAAAGTAACGTTAGTAAAGAAGTGTATGACATAAATGTTTCTCTCCAAAATTTACTAGTAAAGTATGTTATAGTATATATTTCTTGTCGCCTATTGGTCTTACCCAATTCTCGGCCTAGGACTCATATAGTCCGGTGGAATATCCGGCTAATTACTGTTACTTGAGGTAACATTTCTTGAAGAAGATGCACTATTCTTCGTAGTGGGCAGTGTATAGCTGTGTCGAGATTTTATTTGAGCTTCGAATACTATGTTACTTCAAATAGTTGGTCAGGGTTTACATGTAGAGTGAAATATCCTCTGTCAGGCTGTCCTGACAAACCCCTGTACAGGGAGATATAAGACATAATAGGACACTGTTTCGAAACCATTCGAATTTTCCCAGTAGCCATTATAAATTATCTCACGTAACTTGGTATATATATATATATATACATATATATATATATATATATATATATATATATATGTATATATATATATATATATATATATATATATATATATATATATATATATATATATATATATGTGTATATATATATATATATATATATATATTGAACTTTGGTTTTTTCGAAAGCCAACTTATCCATCTGTATTTCTCCTCTGATGATAAGATTTCGATCTTTGAAAAGCCTTGGCTTAAGGAAAGAATAATAAACACTAGTTTATTACTGAATGCACCTTGCATTGAACAATTGAAATTTGAAATAAATTTGGACAATCGTCGCATATTTATCACTCTTTTTTCTTCTATCTCTCTCTCTCCTTCTCTCTCTCTCTCTCTCTCTCTCTCTCTCTCTCTCTATATATATATATATATATATATATATATAAAAGGATTCCACTGCATAGAATGCATTAACACGTTGTAATTGAAACGTGTTTAAACCATAAAATACAGAGGCTTTTTTAAAATAAACATATTTATTTTGATTCAAATGTTAGAATCATCAGGATAATGGACAATTATTTTTGATTTATTTTAAACGACATGGTGTCGTTTGATCTTCTGCTTCAGATGTTACTGAAGCTCGTTGTGTAATAATGTCCAAGTGGTGTGTGCTCTGGTCGAACGTTATAAGTATTAGTAAAAAAAATATGTCACTGTATAGAATGCATTTTTATTTTGTAATTGAAACTTTTTTTTGACCCGTAAAATGCAGAGGCTTATTTTTAAATACACATATTATTTATTTAAATTCAAATTTTTGATTACCACAGAAATCAGCATCAGGATAATAGACACTATTTTTGTTTCCTTTTTTTAAAACGACATGGTGTCGTTTGATTTTGTGCTTCAGGTGTTAACGAAGCTCGTTGTGTAATAATGTCTAGGTGGTGTGTGCTCTGGTCGCACGTTATAAGTATTATATGTTAAAATGCATTTAATACGTTGTGCAGTTAAAATAATTATATCTACGTCATAGATGCACAACGTATTTTTACAAGTGTACTTTCATATTTTCTCAAATGAATTATCTTAAGGCGGTCTTTAGATGATGATAAACGTTCAAGAATATGTAAATATTTTTTGCGTTTTCATGTTCCTAACTTTACTTATGTTGGAGTACCCTTCAAAATTGATTCGAAAATGCGAGTCAAGTCTCTGTTATTCTTCGAACACTAGATGTTGGCTTACTAGGAATTTGATTAAAAACCATAAAAGGTTGTATTTCTCATCAGTCCGTATAGATGTTACGATGACCATGACGACTAAGAGGTTCGCGTTAAAATGTAACTCGTGTCCAGGCTGCGAATCGTGTGACCAGTGGAACAGCTATCTCTACACTGACGCGTCTAAAGAATATGAAACGTACATGGCTGTAGCTAATAATGAAAATATGTATTATTACAATTATTATTTGCAAGATCCCTATGAAATTTTAGAGAAATAATAATAAACCACTTAATAAATGTAAACATGCGATATTCGTTCGTTGGATTTATCGCACACGATATGTCGGCTTCATATATGTTCGCTTAACAAATATACTACATTTTATTTCTCTTCCTTGTGCATACCTGTTACGATGGCCGCGATAATTAAGAGGTGTAGTTTTAACTCAAAATATAACTCGTATTTTGGTTGCCACAAGCAAAACAGTTATGTCAACAATAATGACTCTAGAAAAGATATGTATTTTAAATGACAGCAGTGACTTTGTGACCTGGAACGGATCTTCTGCTGCGCTCTGGTGACTGCGAAACACATGAGCACTAGTGTCAGTAAGTAAAAATAAAAATAATTCATTCTTATTTATTAAAATATATGTATATATATATATATATATATATATATATATATATATATATATAAATAAATATATATATATATATATATAAATATATATATATATATATATATATATATATATATATATATATAAATATATGTATATATATATATATATATAAAAATATATATATACATATATATATATATATATATATATATATATATATATATAAATATATATATACATATATATATATATATATATATATATATATATACTTCGGGAAAATTTTATCAGTTTGGATATCTGTTTAGCGCGGCTTTAATTGTATAACTCTGAAAGGGTGAGGCTGAAAAGCCATATATATATATATATATATATATAGAGAGAGAGAGAGAGAGAGAGAGAGAGAGAGACAGAGAGACAGAGAGTAAGAGGGAGAGAGATAATACAATAAAAAAAACTAAATCCAAAATAATCAACACTCTGCTCGATATATATTTTATACTTTCTTTTGTAAAACTCTGCAACTATTATTGAAATGTGCAAAAATGTTGTTTCATTTTTAACAAGAAGAAACCAATTGCACGGGATAGATCTAAAAGAGTAATTTAACATTTGCAAACAACAGGCATAAGACTATACGACTGACGTAGAGACCGACAGACAAATACAAACAGGCAGACACGTCGTGCGTGTCTGTTTTTTTTCTTGTCTGGACGTCTGTGAGCTCGTCAGTAGAATGTGTTCTAAGCGTGAGTAATAAACTTCGACCACATCCTTTAACTTTTATTTTCATATAAACAATACAAAAACAAATAAAGAACATCACGCCGACACTGAAATGAAACCGCGAACCGTAAGTGTGCTGTTTTACTCGATACTGTCTAAGCTAAACTGGAAAGATAATGAAAAGTTGTGCAATTGAAGAAACTTATTAAAAAAAAATGAATACGGTGTTTTCCAGCTAAGTTTTCTGTGAAATCACGTGTGACCTACCTCAACCGGTGAAATGGGTTTTGTAGGAGGTCGTAATTAAATGAGAGATATGAAGTTGCTAACCTCTCATTCGAATACGTGTTTTTCCGGGATTGATGTAAGGGTTTAAATGTAGGTATTCACGTACGAGGATGTAGTTTAGAGAAAGTTTCTAGATACATAATTGGTCGAAGTTTATGAAGGGGTGTGTGATTGTCTTCGAGTAGGGTGTATTAGATTTTCCGTTTACTATAAATTGAAATATTAGGTAAAATAAAGTGTACATAATATAGATAGATGAAGTATTTGTATCTGTTGTAATACGTCCATTCTTATAAATGTGGGTTTTAACAAACGGAGAGCGAGAGACATACCTGCAATAGCGATATGAATTTTCCTTATAAAATAAAAGCGTGAGAAAAAAGAACAGAGTGATAGACAGATATGAGTCGATTGGTGAGTTAATTGCAATTAAATGGTAATTAGAACAATTAAAATTGAATATTATTAAAACATGAACCAATCCCAAAATGAAGGAAAATACTAGTATGTATTTTGTCGTATGAAATATATAGGC
The DNA here is from genome assembly GCA_963556195.1 of Sepiola atlantica. NCBI lineage: Eukaryota > Metazoa > Mollusca > Cephalopoda > Sepiida > Sepiolidae > Sepiola > Sepiola atlantica. The sequence continues at coordinate 193,108,199 of OY744516.1, forward strand.
TCACGCGATAGATAAATAAACGTTCATAAACTACGTTTTAACATAGCATTAATTATTTATAATCTATTCCACTTTTCAATCATCTTTCTAACCTCCAAACCGGAAAGACTTTTACACTGATTTTAATGGCAGTTTAAAAAAAAGTTATACAAAAGATTGCAATTAAACAAAATTTGAAATAATAGTCCTGTTAACTTGCCTCCCTACGGGCGCACAGGGTCGGTTTTGAACGTAGGATAAATTTAGCTCGCCAAACATGGCATTCTGGATTGAAACAACAATTAAACATGGCCTCAGTTTAGAAAAAATGTCTCCTGCACTAACCGAGGACATGGAATATGAAGTGTATGATCAGGACGGATATAACACTTTGCTCCAAGCCAAAAGTTCAATGACGGTTTTAAGCATATAATCACGTAATTGTTTGCCTAACGATTCCGAATAGTGTAACTTCATTTCATTAATATTTCTGTAATAAAAGAGAGCAACTTCAATATGTATATTTGAAGCGTTATTTCTATCTTTTCTTATCGTAAAGCAGACGGTTACGACAATAGTTAACACACGTTTCCGTCTAATAATAAATACCGTGTATACATTGAGCGAAAGCTCTCACCCAATACCATCTGCAGGGTGCGATTTAACTTGTGGAGGCGTCATATAAGTCTGACACCATTTTAATTAAAATGGACAAGGGTGACCTATATTTTGACACTCAAGGAAGAGAGCAGTAACATGAAGACACGCCAGTTAATTTCAGATGAATATGGAATTCTTATTCCTGACATTTCTATTTAAAATAAAGGCATTACTTCTGAAATCTTTAAGAAATGCCGTTAATAGAAAACCTAATTCTAATAATACAATAAACGCCTTAGCATAGAACACATCTGGTTAATGCATCTTTTTTCATCATTAAACTAGTAGAACTCGTCTCCCGGCGTTGTATGGGAGACATATAAAAGAATGATTTAAAATGTGTAAACAACCGACAAAACGCAAATAGGATTATTTTAATGTTTTGAAAAAATATCGGTTTGAAGCCTTATCGTATTTATGTGACATGTGTAACGGAAATAAATCATATATTATGCACGTAGGATTAAACAGATAGAAGTATAAAGGAAAAGTTAAGTAAGAAGAAAATGTATTTACTGCATCCAATGAAAGTGGTCAGAAATTACTGTTTTAGTTACGTAAATTATATGTTACATAATTAAGATTGTTTCGTATGTAGCACAAATAATTAATCAATTCTGACTTCAATTGAGCAAATAAAGTGGGGAGTAATTACTATTTTAGTTACGTAAATTCTAATTTTGAATGAACCTAGAAAAGCAAAACAAATCTGAATACTGCCTGAAGCAAGTGTGAGTGTAAACAGACGAAACTATTATTATTTGGTACAGGCCACGTTTATAACATATATTAAGAAATCTTCTCAATGAGTAGTATTAGTTTTGCTAAATCGTTCTAATACGTACGATATGTCACAACTATGAATATACTGCCTGTTAATGCAAACATCATTAATGAATATGCAATTAGCAATCATTGTAAGCCACCGAAAGTACTTAGGGTTGAGAGAATGATAGTTAGTGTAATGTGGCAACGTGTTTGTGTATAATTCTAGCGATCGTGAAACCGTAATTTAAACAAAGACATTACGCGTATGATACTTAATTCGAAATAAATATATATTTAATGTTGGCGAATGTAACAGGTAATACTTGATGTAATTGGTGATATTTTATTAGGTTATGTTAATTTGCGAGTTATGAGTTTGTTTTAATGTAATCCGTTATTTTTTTAACGTAATAATGTGGTGTTCAGAATAGCAGAATCATTTCCCCGTAATCTATACTCGGCGGTGTTTCTGTTCAACAGTTCCGAATGAATTAAATATCTGGCAGTAGATAATTTGCAGTGAGTACGCATAATTACCACTTTCTCTGTGGATGTAAGTGGTGAGAGCGTGAATTATCATAGAATAAATGTACTAGTTAATATATGTGTATCAAATGATGCGAAAGTTTCTGCAAATACGCATGAGTGAATAATGGGATTGCAGTAGGTAGTTTAGTAGTGGGTGATGCATGTGACTATTTTCTTACTCTCGTCAAAGGTACAAAGGGTAAAATATTCCCTTTGATATAGTAGACAAGAACATCCATCTAAATGAACATGTTTAAGAAAATACACATTAAAACATACTCTGATTGGATATCGATGCCTCCCCTGCACAAAAAGACAATTCTATAACATTAAAACACTCATTAAGAGACTTTTAAAAGGGACCAAGCAAACATACTTTTCATGTTCTTTAGAAAAGATGATACTTACTGTAAATAAGTGAACACTCACAATTGTGTAAAATTACAAAATGAAGCTAAACATTAAATAATATGATAATCACAATTATACACGACAAATAATGAAAAAAAACTTCTTTCGGCGTAAAATAACCTAAGACTGTACATGCCGTAAAACACAAGAAGCCAATAATTCACGTAGTGTGAGGGTTGTAGAAATATGAATAATTAATAAGTACACACCATGCAAATTAATACTCTCGAATAAAGTATATTAATATACAAGTTCGCTTATTTATGTTTCGATTTATTAAGATGGGGATTGATAATTTAAATAATTTGGCTTATTCGGACTAGTATTCTCATCTTGGATGTTATTCTCATCATGTTTCGTTGGGCATTATTGATGTGCTTCTTGTTAGACTTGGGAATCTATTTTATACAAACGGTGGATTATGTCCGTTATATCGAACTTTAATTAGTTCATCCCGAATGTTAATTTATCCACAGGTGTAACTTGTGGAAATGTTATTAGAATTAACCAAGGTGAAAACAGTAGTCTGAATAATATACAGATATAATATCACTTTTGTACCGTGTGTTTCCGGTCATTTTTCTGCTAATAACCTTCAGGTTTTAGTTGACGAATGTCTGTAAAATCAATGTCAAACAAAAAAAAATTGATTAAAGTGTACTATTACTAAAGTGTCTTCTTTTTGCACATCGATGCAGATTTTTTTAGGAAGTTGCATGCTTCCAATTTGTTACCATGTTTCTGTTGCAGCATTATTTATTACACACCTGTCTCTTTTAAAATTTCCGAGTTGTATGCACTTTCTGGGGAATTATTTTACCACCATTGAATGAATTAAATTATAATGCATATGTTAAAGATAAGCAATGAACTCAGATATAGTGAGTGTGCTTTACATGTTAAATGGCTAGCGTTAAAAATATACGTAAAATACGCTTTCTGAAGTGCAACCAAATAGTTTATGATGCCTTCTTAATTCCTTATTCCTGATCCTCGGGGGTAAGAAAATAGAACACTTTATTTAGATAATTTACTGAAGATCAATGTTAATATTCAGATACTTCCGTCCAAATGAGTGATTTTGAAACAAATTCAGTCATGTTCAAAGTGAACACGCACTTGAATATCTACTAGACACTCTTCCCGAATGGATGATGTCTCTTTGCACAAGGGATGGTCAGGAAAACCTGGCATGAATATACACTCCCAATAAGTAAATCCTGAATAACTATTAAAAATAACATAGTATTTGAAACCAAAATATATACCCTCGATATGGATACACCGCACTGTTTATTCGAAGAATGGTGCAACTTCTTCAAGTGATGTTACCACTAGTTATATTACTAAGCTAGATAGTCCTCCAGATAGAATACATACTTATGCTGAAATCCGGTAAGACAAAGAGAATACTATAAACCTATACAATAACATAGTTTACTGGTAAACGTGTTAGTGGTAAGAAGAAATGTAATCGAACATTGAGAGATCTATGTATCTTATATAGAATTCAACTTATAGCCCTATAAAAAAACCTTTATTTCTGTGAACTTAAACTGAAATAAATAATGTAGAAAGATAAATGATATATATATATATATATATATATATATATATATATATATATATATATATATATGTATACGAAATAAAAGATAAGAAGAAAAATGTGTATAGATACAATATTTATTAAAATTTCAGAAGTTTAAAGCAAACAGATTAATATCCTTAATCCATGGGGTTCAAAGACAAACTCTTTACGTTGTCTATACACTTTTTTATTGTCATCTTTTATGTCTTGAATTGATTGATATATTCAATATATTGCACTGTATATAATCACGATAGATTATTATTAAACGATACCTCGCGTATTATTAATTTAATATTAAGATTATATATATATATATATATATATATATATATATACATATTTATATATATATATATATATATCGACATTGTTTCCAGTCGTCTTGAACTACTTGCCCTTGGGTCAAGCAATACCGACTCAGGAGAGGTGTTGTTTGGGATTACGCAACCCTTGCAATTACAATTACACGCGCGAGCAGCCTCTGCAGGGCACTCATACGTCGAGATCGACGGGAGAATCCATCCATATATGATGGATTCTACCGTCGATTTCATATATATATATATATATATATA
>OY744516.1:193117713-193145213 GCA_963556195.1 Sepiola atlantica
ACATAACATTTATGGCTTTACTTCTCAGGCATATATGCTTCAAATTTAGATGCATATCTGGTCTATAGCTAATGTTATATATTTACTAATAAGTAAGAGCAGTTATTTCCTAAATAACGATATACTATGCATCTGCAGTATGAGTTAAAAGTACATTTCTAATATTACGTGCTAGAAATTTAGTGCTGAAATATAATTCGTACTAGAAATAAATATGATAAAACAGTATATTGCAGAAATGTTATTTTTTGTAGAATGAAACATAGACGATGTAATTCGTCACTAACTTCTCACGCTGCCTGGAAATTTCGTCAAATGTGTCCCCTTTAGGCTGTAAATGACATCAGCGGTGTTTCTAACAAAGGGTGAACAATTTCTGGGTATAATGTTGTGTTATCGTTATTTTCAATCCTTTTTTTGGTTTTCATCATAACACAACTGACTATCTATCTTGTTAAGCTTATTTTCGAGAACTTTTAGCCTGCTTAAATGGTGGCCTGTTTGTAAAAGTGTATTATGAAATCAGTTAATGCGTTTCCAATTGTGGCTTAAATACAAAATCAGATGGTAAAATGTAATGGTTATATTGAAGTCTTAAAAAAGCGTTACGTATGTGGATGATGTTTAATTTGCATACTAACATTGTTTTCCGTGGTAATATTTATGCATTTTTCTTTAAGTTAATTGAAGGTAGTTAGCTGTTTTAATGTTGATTCAACCGATATTATAAGAACACATGTATAGATTACATATATCTGAACATATTTACTTCGAGAATAAGAGTGAATTCGTATACATGACATGCCAATGAACAAGCTAAAAGCAATAAAAAAAGTGCAGTAATAATTTCGAAAAAATCATAATGTTGTTTTCCAAAATAAACGTTATCATTACTTTTATAATATCTGTGTCACAAGGCGAGCTAATCCTCTATATATTAATACACTAACGATTGTTCGTGTGGCACGCTTACATCAAAAGCTCTGCGCCTGGGTGACGCACCTAGATTTGGAAAAAACATTCTAGTCACCTATTTTTCGTAATATTTTTCAAGTATTTCCATTTGGCGCAACGGTAAGCTACGTAGGATTTGATGTATAGTTTGATCCCAACCAACCTATAAAATTGTTTCTAGATTGAAGGGTAAGGAGGTAAGGAGGGGACGACCAGGAAGACATATATTAATACGATAGCGTGTGTGTTACTTTGTGTGTCATTCTTACATCAAAAGCAACGACCTTTCAAATCTTTGTATGCTACTCATGAATGACTATTACTAAAGCTCAAGGACAGACTTTCGATAAGGTTGAATGTACCTACCACAACCGTGCTATACTCATGGACATCTTTATGAAGATTTCTCAAGAGCAAGCTCTATAATCAGTGTAAAAGTGAAAATCCGTCCTCAGCATAATTATATTCATGGCCAGAGAAGAAGAACTACCTTCACAAAAAACTATTGTGTATAAAACATTTTTGTATATTGTTTCATTTATTGTTAATTTTCTTAATAAATATACAAGTCACATTTTATCATTTTTCATTAAAACATGTATATGTTACGAACAAGATAAGGTCAATACGTTTGAAAAGAAATTACACTTTTTCTTCCGTAAAATTAATTAGTATTGTCAGTTATATACACCAAATAACTATTGATATTTGTAAAGTAGTTTAGCTTAGTTAGTTTATATGTGTTATATGTTTTTAGGATAATCTACTGTCGTCACTAAGCAGTGCCCACCAATTTCTCTCAGAGTAATTTCTATTAAACGGTTCACACTTTGTTAGTCCAAATTGGTCATTAGTTTTACAATAATTTTACATCAGTGACATTGGTAGATTATGTGTGTTGACTTGTTTAATTAAAGGGTTCAAATATTTTTACTTCTATGAGCAGATATTTGTATATTTCCCATTTTAGGGTCGTGCTCACTTTTATCCGGTACATTGATACAAATGCAATTGATGTTTTATATTGATTGGACCCCAGAAGAAGGAACCACGTACACATTGCCAATAAGCTTAACGGTCGTGGTTAATAGATCTAATAAGACTTGAACAACAAAAGCCACGTTATCACTTCAAACAGATATTCAGATTTGTTTAAATATTTGTAATGACCATACATTTTTAACGCATTTTTATTGTACAGAAAACCCGACGTATTATATTCGTTGTAATTAAATCTTAAAAAATGTATACATTGTCAATTACCACACCCACACACTATTGCTAAGATTGAAGTGATGTTAATGTGTGATTTTGAATGGCTTACCTCATCAATAGGAACATAAAGTTAAAATACATTTGTAGGCTTGTCGAGGGTAAAAGAAAATATGTAGGTGTATTATTTAGAATCAGCACATCCAGACGAATATTCAATGTAATTAGATGCATTTATTAAACATAAAACATTGATCATAATGTGAAAAATAATTTAACTAATTTGTCTTTCGGAAGCGAGACAAAACAAGCTTTTGCCGTTTACCTCTTTTAGTGCTGGATGTTTTGTTGTTGTACACAACTGATATTTACACCTATAAGTCAGTAAGCTTACTCTTTCATTGCATGTCCAAGCAATGTATATGACATTTGAAGCATATACGTAACACTGTCTATACACATTTTAAAACAAGACTAATTAGTACATTCTGATTGCGGCTATCTTAAATTAATTAATGAGGTGGTCATTTTCTCATGCACATTTAAACCAATTGGTGAATTTATTGTGTATATTTGTCTTATTCTGTCTTATATTGCAGATACACCAGTTTTGCATGTAGCATCGTCTGCTATTAGAGGTCGTAGACTTGTCGCCATTTTGTGCCAGCCACATTAGCAATGTTAAACTATGGTTATATTTCAATGTTGGTCGATGCAACTCTAAAACCTGTGCACGTTTGTTCAATCACGCGTTTTATGAGATCTTAAGAAAAGGGGGTCTCTTTAGTATGTAATATTGTGTATAGAGAGGGGTTTTGGCACTTCAGAAAATCGTTTGACTTTGGGTTAGAGAGCCGCTATTTTGAATTCACAACAGCAAGTCACAATCGATAGACTCTCTCTCTGATCACAATCTGTAAAAGTTATTTTTTCATGTAAAACCTTATAATTAAAACGTGCTAGTATTTTTGTTTTAATTAAAATTAAATCTAAAGTATACATGGTTGATATGAATAAGCAGACCACATCTAAACTTTAAAATTGAATGAAAAGCGATTTCAACTGATCGAAACGCGCAAATACTGAAATAAATTTTAATAATGTTTCATTGGATGTTGCATCTCCCAACGGAATGATACATTTCTGTCAATACAATAAACTGATAGCAAAGGGAAAAACATGGGAAACGTGTGGAGATATATTTAAGATCGCTAATCGAACCAAACTCAGCGATACGTACTCTTAGTGATGCATTAACGCCAACTGTAGAAATTTCGAAAACACCCCTTTGCCTCTACATTGTCGCTGATAGCTGAACAGTACCCCGTTGAAATGCTTCTTATAACTTCCTCTACCCCTTACGATTCTTCTATGACGTCTGCAGACGAGACTGTCCAAACCCTAACCCTAAACCCTTATCACACCCTAAACCCTAACCATAACCATAACACATTATCCTAAGCTTAACCCTACACCCTAAACCTAACCCTAACGAAATAAATTGTTCAGTGCATTTTTTGTGATGAAAAAATTCAGGAAAATAAAAATTAATACCAAACCCATAACCCTAACCCTTTCCCCTAACTACTTACGCTAACCCTTACCCTAACCCTAACCCTAACCCTAACCCTAACCCCAACGATATCAAAAATAATGATTAGTCTAAAAAATAAACATAATTTTCGTAAAAAAAACCTGCTTGATTAACTTTTTAATTTAAGTACTTATTTGAATCACTGTTATATCTTCGTGAAAATAAACATTATTTTATACACCATTTTTGCTGTAATGTGTCGCTTGTTTTTCTCGCTGGTAAACCTCATTTATGCTTTTTTAAACGGATGTTTTATTCGGCACTGTCGTAAGTACCGATGGCGTGGAACTTTTAGCGCGGATCCTATGTAAAACAGCACCAGTGTGTTTAGTGTATTCTTCCATAATAAGCATTGTTTAACATGGCACACGGACATTTTCCTCAACCTTGAAATATAACAATCGATGATCGAACAAATAAGTTGGAAGTTATTACATTCAAGGCAAATCGATCGTTGGCATTTGTTTTGACTGTGTAGAGCCAGTTGAGGTTTTAGCGACCGCCATGTTGATGGCAACGACTGAAGTGACTGGGTTCACGTGGAATTGATTAGTGCACTCGTGTGAATGTCGTTAATCACCGTTTCTACAGTATCCTTAATTACTGATCTGTAATGGATAACTTAATTAATCTTACAGGTGAATATACGTGGCCTGCAGGTGCAAGCGTCGAATAGTATAAATGAAAATACACAAATATAATAAAAGCAGAAGTAATTACGATGCTTACCAATTAGATGTTAACATTTTCAACGTTTAAACAACACACACATATATATATATATATATATATATATATATATATATATATATATATATAAGCATGCTGTTTATATATATATATATATATATATATATATATATATATATATATATATATATATATATATATATAAACAGCATGCTTCTATATAATATATGTTTATTTATCAACTACGTGCGTGCCACCTCCGACAAAAACGCTAAAGAAGTGATGATAGTGGTCTTGTAAAATGAGGCTTTCGGTAGAAAATTGGTAAAATTGCAAAAAGGACACGGTCACGTGAGCTGCCGTCAACACGTCTCCAGTCGCGTCCGTGAGGACAGAGTAAGACACACAGTTCGGTTTCAATATCAGGAAAATGAAGCCCTCTTCTTTGGATCAGAACAAAAATAAGAACGGCTTTAGTCTATGCATTCCGTCTTTTTCACGAACTATTATAAAGCGGTGGGGAAGGCACTCTAAGTGTGGTGATCAGACTGTTCATGACATCCACAATATGACTTGTCAGATATATTTTTACAAAATACGACGCTGTCAGATTTGGGTTCTGCATTAATGTGAATTCATTGGTTGGCTCAATCGACGTTCTGGTTTGAGTATATTCAATGTTATCTATGTATAAATAATTCCTATGTATGGACATTCATTCAGAGTTAGAAAAGAACATTATCACCAAAACGGTAATTAATACGAATTCAGTACAATTATCTAACATATATTCCTATAACTGCATACTTAAGCGTATTATCTGTGAAAATGTCCTACTCGTAAATTGGCAGCATGCTCTTGAGATATTAGTCTAATAAACATATTTATAGCCTCTAGAAGTGACTAATATTTGAGAGACGCTAGTATTTGCAAAATCGTCATCGTTGAAAAAATTCTGAAAATAACTAATTTCTTGTGGAGTTAATATGTTGCAGTCATGAAAGTTGTCGTTATAACAGAATTGAATAATCTTTCGTGTTTATATTATTTTGATAAGCTTGTAATAATTTACTTTCTATGTTCTTTCCTTAAAGAGTCGAGTATTGATTTGTTGCTATTCTAATGTTTGTTAATTATATGGCTGTCACTTAAAATAGATTCATTATATTTGTGTGGATATTATTTTGAATGTGCTGAAATTCATATTTTGTATATTTGACCGTAAATAACAATCGATAATTTAAAACAATAACAAATATGTTTATTATCGCATACACAATGCATACAACATCTATAAAAGTGTGCTTCAGTGTAAAGTCTCACAAACCAAGATGCCCTTAATGGGCCTTACACCGGATCTCTATATGAGATACATTGCTATCTGAGTGGTTAATTAACGGTATCCTTTAGTCTACAAATGCTGTGTTATCATACTAATGAAGTAGACTTATTTTCCTTTATGCAATGGTCAAGTTAATTATGTTATAATATAGCTTTATTGATGCTTATTAGTTTACCGGTTATCAGGAAATAATTTATATAATCTGCTAGAGTATCGAGACGGTGGGGTTACTTAAGGAAACACCACGAGGAGACGGTGCGCCATTCTTCGTACGGACCACTTTATAGCCGTGTCGAAGGGAACTTATTTGAGTTTCGAATACTATGTTATTTTGAATGTTTGCTTAGGGTGTACTTGTAGGGTGAAATATCTTATTGGCAGTTTGCCCTGGCCAAGCTTATCTACAGACAGACTGAATTTACTCCAGGATGGTGTATAGTAAGTTATTAATATTCTCATATATATATATATATATATATATATATATATATTTGTCATTTTACTTCAGTCGAAGTTCTCAATATTTTTTTATGTGGCTAACACTTGATCTCTATATGAGATATACACATATTCGAATATTCTATTAAAGTTCGCCTTTACCTCTCAAACGTTGAGTTAGTAACTAAGTTAAGAACATTAATTTTCCTTTCTTCAATTGATAAGTTAACCATGTTAAAGTATATCTTTATTGTGATCACTTGGTTTTATTGGATTTCATGACAAGTATTTATCTAGTTTAGCGAAGTATCAAGCTTAGTGATGTTAATAGACGAAACACAACTTGAAGAAGGTAAACCATTCTTCGTATAAGACAGTGTAAGGAACCCATACGATGGGGCTCTTATTTAGGCTTCGTATACTATGCTATTTAAATATGTGGAAATAGTTTACTTGTAAAGGTAAGTATCCTCATGACAATATGTCCTCAGAAACCTATGTGCAGAGATACGTTAGACGCTCGAGGGCACTGCCCAATTGGCATACAATTATATATATATATATATATATATATATATATATATATATATATATATATATATAGAGAGAGAGAGAGAGAGAGAGAGAGAGAGAGAGAGAGAGAGATTGTTGCATTTTACTTCAATCGAAGTTGTCAGAAAGCAAAACGCCCCTTCTTGGGCTAACACCTGGTCGCTATATAAGACGCATTAATATTCGTGTTTTCAATAAAAGTTCTCTTTCCCTTCTCAAACGTTGAGTTTTACAAGAAGATAATCATAGTAATTTTTCGCTCCCCAATTGACCAGCTAACTATGTTTATGTATATATGGATTGCGCTTTTTAGTATTATCTCATCCAAAGACAATAATTAATCAAGTATCCAGCTTACTGCTGTTAGTAAAGACAACATCATGTTTAGAAGGTGCACAATTCCTCGTGGGAGCGAGTGTTGGTTAAACATAACGAAGGAATATATTTGGGATTCGAACCCTATGTTATTTTGAATATTTAGTAAGGTTTTACTTTTGAAATGAAGTATCCTCATGCAAGGTTGTTCTGACAAACCCCTGGACAGATATACCTATGATATTCGTAAATGGTGTAGAGTAAGCATTCAAGGTATCTTCTATTTTGTTTTATTTTACTTCAGCTTAAGTTCTAGAAATCAAGTGACACCGTTTCTGGGGCTAACACTTGATCTCTATATGAGTTACATAGATATTCGAACATTGTACCCAAGTTTTCATTTACCTGTCAAACATTGAGTTAGTAAAGCAATTCAGAACATTCATTTTCATCTCCCTAATTGACCACTACACTATGGTATAGTATACCTTTCTTTGTCATGTTTCCATTTACCTCCACTCCTCCACTTTTCTACTCAGAAACATCCTGATTAATTTCATTCCATGCTACTGAGTTCACTAAGTCCGGATTTCACGTCTGCGCACCCAGTAGTGGCTGCTACTTTCTCTTATCAAGCCATCATGTCAACCCAATATTTTTACGTACTTGCATGACATTTTTCTTAAATTAACATCCTGAGGAAGTCTTACAAATAAAGACGAAACGTTGATGAATATATAAAAAAACATCCTTTTTGTTTTTTCCTTTTTCATTTCCCATTACTAGAATTACATTCATCTTTCCTTTCTTATATATATATATATATATATATATATATATATATATATATATATATATATATATATATAAAGTTAATTGAGATTAATATAATTTGAACATTGTTCAAAGAATTCAGAAGAAACCAGCATTTGGCGTACGACTGTTTCCAATACTTTTTGGAAATATTTAATTGTTCATTGGTATTCTATAATTCTAACACGTCACTGAGGCAGCACATGTTATAACATCACATACAGAAGTCGCTTAAGAAAACATCACAAATTTTCAGTGCTAAAAGCCACAGACATATATCCTCCCTTCTGTCCATCTCTGTCCTTCTCTCTATTACTATCTCTATCTCTCTCTTTCTCTCTCTTTCTCTTTCTCTCTCACTGTCTCTCTCCATCTCTCTCTCTCTCTCTCTCTCTATATATATATATATATATATATATATATATATATATATATATATATACCAGTCATCATGTGCGGTTCATATGTATAAGCTGTTCAAATTTTGATTTACTTGCACTCAATCACTGATGTCTAGTACTTTTCTTTTTATATATCACATCTATGTCAAATATGTATACTTGAAGGTCATGGGAGTTTATCACGATGCAACAATTTTAATATTCTGAAATGTGTCCACTTCTTGCATTGTGAGAACCTTCAATTACATTTTTATATGCATATAACATAAAATGCTTCAAGCACATAACACCCTATTTTTAATGCAAATATACACTCATAGAGAGAAAGATGAAGTGAAGAGCGCGGGTTATATCAAGCGAAGGAAGAGAGAGAGAATATCAGAATTAGTCGTTAAATAAGGCGATTATCGTGAGAATGCGTACGGAATAAAGGAAAATGCGAAAATAAACATGTGTGTACGTTAAAACCTTTTTATGTTTTCATGTTGCAGCATAATTCTATCTTTGTCGATCATTAAACGTGGACGATATATCGCTCTTGAATAAATTCATATCAGTTTAAGACAATGTGTGCAAATGAATTTAAATGTAATTGAAAGAAAGACACATCAGCTATTTGCATCTCCCGTCGAATCCTTTAAAAGAAGCCGTCAAAAATTGTTTCAGAATTGAAACGAACTTCTACTTCCAATACGCATATCACGTTTTTCTTATTCCATCTCGTCTCTTCTTTTAATTATACTAAGTATTTTTATCTGGCTTCCTGAGTGTTTTATCCGTTAAAATATTTGCTATATTGAATTTGTATTCACTTGGCTCTTAAATTAATACATCGTTTTGTAATGGGAGCCGGTGTCAGATATGGGATTGAAAATCGATACGTTATATGGAATAGAGCTCTTTTATTGAGACCCAAAAGCTTAAAGATAAGTTGTTTCAGAAAAAAGTATTCTAACACCGTAGATATGATTGTATATTGTCTCGCTAGTGTTATGTATTATATGCACAAAGACACCGCATAGAGTTGGCAATACCGACACATTTAAAATGTGTTATAGTTATATGCGGCTTCACATGTAAAAATGAAAAAGATGATGAATCATATCAAAAAGAGCGTCCTCCTAAATTCACACTCTACCCGACTGAGCCAACGTGATAGTGGCAATAGTATACTGTCTAGAAATACGGTTACGACAAGACCACACTTTTGAGGACAGCTTCGAAACAAGCGATATTCGGGTCGAAATCTTGCTTATAATATTCTGGAGTAAATTCAGAAAACGTCGATATCAGAATCTATCATTTCCTAGTCGTATATGCTTCCACGTGCGGCAAACAAAGGAATAAGTCGAGCAGAACCGAAAAGAAATCGATTGAAAGTATCAAAGTTGTTTCTACGCCATTACTTTGGGTGCTGTTGTCCTAGCTAAATCTTTCCCGACTTCGCATGCAACATGTAAACTTTGTCGTATCCGTAATTATAACCTGCAATATTGGTTAACGAACCACTGATACAACCGAGGTAAATCCGTGAATACCAGACAATCCGAAGGCATGCATCGCTTAACGAGTAAAGACATATTTATATCTGCCACTGGCCGCGACTAGAGACCAACATTTCAACTAAAGTTGATGGGTGTAATTTAAAAAAATCTAATTTCTTAATTAGTTTATTTGTTAACTGTCTCTGTAATAAATCTTACTAATTCTAATCATGTTACCAAGCTTACTTGTATTTACCTTGTGTTTATTAATTTTAAATTGAGATTCTTTCACCCTGTTTCCGCTGTAGCCATCGTTGTATAAATAGTTTACGGGTTTTTCACAGTCGTTACCCTACTGACTGTCTATCTCTTATATTTACTAGGGTTGATTCCCTCCGCAAAAAAAACTCACTATTTTTTCTCAGTAGTTTTTCATGTCTACAGTGACGGCCTGCCTTGTTTGAGGTGATCTATGTTAAAAAAATCTAACAAACATATTAAAACAAACGTGTTTCACAGCTTCGACTTAACTAAATCTGAGACAAAAATATAAACTTAATGGCACAATAGATAAATTATAACTTTATGTCTTACCATTTTTTTCCTTAAAAATCGTGTAGGTATTCAACATGTGAACCCTCATAAATGTTCCATTTACATATGGATACCAACACGTATTCGTTACCAAAGTAACTGCAGAAGTACTTCTATGATACGTTAGTTGACCGTCTTATGCCGAACATATTTATTCATAACTAATAAGATTATGGGTGAGGTTATAGGGGAATACTCGGAGATTAATTGTATTTTCACATGTATATATCATGAGGCAACCATAACACGGATTAACAGCGTCGAATTGTACACACTAGGTTTTGAATTATTTTCACAATCATCTATATAGTAAAAGGTTCTTATTTACGTATATCCATACGAATGCAGAGTTAGAAGTAGGAAGTGAGTCATGTGTAGAAAACTCAGCTCCCCAAAAGGGGCACTCGGGATTAGGACAACAATTTTAAAAATGCGTCAGTCTAGATGGATTCTCATTTCACTGACTGATGAGTAACAAGCAGCGTTTTTTTCATTTGAACATATACAAGACGTTTCTCCTATCTGAAAGACAGCGTGACATTTACAGCGTAGTCAACTTTTACACGTATTGGCGGCTTAGCATTTTGAAATATTCACCTAATATATACACAGTGTGCGTCGGTGTGTGTTTATGTGAACAGGTGTAACGTTTCTATGTTTGTGTTACTCTATACAGGAAACCATCTATATAATAACACGTTGGTGCAAGTTTACGTGCAGAAGTACGTTATCATCTATCTTTCATCACCTTTTGAAAAGATGCGATCGCTCGATCACCGAAGATGAAATGCGAAAAGGGTACATTTGAAAACTTTATCTGAATACTCTCCTGTGTTGAATGTGAAGCCCGATAAAACATATACTTCCTTTGGCCTTTTTGCTTGGATCAAAGTGTAGTATCTGTTTTGTGCTAAGACAATACAATATAATCGCGAGGTCACAATTCGCGTTAAGCGTCAATAGAGTTGAAAAATTAAACATACTCCTAATTAGGTTATAGAGATAAACCCCTAAAAATAGATATGTTCTGAAGCTACATTATCGAGAAAGCTTATATAAGTATAATACACAATAAGAGATGCATTTTTGTAATGCATCTTTATTTTAAATTCTAGTGACGAAGCATCCTTTCGAAAATGTAGTTGAAACAAATAGGTAATAACACTGAATGCGTTTGAATGCATTCCAATGGATTATTATTTTTAATAATTGAAATTACCAATTCTTTCGAAAAAAACAACTTTCTTTCTTGTAGATAACTATGTTTCAATTGGAATGAACGCAGTACAATAATATCGTAAGCGCATTTGTACAGGGCATTCATCAATAGAATGCAACTGTTTTTGATCGTATCTGCAATATACATCATATGAAGTAAACAACTGTGAAATGTGCACGCGTCTCGCGCGTATTTGAAATAATAATGATTGTCATATCATACTTTACGGTATGGTACTGCGCCATTTTGAATGGCGATTCAGTTAAAGCATCAATATTTAAGTGCAAACAAAACATCTTAATAGAAGTGTTCGGCCATCTGTTAAATGGAATTGTGAAAATATGTCTGCCTTGCCAATATCAATTTACAACATCATTATTTGTAAAGTAAAACAGATTTCTGAAAATTTCTCGCCACATTATTTTAAGTGGCAGTGTAGACACAAAACAGCAACCACATTTTAGCGTTGGTTTCGAATAAAGATTAGTCAATTATCATCAGATTGTATGATGAAAATACTAGATTCATCGTTGAGGATAAAAGTTACAGCACCTCGCATCTCAGACATTTCTGCAGTCATTTTGGTTGTCCCCAATTTTCTGTCTAAGATTTGCACAAAGACACCTGTTTGTTACTACTGGTCCCAACCTGTGGCTGTCTTTCAAACCTTCGCTGGTGTGCGTTCTAGGGTCACGCAGTTAGTATCTGGGAGATCGGTTCCACGTGAGAGATTTCTCTAGGTTCTTGGATGGCTTACTTCAGGTAGGCATTTCAATAATTCAATCTGTCGTGCAAAGTCAATGATCTGTTTTGTCATCGAAATGCTTCTCAGTTACTAATCTGCCTCTGAGATGCCCATTTGTAGATAGGGGTTGTTTTCTGTATATGTTCTTTTTTGTGATCTGTCCGATTGTGCATTACGTAAATGTATAGATTTCCCTAGACGCGGATATAAGAGTAATCTAAAAACAAACGTCGCCGATGATGGTTTACAAGATGTTATACAGCAAATGCTCCAAATAGCTTTGTCTCATGTAAATGAGAGATAGTGGTGTTGCTTACGACACAACATTCGAGAAATAAAAAAAATGTTGTTTATTCTTATTTATGGTTTAAATGGTATACATTATGTATACGTTTGTATCATTGTTATTTCACACTTTTAGTTTACGAGTTGCCTGCTTACAAAACCTCTGCTGAGTCAGATTTAAATGGTGAGAAAAGTGAGGGCAAACGTGCCGCCGATATGTGTTTTAATATATAGTTTTTATCAAGCGTATCGACTGACCACCTATAGGGTAAATCTAAATGTCTCTCTTGCGATAAATCTTCGTCTGCCTCTGATAAATAAACACGATATACGTTCACAAATATATCTCTCTCCTTCTGTAGGTCTAGCTGTGTGTCTGTCTGTCTCTCTTTTTCTCTATCTGTCTCTCTCTCTCTCTCCATATATATATATATATATATATATATATATATATATATATATATATATATATATATATATATTTAGTTTTAGGTGAAGAACAATTAGTACAACAAGGACTCTCTTCAGCTGATATTGTCACCTGTTACACAAATCTGAATTCACGTATCAGTCTCGTTTGGATACGTTATTTGTTTTAGAGTGTTATGTATATTTGTTAAAAATTGGTGTTAGGGAAGGAAATGTGAGACGATAAAGTTTAATGAAGTTCGAAAAAAGGGGGGGGGGGTTAAAAGTAACAGTTAAGATTTAAAATTTTAAAAATGTATATCTAAATACAAGTTCCGTGAGTCAATGTTGATTAGGAGCGTATATTAGGTCGTTAGTAATTGGAAGGGTTAACTTGGTGTCGTCTGGAAAATACTAAGAAGAGACTATGAGTTTCAGGATAAACTTTCGAAAGAATAAAAAGCTTTAAAAACACATAAAATTTACATTCAAGCCCTCGAGTAAAATACTTTAAAGTAATCCAACATAAATATAATTTAAGATTGAAACTTATTCGGGTCTTTGCAGCCGGCAGACGATCTAAGGGGGGTAACTTTACGAGGTTCTTAATGATTCTGTGTTCGTAATTTAACACATTTAACTAAAGTATGGTGAAGATGTATGGGAGTTATACTATTTATATACTGATTAAGTCTGATATGAAGATGAGAAAAAAGATTAAGGTGAACCTGTTAAGAAGATATAGAAGATTAAGTCTGATCTAGAGATAAAACTAGGATCAGGTAGATAAGATTGAAACTGTTTATGAGATTTTTAAAGGCTGCAAAAAAATTTTCGCAAAATAGGGGTGTTACTTTCTAAATAATCATATTTTATTTTTATTCTAAAAGTTATTACTTAATATTTATGTGGTATCATTTACTGGTGTTAAGTTATGGTGTATAGACGGGCCGATTTAAATATTGTGATAGTTTTAATATTTTTTTAATATATTTATGAGGATGATAGTTGGGAGGATTTTCCCTAGTGGAAGTCGGTATATTGTGGGGCAATTATGAGGTCATGTATTGAGCAGAGGGGTTACTATTGGTAGGCCTTAATGTGTATCAGTAAGTTCAGTTTATAAGTAGTGCTTATTTCATGTGGATACATACTTTACAAATGTCAAGTCTGACAGAAGAATGTATATGTGTTTCTTCTTAGTAAAGATGTTATATATATATATATATATATATATATATATATATATATGCTAAATTGATGGCAATATCGTTTAGTTTCCCTTTAACATATAATTTCAAATTTCAAAGTTTAATTAATTATCTGCAGAAATGTAATTGCGGTAATGGTCTTCTGATGAGTAGAATTTTCTTTGAAAACTCATGAGTTAAGGACTTTAAGGTACTTTACCTGAACATTGAATTCTAATAAAATTTGATTGGCACCTTATTGTATTACTTCATTTCATATTACGCTATATATATATATATATATATATATATATATATATATATATATATATATATATATATATATATATATATATATATATGTGTGTGTGTGTGTGTGTGTAGACATGTGTGGATATGTTGATATATATATTTTAGGTAAAAAGATGTCTGTATAATTATGCATGTACATTTTTGTCATAATATTTGTTAATACCTTTTTTTCGTGAATATATGTTGCGCTCATTAAATTAAGCTTGTTACGATTCTGACTCATTACGTGTATGGTCAGTCTATCTTAAACTCCGTCAGCGGTAGTAAGCTTAACAACCACCACTAGAAACCAGGTGAATGTATTAATTAGGAAATTGATTTTATGTGTGTATGCGGGTATGTGTATGTGTATTTATAGATATGCATATATATACATATATATATATATATATATATATATATATATAATAATATATATAAATATGTATGATAATTTTATTTACACAGACATGTACAAAATCTGCGACACTGACATGTCGATGTTATCGATCAACAGTTACTATAAACTGAGATCTCACCAGGAAGAGTTAGAATCCCATCTTAACCTCAGATCATATTTGGAGAGAATGAACTGGAGGGATAGAGAAAGAGAAGAAGAAGTAAAGAAATTTAACATTTCAAAAATTGAGGCCGTTAAAAAATTAAAATTAAAAATCTAAAAAATCTAAAAAATCTAAAAACAAGAAAATCTAAAATCAAAAATCTGAAACAAACAGGGCAAATAAATAAATAAATAAACTATTATTATTATTTTTATTATTCATTTATTATTTTCATTATTTCACCTCAATTATTAGGGGTATCTATTATTATTATTATTATTATTACTACTACTAACTATGTTATACTTAACGAACATATTTATTCAATTTATCAATTCATTCATAGTAAGCAAATAAACTCTAGACAAATTATAAAGACAATATAAACCCAGAATCGGCGACACATTTGATCACCGCCCCACCACCACAACAATCACACGCGTCTGATCGGTTTGCCCGCACGCACACATACATACATATACACAATATTACAGTTCACTTGAAAAAATACATTTATAAACTCTTTTGTTTTTTTTGACACTTGATTCGTGCATGTCTACCCCCCTCTTTTCTCTCTCGATCTGAATCAACAGACGTTCTCTTTTTCTCCTTCTTTTCCTTGATGTGTCTCCCTTCCCATCACCTCTCCCTTCATTATATGCCCCTCTTTCCACCTTATATTTTTATTTATTTATTAATTAATTTATTTATTTATTTGCCCTGTTTGTTTCAGATTTTAGATTTTAGATTTTTTGTTTTTAGATTTTTTAGATTTTTAGATTTTTAATTTTAATTTTTTAACGGCATCAATTTTTGAAATGTTAAATCGTATATGCAGAAACATATTTTCTGACATCACTCTCCTTCTCTCTCTCTCTCTCTCTCTCTCTCTCTCTCTCTCTATATATATATATATATATATATATATATACATATGACATACTTTTTTATAATGCTTGTCTACAAATACGTTTGTTCGAAATTGTATTGTATGAATACAATAACGAAAACACGTTAGACTGCTGTCACCAGCTTTGTTACTTATTAAATCCGCCCAGTTTGATAGTATTGTTTCGAAATACGGTATATTATTTAATATATAATATTTATTGCGTGTAGTATTTAAATTATATATATATATATATATATATTTATGCATATATCTCTCTTTCTTATCTCTCTCTTTATATATATATATATATATATATATATATATATATATATATGTATATGTATATATATATAATATATACAGTTTAGACGAGTTTTACCTGTACCTTTTTGAAGAATAGGAAAATAACCACATGCATCACAGGCTACTTAACTCACCACTCTATTACGCTGTTTTCCTCGAACATGTTTTAGTAAATTTGTTATTATTTTTCGCGAGCTACATATTACTTTAAGCCCACCATCTTCGATTCTCCTGAAAACATATTCTATATACGTGGTAGCAAAAACTTTTCCCCCTACCACTTTAGTACTGACACGCTCCCCATTGTCACCGGGAACTAATACACTACGTCTCTATTTCAAAAAAGTGTCCGTTAATATTTACGATTTGTGTGCTATTAATTTACTACCTGATACAAAATATTACGCACACATTTAATGGAAGATTTTCAAGAATATCAGATCACGTTATTTCTACCTATTACGTATACATTAATACTCATTCCGGTTGTTAGAAAATGCAATTAACGAACATAGTTATTTGTAGTGTTGCATTATCCAACATGTCGGCTACAATTTCTTAAGCGACTCGACTTCCGAATTAAGTCAATATACGCCAGGCTACGAGACAGACTTGCATCTAGTAGACATTTCTTGAATCTACACGTTACACACGCATAATATCCAAACATTGGAAAAACACATCTATTTCTTCGTACAGAAATGACAAAAAAACGTGTGACTGGTGGACCCAACATTTAGTCGCCTTTCGGATAGTAATATAAAACGCATGCCAGCTTACATGTTTAGTATTACTGACCTATTTTTGAATCCGTTTTGTGTCTAAGTGGTTCTCGCCGTAGATCCTACACCGAGAGCGTTAGGGTTCGACCCCAGTCGACACACACTTTTGTTTACATTGTTAAACTGTTGTCTACGAGGGAGAAGGGAAGGGAGGATTATGGGCCAGATTTTTTTTTGAAAAGAAATCAATGTAATTGGTAGTACATTAACTATTGTGAATATTATCATTCTTCTTCGAACACACATGGTTTATTAGTGTTCTGCAGACGTCTTTAATATGCAGGAAGCATACACATTGTTCGATTCTCTTTCCTCACAAAAAATGGAATTTCTATACAAAGATATCAGAAAAAGGGATTGGATTAAATAGGGCTCTGTAGGCATCTTTAGTTTTAAATGTGCTCATTGTCATAGATAAAGCGGGTGTTTGGGAAATACCGGTACCATGGGATTGCCAGGAACACTTCTTCAACCGCGTCTCCTTCCTTCCGTCATTCCTTTCTTCCTTCTTTCACACTCCAACAATTCAAAACTGACAATTATTCTAAACATTAAATCTGTACGTTATGTCGGATGTTGACACATTTTAATTGATTTTTTTATATTTATTCCAGGCAACGCCAGTGGGCGGGCCCAGCTAGTATATATATATATATATATATATATATATATATATATATATATATATATATATATATATATTGTGTGTGTGTGTGTGTTGGTGTGTGTGTGTTGGCGTGTGTGTGTTGCATTATAGTAAGTACCTTGCCGGATACATGTAGAGCGACTAGTGTAGATGTTGGTAGGGTTCGAGTTTAGTGAAGGTTTAGCTGACACTAAATCTGGGAAATTAATCCCTAAAGAATAAACAGACAGGATAGACCGAAGTCTAGACAAAACAGGCATGGGCTCAATAAAGGTTTGAAGTAGTCGATATGACGACAGACGTTACGCATTATGAATGTCAGTAGATGTAGTGGCGAAGACAGACAGACGTACTAATTACATTCTATTTAAGTGTTAAACATTTAAAATAGCCAAAACGAATATATGCATTCCCAGGATGGCTGTTCTTTGAGTCACTCATTGATTCCCTAATAATTCAAGTTAGTACCTAACATTTTGAGCAAATGTATAACATTGTGTGTAGTTAGGATAAACTTCATATAAGTTATGTTTTATCTCCAGAGAAATAAATATCCTGAAAGTCCGAATGTAAGTATTACGTTTCCTTTCTGTCGCCAAGAAAAATGTTATTTCAACTAGCTTTAATGAGGGGGCTACAAGACGTATCATCATTATCATGCAGAACAATGAAATAAATGAAGTCACCACGACCACTACAGCACGCAGAGAAAAAGAAGACGAAGCGAATCAACACAGCCAGCCAGAGTGAAAAAAAAGAAGAAAAAAACGACCGGGTGAATCGGAGGTAAATCTACACATTTACAATTTAGGCATTAAAACATTTATCGTTTTTCGTTTGAGAAAAAAGAGGTAGAGAGAATACAGAAGTAAACGTACACCCACATACTATTGCGTAAAACATGTGTATATGCACCTCCTACATACAGACTCTAAGAAACCGCACTTACGAATAATGAACACATCCACAAACACGTTAAAATAATTAAAATACGTGCAAACTACGTATGTAGCAATTAACTTAACAAAAACAGGTTTAAGTACGTTTAGTAGTTTTAATTTTTAGAAAACGTTACACATAATGCAAATATGTTGGTCGCATACGGTCAAATATGGTTCAACTAAAGCCTGATGTGAACCGCTGTTATGAACAAATACTTGTTGAACGTATTGTAATGAACAATTACGAATAACTTTCTCTATTTTGAATTATCTCCTCTTTGTGGAACTTTCCTGCTTTTACAAAACAATATAAACAGCAGCGGCATTGTATTCCGAATAAAGCTTTCCCAATTTAGGTCTGTTCTGGTGTGACATTACAATTTATTCGGCATACAATCAATATCGAACAATTAATGCGCCCACAAAGGTTCGACCTGGAATCTGACTCTTCTAATTATGAAAAACGGTTGACTCATTAACGAGTTACGTTTGACCACATTTTGTAAACATAACATGCAGAAAATCAACTACGACAGATAAACAAACTCGGACTACTAACCAATTATGTATCGCACACGATACACGAAATTATTATGGAATGTAGCACATATGAAGAGGCTATCGAAACATTACAATCCACTTACAGAAAGCTCCAAAATAAAATATTTTAGCGATATTTACTTGCTGTACGGCGACAAAAAAGTGACGAATCTTTGGAGCAGTTTTTAAAGAAATTACGAACTCTGAGCAAGGACGGTAAGCTCCTGTCAATGTCAGCAGAAGACACTCGAGACGAGCACATTATGGATGATTTTATTAACGACTCCGACATTGTCAGGTAAGACAAAGACTTCTCGAAAAAAATGTTTGGACCTTAGAACAGACTGCGAACAGGCTTAAACGTTCGAAATTATCCCCAAACAGACGGTGTTCTACCTGCAGTCGGATACGGTCGGTGCTGCTTTGAACAACACACACACTTGTTGTCCCCCTCTTGTGTGCATTCTTCTTCTTACTCCTTCTCTGTGACGCTATTCTCTAACCAGGAAATTCCGGCACTGCAAATCCTTCAAAGTTGCTTATCACCGCTGCTTCTACAGATCGTAAATGGCACTTTTCTGGGGTAAGTTATCACCCTCGTTGTTCTTGTCCCGCCAGAGATGCTAGGTGTTATAAATGTGGGAAGTTGTGACATTTTTCGAAGGTGTATAAGTCTACCAAAAATAATGTTTCTAAAAATTATATCGACTTTCCTTGCGTAGCTACTATAAAAGCTGCGTCTCCAGACTCTCTTTCGAAAAGTATAATGTGAATTAATATAAATGGCGTTTCTACTGATCCATTAATTGACACCGGAAACTTTAGTAATTATATTAATTTTAATATGATAACACCTAATAACTGGAAGATATTTTCTTTTTCTACTCGTGTGTCTATGGTGAATGCTTCTTTATCATCACAAGTAATTGGATATTGTCTGGTCAATTTACTTTTTAAAAATATGTCATACAAAAACATCAAGCTGGTGATAAAGAAAACTTTGCACTGACGTGATACTGGGGCATGTTCTTCTTGAGCACTATTCTCGTATTGAGATTCTTTTTGGGCGACCTAAACCAACTATTAGGATGGGTGGTCTAACAGCAGTCAATGGTCACTACCCATCACTCTTTAATAATTCAGCTCATGACTGCAAACCTATAGTAATCAAATGTAGACACTACTCACTTCAGGATAAACAGTTCATAAAAACCGAGATTACGAGAATGCTTGGTGAGGGAATCAGTGAAATAATTAACCTTACTGGATGCTTACCAACTACCATGGATAGATGAAAGTATAAGGGAAATTGGCAAATATAAATTGAATAGCACACTAGACCTCGGAAGCGCCTATCCCCAAGTGGCTATTAAACCAGTCGACTGACCTTACAAAGCATTGTAGGCAAATAGCCGCCGATACCAGTTTTAAAGGATAACATTCAGAGTAACAAATAGTGTTGCCAGTTTTCAGCAAAGTATAGATAAAATAATTAGGGATTAACAAGTTTGCCTACATTGATAATGTTACAATATGTGAACACAAATATGCAGGCGATAATGAGCAATATGAAACTATTTATGGCGACGATTGAACAATACAACCCTACACTAAATAACGATAAATGTGTGTTTAGCGTAGACGCCATTAATTTACTAGGGTACACCGTGAACAAAGGATATATGCCATCAGACTCAGAACGATTGAATCAACTGCCAAACTTACTAATCCCTAATGGCATGCGTGCCCTAAAACGAGTCCTTGGTGTATTTGCACAATACTCAAAATGGATTGCTTCATTAACCCATTGCTGCAAATGAACAATACCCTCTCTCGCATTCAGTAGTGGAAGTTTAAAAAAATATTAAATAAGATTTTGCCAACGCAAAAATTACAGCTAAAGATACCGTTATTTCTCTGGTGGTGGTGACAAATGCATCTGATTATGCAATTTTTGCCCCGTTAAATCAATCCGGACGCCTTGTCGCTTTTTTCTCAAGGACCTAGTCGCGTTCAGAACAGCGACACTCAGCAATTAAAAAGAGGTGTATGCTATAGTAGAGCCACTCAGAAAGTGGATACACTAAGTGATATTACGAGACTTTAGACGTATTACCGATCAATAATCCGTCGCATTTATGTTCAACACCAGGACAACAAGCGAAATAAAATGATAAAATACCGATGTGTAGAATAGAAATCTCATGTTTTGCTTTTGATTTAATCTACCGACCTTGTAAAGAGAATGCTACATCAGACCCACTATCGGGGATATGTAGCTTGTCGATACCTAACACGGATGAGCTTCGTATCTTACACAATGAACTGTTTTACACAGGAATAACAAGATTGACACACATTGTACGAACAAGAAATCTACCATATTCATCGGATGACGTAAAGTAAATAGTAACATCATGTACAAATTGTGCAGAACATAAACCACAATTTTTCGGGCTTAAAACCGTTACATTGACAAAAGCGACTCAACCATTCCAGAGAATGAACATCGGTTTAAAGTGTCCACTGCCATCTAATAATGGGGATCGTTATGTTTTACCCTCATCGAGGAATATTCACGATTCTCATTCGTATGTTCTTATCCGGACATATCAGCAAAATCAGTGACACGGTGATTGTGCTTTTTATTTGCCATCTTTGGTGTTCCAGCTTACATCCATAAAGATCGATGACCCTCCTTTATGAACAACTGAAACAGTTTCTTCATGCACAAGTAGTGGCCACAAGCCTGACGATGCCGTTTCACCCTTAGAGAAGCACCTAATATGAACACAATAACAGTATAATATATAATTTAGTATACAACTAGTGGTCGCGAACCGCAAATGGCTCATAACCCACTGGAAAAAGCTCCTCCCTGAATCTCTGTACGCTATTAGGACGTGTTTATGAATTGCCACAAATGGCATGCCTCTCGAAACCTGGAACGGTTTTTTTCTGTGACATTTCCTCTGTCATAGTAAGAATGACCCATTACACACACCTAGTGAAACAGATTGAGGCGAATCCGCATCATGTATTGATACACCATTCGGATAGGAAAAATCCAGTGTTTCCCTTAGAGACATTACACCTGCAGGGGATATAACTACACTCAATATAACCCCTGAGAAGACGACTACATCTCAAGCCCCTTCTCACCTCGAATATAGGTTAAGCTGCACCATATGATACATCTACAGACTCAGTGCAACAATCAAATACGGGATCCATAACATCTGTAACAACCCAAGGTGCTCAGAACGAACAAGAGGTAAACGATCGCCCACTTACTCCGAAACGAGCTGATCCCCGACCCGATTCAGAACATCTGTCTTCAGAATCCCAACCACCTGCAAGCAGAGGAGACAGATGTGTACTCACTCAGGAAAAAGTGAGACAATCGACCCATGCGTATCGTGAGACTCGGACACCCGGAGTATTGATTCTACTCCCGATACCAGACTATCGAGGCGGTCCAACAGAAGCAGCAAAAAGCCCGGTCGTTGGAACGAATCTGTCCCCTTATGATTGAAATATAATGGGGATGGATTTAATGAAAAATTACGAATAGTTTTCCCTATTTTGAATTGTTGACCCTCTGGAAAACTCTCCTGCTTTTACAAAACAATATAAATAGCAGCACTAATGTTGTACAGACATTGTATGTCGAATAAACCTTTCTCAAGTTACGTTTGTTCTTGTGTGTCATTTTACGTATTAGGATCAATGTAAAAGCAGTATAATACATGATATACTCTCGGAAATAGATGTTTATATGAAAGCATATAAGACGTTTAATACAATTTGGCTCGCTACTGCAACACAATATATAGTCACACCTGAGTAAAAACATAAGTAATGTTTTAGCGCAGGTCTTTGGAAATGATCATTTGGAAAATACCACCATTTTCTCGATGGTTAACTTGTTAGTTAAGCAGTTGAAGACTAATCTCTCGATATGATGTCGCTCTTTGAGACACAAGTTCGAATTCTGAACGAACCATATTATTCACTTGGTGGTTTTCGATTTTTTTCCAAGCCGTATGGACTAAATATATAATTTGTCAAATAATATTATAACGACAAACATTAGCTTTAAGAAAATGCACCAGAATACATTAAATACAGTCGAAACAAAATTATTATACTTAAACTTATAAAACATTCAACACATTTCGCTCGCTTGATGCACCAAGAAGATTGAATTACATCGCAATTAAAACCCACACAAAAATGTACCGCATAGCTTGCGAGATGTGTTATTTGTACATTTACCTATTTTTATACGTTTGTTGTGTTAATCTTTTAGTTAATCATAGAAGACGTCTAATTAGAACAATACATCATGATTTCTGCTGGCATAACTATTCTTAGAACTAAGGTATATATTTTAAAATATATTTTGTTGGATTTTTGTAGGATTAATAATATGGAAAATAGAACTTTATGAAAATAAGACTTTGAGTAAATCACATTTAGTTTAATAATAGATTTCCTATTCTGGGTTTTTGTCGAATATACCTAAATATTTAATTCTATTTTGACATAATAAAGAGAGCTATATAAGCTATAGTGCATATTGCCAATTGTCAACCAACATTTCTGAACAAAACACGATGCGACTATATTAGTATAATAATTCCAACTATACGTGTAAAAAACTATTCTATTTTTTCGGGATTGACTGATACAGTATGTTCGTATAATGGTAATATGAGATGCTATATTTAATTCTATCAGCTATAGTATTTCGTAAACATTCTATTTTATTTGGCGTCAATATTTATGTTACAACCTTGTTTTTCTCTTAGAATCTAATTAGTGCCCAATATTTTATTTCAGATATTTTGTTTACTTTATACTGATTTGATTTTCAACTTTTTAAGGAATGATTGTAAATGTAAAAACAGTAGTAATTGTTGGCTGCATTGCACTGTTCGTTTCGACAGGCTCTCATCTGATGGTTAGAGATAACTGTTAGCTCTGATTGACTAATCAAGATTTGGCTTGCAAATCTGGCTAGAAAGAATAATGAGAGGAAGAATAAAATGAGAATGTAAACAACAGGAAATTGAAATGTTTTGTTTGTTCAAATTTTTTATGAGACGTCAACGGACAAATACACTTCGAATTCCGACTGCGGTATAATGAATGGGTGTCTGTTATATGTATATGCATGCTCCTTTCTGTATATGCGTCAGTATATGTAAGTGACTGCGTTCCCCTTCTGTGTTCGTGCTGTTTATATACGATATTGGTTACTTTGCATATAGATGATTGTAGCGACACATTAGCCGTTTTATATCGAAAGTTGAAAAAAACAACCCATGCGTCCGTTGTTTAAAATAACGAATTTGACACGACACTGCTCATTATATTTTTCTAGTGGACATCCTGTGCATTCACGGTTTCTAACATTTAATACGTAAGGATATCACTGTATTGTAAATTCACGATAGTATACTGACAGTTTAACATTTCATGTAAATAGTTTTATGTGTTGTTGTTTAAGTAATTGGACTATAATTTGGCATTGCAAAGGACTTATATACTCGATCTTTTTATATCTATTCTGTTACTCGTGTCTACTTTGTAGAATTATTTATTTGTGTAAAGACCCCGGGCGAATAACATAGTTGAAAATAACTAAAAATATGTTAGTCTTAATATACGATCGCTATGTTACACGAATGGCTATTAAAGTATGACTTTGTAAGTATTATCGATAGAATTTACTACACTGTATATATATATATATATATATATATATATATATATATATATATATATATATATATATAGTCTCAAAAGTTTCTCAACTATTAAAACTATATAAAAAAAAACCTTAAGTTCCAAGTCGTTCAGTGGAAAATCACTCATGTAAGTCAATTTAATTTTTACAGTTATTATATTAGTTTGTTTCTAACATTATTTAAGGGGTCATCAGTTGTTTACCATGAAACACTGTTTCGGGAATTTAAAAAGAAGACAGTATTTAATTTCATGGCTTCCCAGCAGAGTTGATCAGACCCCACTTCCCTTAAAAGACAAAAAAATAAATGTTCCGTATACTAAATCTAAGTTGTGTTCCGTATAAAAGTTTTGCTTACTTATATTAGTTATTAAAAAAAAAGAAAAAGTCCTCCTTACCTGTGTTGTCCGTCTGTCTAATAAAATGTATCCGTTACTTACAAAAATGTTGCTGTATTTTACAGTGTTTAGACGAATCGATTACACTACTTTTTAGGTGATTAATGTATTTTTAGTTTTAGTTTTATATTAAAATTATAAAAAATATCAACAGATCCAAATATTAAAAAAAAAATTGAATATATCTATCTATATATATATATATATATATATATATACATATATATACTTTTAGTCCTTTTTTCTCCCGATCCTCCTTCTCGGCCTCCTCCTCCTTTGTTGTTTAATTCCTTGTCATCAATTTTAAATAAATACTAATCTTCCTTGCCCACTCACAGCGTTCATAAGCTAACCTGCCGATTTTGTCGCTTTCTTTTTTTTTTTTTGAATCACAGCGTTTCCAATCGGCGTTCATAAACTAACTGTCTATTTTTCTCAATGTTTTCTTCTTCTTTCTTAACTCACAGCGTTTCCAATCGGCGTTCATAAGCTAACTGTCGATTTTTTCTCTATCTTCTTCTTTCTTTTTTAACATTTCTTTCTTTCTTCATTTCTTTCTACTGTTTATTACACGTAACTATTTTTTTAATATAATTAGTATATGTGTTATATATACGTTAATACATAATCTACATTACTTTTATTTATATTTAGATAGCTTTGGATTTGGTCTATCAATTTATTTTGATTCATTTGATAAGACTTTAAAGCATAAAGATAGCGAGTAATTGCCTTATTTAATTGTCTAAATATATATATATATATATATATATATATATATATATATATATATATAAATATATATTTCCACAAACAGCTTTTATTTATTCATGTTTTTATTTTGTGCATTTATATACTTTTTATTTTTTAAAGTTATCTAAAAGTAAAATTTATCTTAAAGTTAAGTTTATCTTAAAGTAAACTTCATTATTTATCTAGAATTATTGTCAATTTCAGTCAACGACTTTCTGATTATTTGGATCCGTAAAATTTACAATTTCTAGATTCTCATTCATACATGATCTACAGGGGTAATAACATATCTGCATGTACTAGACTATCCTAATATTGCCCACTTGATAATCTGATTATTAGCCAACGTAAGCGTTATTTGAGAACCCAAAATGGTTCGCTGGTGATATTATTTTTAAATGTACTTTATTATTAAATGCGACTTTGCAGTTATTATATCTAGTTTTAAATAGTAAGAAGGTTTCAATTGCGTAGTGTTTGTTTGGTTATTTGCAGCTATATTCACAGATATTTTAGATTGGTAAACTATGCCTTGATTACGGAGTTATTTCGCCATGGACAGAGTACGAAAGTTCTAGTTACGGCGTTTCCTTTCATTATTAACTTTCTTCGTTTTATTTACTTGATTGCTATTATTGTTTGAGTTAATATTACAGAGCAGCGGAAAGGTTATCAAGCTGTTATTTATATTTAGAATGTGTAACTTTTATAAAGTGTTACAATGACTAATGTTATAATACACTCACAAATGCACTAAATGGTGTCCGTGAAGATCGAAAACTTAGATAAGCCATACGTGATCAAATTTAAACAAAATAACGATTTGAATGACACAATCTTTTTGTGCCTCGCAGCTGAGAGCACTACTAACAGAGAGGTCTGCCACATCAGAAATGCAGTCGAATAATAGGGGCTGAAACTCCGAAATGGGTCCTACTAATGATGTTGTAGTGCTGGATTTGTTAGGGCGTTGTTATGTAGCTTCCGTGTCCTCTGCACATAGATACGTTCAATCTACATATAATGACCAGCTACTCCCAGCATCGACAACTGATTTTAATTTCATTGTGACGTTACGAACTACCTTGCATATGACCCCAGCACTATCTCCGTCATCTCCCTTCTTTAATCATTTAAAATTCGTATCTCTCTTTCTAGTTAATATCATCCTTCTTCAGCCATATCAAATGAGATACTTTCGCTACTGTTTCCTGAAGATCTTTAATACATTTTCTCAAATCTTAGTTGTAAACGCGATGTCGAAATATATTCCTAACTGTTCTCTCTACATTTCCTCTCGCCCAACTCGCCAAATGATAGAACTCTACATCATATTATTAATATTGACACTCCTGCGCCAACACTTTATATCTGATATATGTCCTAATTTCTGCAGCAGC
>OY744516.1:193150213-193172713 GCA_963556195.1 Sepiola atlantica
GCGTGATACTATTCATGCCACCGTTTTTCGCCTGCAACCATTTTTCGCGACTGCTATGGTTGTGTTGTTATCATTCCTTTAGCGCTGTTATCTTCGCTCTGAAATAAATTTCTTAACAGTACAACAAAGTGTTTTTTTCTGTTTTAATGAGCCGCTTTTATTTGACTATTTTTATCAGCCGACTTGAACGAGTTCGTTGGGATCGAGAGAGAGGTTACGCTAACTTAAGTCACTAGTTAATATTCTTACGTTATTCTGTAATCACTTAATTACTTTCAGAGGACGGAATATGAAATATTCTAGTAGATGTCATTAAGGCTCTTATATTTTCCCGTTATTCGGAATCTTTCTCATAACCGCTACATAATTAGGTTGTTGACTCTTCGCTCCCAAATAAGTAACTGATTCAATCTCGATTGAATTCTCCCACGGCGAGGACTCTGACGTCATCAAACCTCGTGATCGCAGAGGTGCAATCTGAACTCCTGACCTTCTCTTGACTTAAGGTCAATCCACGTCACCGCGTTCGTGGGAAACACATCGAACTGAACCTGTATGGGATTACTCCGCCACAAATCGGGTAAGTCAAACCCGTCCTGAATAGATGCGTCCAATTCTCACAAGCCATTATCTAACAATACAAAAAATACGTATATATCACACACGCGTCTCGTACGTTGCTACATAAAGAAAAAAATACTCACAAATCGAGAATCAAGCATTGAGTATTATTTTTGCAGTCACTAAATGTAATCGCTCTCTTCGTGGAGGATATTTTGTGTTGTAAACCGACCATAAGTCACTGCACACGATTTAGTGATGAAGGGGTTATTAACGCATACTGCAAACATACTGCCGATATGGGGTACTATTCTATTCATTTACAATTACAAGATTTTCCATAAAAAAATGAGTCATGCTGACTGATAATTTAGACTTATCACAAAATATACTGAACTCCTTGAAATGATAGTGATAGGGATTAAACTGAGCAAGAAGTAAGAATTAAATCATGTAACACCACCAGAATGCTTCTGGTAACACTCGAAATAATTAATGAACACACGTTAGACGAATATTTAAACAAAGCACAAACACATTTTAAAAAACACCGAAAACTCTCGAAAATGTATTGATTCAGAATTAAGTAGTTATGTACGGCGATCGAGTAGTTATTTCTACAGCATTACAGAAAAAGAATACTAAAAGTTGGGAATTTCGAGAATCCAAACCTTCATGAGAGATTATGTGAATTTGGTTAGTATGAACAAATAAATTAAAAAAATCGGTGAAACTATGCAAATCTTGTGCTTTAGCAGCAAAGACACTTCATGTGGAGTTCAGACGTTGGCCGTAAACTGACTGATCGGGAGGATACACATACATGTTGCTGGCCTACTGAATGTTTTCTATTACCTAATAGTAGTTGACGTTTTTTTTTTCGAAATGTCCGGAAATAGGAACATCTAAAAACTACAGCGGACGTAAGCGTTAGTTTTTATAGCATTAATTGTTCGCCATGTTCGAGGTCGTTGGCTGTATTGCATCAGACAACAAGATGAAATTCTCGTCTAGTGAATTACAATTATTTTGTCAGGCCTCTGTAGTAGAGTGTACCACTACAATGCAAGCAGCAATGTTCAGGGGAACGGTTCGTGGACACGTTTAAAGAGCGCATAAGAAAGCGAGGGGTAAACCTACCGAAAAGGACATTCGCAGATATATAAGATGACCCAAAGTAATAATGTTCTATCTTCAATGACGCCAGCCGAAGCAATGTGTACAGAGAAGATTAAAACAGTGGTAGATATATAATTGACAACCCATACGAAACCAGGACGTACACAAATGTTACGATGGGACGCTTCAATGTTAGAGGAAAACATATCTTTAGACAATTTTAACAGGAGTGCTACTTTCTTTAATAGCGCTGGCTTGTTCTCCCAACTTTCTGGCGTTGTGCCACATTTTCCTGGGGTGGGAAGGTCCTAAATCACAGTATTTCCCAACATAGTATGTTGTACTACAGTAAATACACATTTTTGTTAATACCCACCATGGTATCTTATTTATAATCGGCCTTTTAAAGTTACTATATTTAATTAAAAATACTTTGTTAGATCAGGAAACACGCTAAATTTGGCCATGACCCTAAAACTTACCCTAACCTTAAGCTCTACTCCTACCCCTACCCCTACCCCTACCCCTAACGCTAACCCTAACGCTAACCCTAACCTTGACCATAACCTCAACCCTATCCATAATGGCGGGGTAAAATTTTACGTGATTCTTTATGTAAATAATCACTTATATATATATATATATATATATATATATATATATATATATATATAAAATATAATAACACGAAATCACATAATTGTCGATGCAATAATTTATTTCAACCGTTCGGTTTTTTCAAGCATCACTCAGACAATTACATTTTTGAGACTGATAGAAAATTGAATTTCCCTACCACAGTTCCAATACAATCATAGATGGTAGTAGTAGCAACCAATTTGATACATCTTTTATAGAGAGGGGGAAAATTTAAAACTTATCTTTAACTATGGCGGGCGAAGGGGAGGGATCTTTAAGTTAATCAACTAAAAACTGCCATGTCAAAATTATGACACATACGACTTGGCGATATCAACCATATAGGCAATTTTACTCACGCGCATACACAAAACTAAATACGCACACATCATATGCGCACTCACATACATAATCTCACTCGCACATTATCATAACAAAGCATAATCACATACGCAACTTTTATTCATCTCCAGCCAGAATGCGTCCGGCGAAACTCGTGTTCTCAAATTCGGTTAGAGAAAAGAAAGAAAGAAACAATTAACAGGCACAGAGAATATATAGACAGACCGCGTGTCATAAATTCTCAGTCCGTCTGGGTTGAAATAAGATTACACGCACATACATATATGTATACATACAAATCCATACGCACATACACACACATATATACACATACACACCCACACATATACATATCTATACACACATACATATACACACATATATACATATATATATATATATATATACATACATATACATACATGAATACACCCATATATATCTCTGAATCTATTTGAAATATTGACCAAATGCATACGCATGTAGTTGTTCACACATGTAAACATACATACACATACATACACACACACATATATACATATACGCACATATACACACATATACGTACGCACACATACATATATATCCACACACCTACACACAATATTTACATAACACTCTATATTCTTACTGATGTAATATGAGTTCTAAAAATTAGTCTTACCTTATTTATATTTTAGATTAATTTGATAATCTATTATTATAAATATCATGCGGGGGGGGGGTTATCGTACCTAATGTTATTCAATTTGGTATCTTCACCGTTGTAATTCTAGAGGCCCATCGGATTACTAATTCAAGTCTAATAATGTCTATTGGTAATATTTGACATTTATACTTATATTAATTCAAAAACTAGTGTATTACCTGCAGAAAAAATTTTCATACCACTATCTTATTTTAAGTAAATAATAAATATCCGCGTATCCACAAATACTATATATCACCAAGTCAGTAAATCTGTGTCTATCACAGATATTATTATAAATATTATGGGGGGGGGGTTTACCGTAAGTAATGTTATTCAATTTGGTATCTTCACCGTTATAAGTCTAGAGGTCCATCGGATTACCAATTCAAGTCTAATAATGTCTAGTGGTAATATTTGGCATTTATACTTATATTAATTCAATAACCGCAGAATTTTTTTAAAAACACTATCTTATTTTAAGTAAATAATCTGAATAAATAAATATTTCAAAATACCATTATATACGCATACACACAAATACTATATATCACCAAGTCGGCAATTCTGTGTCTATAGCAGATATTATTATAAC
The DNA here is from genome assembly GCA_963556195.1 of Sepiola atlantica. Taxonomy (NCBI): domain Eukaryota; kingdom Metazoa; phylum Mollusca; class Cephalopoda; order Sepiida; family Sepiolidae; genus Sepiola; species Sepiola atlantica. The sequence continues at coordinate 193,154,158 of OY744516.1, forward strand.
TATTATGTTGGTGGTGGGGGGGGGTTACCTTAAATAATGTTATTTAATTTGGTATCTTCACCGTTATAAGTCTAGAGGTCCATCGGATTACTAGTCGTTGATTATTTTAAATTTATATTTATGTCTGCACTTAGCCATAAGTTCATCTCGTTTATTCAAGAGGTTATTTCGATCATATTTTAGGATTCTTATTTTTTCTTCTAGACATAAGTTGCATCTTTGTCTAAATCCATCTGGAATATTCGAAAAACATAAGATTGACCACGAAATCACCGGGGACCTGTTCTCATTTTTCAGATGCCACCATTGTTTAGCTAACTCCGTTTTGCTCTTGAGTTCTGGGTTATTGAAAGAGTGTTTGTGGTCATAAAAACGTTGTTTCCAGTTTCCCGCGGAGATGCCGATGTAAACCTTTTTATCCCTGTTGTTATCTTCCGGATGAATAGTGGCCTTATAAACCACACACTCAACTTTACAGTTACCGTCCAGTGGGCAGTTATTTTTCACTTGACAATTACATTTATTTACTGTGACCTTATTCTTACTAGGATTGTTAAGTAATTTACGATTATGGGTGCTGATAATTCTGTCCATGTTCTTGGTGCAAGAGTAGCTGATTTTAATGGTTTTTCTATTAAATATCTTCCTAAGTGGATTATTTATGCTAAAATGTTTATCTACCAGGTTCAAGAATACTCTCCCGATGTTGATGTTAGATAGTTGGCAGTAGGGAGGATTGAACCATATTATTTTTCGGCCTCTATTCCTGGATTTATTTTTATTTTCTTTCTTGGTATATTTGAGTTTTTCATTATATCCGCTTTTCTCTAGCGCTCCATTGTATAAATGCTTATTTGCTTCAAAAATGTCTCTGTTAGCCGAAAGCTTATTTATTCTAGTATTAATTGTTTTAGGTATTTGTTTAATTATGCAGTTCGGGTGGTTAGATCTAGTGTTGATATAAGATGGTGTGTGATTATCTTTATTGAAGGGTTTGTATGTCCCCTTTCCTAAGTCTAAGGTAATATCTAGATAGTTTACTTCTTTACAATTTGGGGTTATATCTATTTTAAATCCAAGGTATTTGAATGCTCTTATTAATTTTTTATGTATTTTGGATACCAGGGGGCCGTCACTATTGGGGATAACAATTAGTCCATCATCCCTATATAACCCCACTAAATTAGGCTCTACAATTCTGCTAATAGTGTACATTATAAAAATGCCCACCAGATCGGCAATCTGGGCTGAGTCAAAAGCACCCATCGGGACATCAAATTTGTTGTTGTTCAATTTAATCCATGTTTCTCGATTGTTTATAAGGATGGATTTGCGACAGGCCATAATTAATCTTACCTGCTCATCGGATATATCCACGAAATTCCCAGCAAATATTACCACTAGACATTATTAGACTTGAATTGGTAATCCGATGGACCTCTAGACTTATAACGGTGAAGATACCAAATTGAATAACATTACTTACGGTAACCCCCCCCCCCATAATATTTATAATAATATCTGTGATAGACACAGATTTACTGACTTGGTGATATATAGTATTTGTGGATACGCGGATATTTATTATTTACTTAAAATAAGATAGTGGTATGAAAATTTTTTCTGCAGGTAATACACTAGTTTTTGAATTAATATAAGTATAAATGTCAAATATTACCAATAGACATTATTAGACTTGAATTAGTAATCCGATGGGCCTCTAGAATTACAACGGTGAAGATACCAAATTGAATAACATTAGGTACGATAACCCCCCCCCGCATGATATTTATAATAATAGATTATCAAATTAATCTAAAATATAAATAAGGTAAGACTAATTTTTAGAACTCATATTACATCAGTAAGAATATAGAGTGTTATGTAAATATTGTGTGTAGGTGTGTGGATATATATGTATGTGTGCGTACGTATATGTGTGTATATGTGCGTATATGTATATATGTGTGTGTGTATGTATGTGTATGTATGTTTACATGTGTGAACAACTACATGCGTATGCATTTGGTCAATATTTCAAATAGATTCAGAGATATATATGGGTGTATTCATGTATGTATATGTATGTATATATATATATATATATATGTATATATGTGTGTATATGTATGTGTGTATAGATATGTATATGTGTGGGTGTGTATGTGTATATATGTGTGTGTATGTGCGTATGGATTTGTATGTATACATATATGTATGTGCGTGTAATCTTATTTCAACCCAGACGGACTGAGAATTTATGACACGCGGTCTGTCTATATATTCTCTGTGCCTGTTAATTGTTTCTTTCTTTCTTTTCTCTAACCGAATTTGAGAACACGAGTTTCGCCGGACGCATTCTGGCTGGAGATGAATAAAAGTTGCGTATGTGATTATGCTTTGTTATGATAATGTGCGAGTGAGATTATGTATGTGAGTGCGCATATGATGTGTGCGTATTTAGTTTTGTGTATGCGCGTGAGTAAAATTGCCTATATGGTTGATATCGCCAAGTCGTATGTGTCATAATTTTGACATGGCAGTTTTTAGTTGATTAACTTAAAGATCCCTCCCCTTCGCCCGCCATAGTTAAAGATAAGTTTTAAATTTTCCCCCTCTCTATAAAAGATGTATCAAATTGGTTGCTACTACTACCATCTATGATTGTATTGGAACTGTGGTAGGGAAATTCAATTTTCTATCAGTCTCAAAAATGTAATTGTCTGAGTGATGCTTGAAAAAACCGAACGGTTGAAATAAATTATTGCATCGACAATTATGTGATTTCGTGTTATTATATTTTATTATTGCTCTGTTTACTACATTGAGCTCTCATACCCGGATTTCCTCCTGGAATTATTCCACTATAACACAAATATATATATATATATATATATATATATATATATATATATATATATATATATATATATGAATATATAGTAGGATCAAAATAAACCAAAGTGAAAACTTTTAGTAGATGGAACCTATTGTGAAAAGGATTAGCTCAATATACGAGATATAGCAATCGTCGCATATTTATCACTCATTTTTCTTCTATCTCTCTCTCTCTCTCTCTCTCTCTCTCTCTCTATATATATATATATATATATATATATATATATATATATATATATATAGTTATAATAATACGCACGAGCACTCATTTATACTTATTGTCCTGTGAAATAGCCATATTACCTCAATATTTAGATCTTTGTTTCTGTATTTTAATAAAGCGGTATTTGGTGGTTTTACTACTGCGTAGTTGACAATGCAATGTTGCAACTTTTATAAGATCTATTTATAAAATAAACGAATACAGTTTTCTAGATGTAGAACATTATTTCGAACCAAACTGCAATTTAATAACGCTCAAGCAAATTATTTGAAGAATTAAACTTTATACGAGACAGTAGAAGTGAAATATAGAAACATCCATGCGTGTCGCTGACTACATTCATTTTGCTCGCTAAGCGTTCATACCTCTCTCGCGATCGTATCAAGGAACGGCGACAGACCTTCGGATTAATGGTGTCAATGTTAAAATAAGACACTACGTGTCCCTTTTATTTTCACGTTATGATGACCACTTGCTTAAATATCTCGCAAGGGAAGGGAGGAAATGTCGATCGCAATTAGCTATCAGGTATGTCATGTGCTATGACCTTTAACATCGGTTTTGACTTTTACAAACGATTATCTGTCTCTTTTGCTGCTTCTGAATGAACCCTTAACAACACTAACCCCCATATAGTATCTTTTAATCTCTTATCCTCATATCCCCTCTCGCTCTCTCTCGCTTGTATATCATGCGTCTTGCGTGCAACATAACCAAATATTATGGTTTAGATATAAAATCGTGCAACCTAACCAAATATTATGGTTACGGTATTGTGATAGCCGTCCCTGTCCATGTACTTGAATAAAGGGAATACCGCTGTCAATCGCTCTCGCATCGCCCACACTTTGGAAATGATTACAGTAAACAAAGTTCGATAATCGCAATTAGGGGTACTGATCGCGAAAAAATGTACGGCTACTCATTGTTTCTTGCGACCAGTGCGATTCTATAAAAAATGTTTCGTATTTATCGATCTCCCCTAAACATTGTGAGATTAAACAAAAACAATTAAAAGGCGTCAGCACTATACAATATTTACTACCAACGGAGAGAAACCTGCGATTCTATCTGAAATAATTAATTGAGTAAAATATTAATTTCGTAATATTAGATTATTGTCGAAAATCTTTCAATAATTCAAGCATTACTCCCTTTATGGCATCCAACAATTTCGAGAAAGAAAATAATACAAGAACTGATCCCGGTATGGCATCCAAGGTATTTCTGAGATAAAAAAGATTCTTGAAAAGGCTTGGTTCTGCAAAGAAATAAGGTTCAACCAATTATATCAAAAATCGCTTTCGAAGCATGGCTTTCATGAAAAAGTCTCAATTTCATCCCTTGCACATTAGTATCGTTGAAAAGTATCAAACACTTCTATTCTAAAGATTATTTCTATTCAATATGCACAGTCGGGGATGCACATTTAATTTAAAATGCAAACGTGACAGGCCAACGGACATCGATTCTTATAGAGATTCGTGAACGATCTAGAATATTATTTCAAAATCCAACGTGATAATTCAAACAAAACGATTTGGGGGGTGACGGTGGTTAACTGGATATCGAAACGGACTGAATACGTGGGGGTTCCAAGTTCGAATTCAGTCGGTTCCACAGTACCACTGCCACTTAGGGATGTTACCACCCTCTTTGTGGTTTTTCCCGTAAATACCCGATGCCTTTGAGAAAGAGTTATAACTAGGAAAACATCGGGGAAACTTATGCCAACACCAGAATAATCTGATTCACACGTTAGAAGACGAAGAAACAAAACGCTATTAAAAACTTAATCTTTACATATCGCTGAAAATCATATTTGCCCCATTAATTCGACAGAAATAATATTGAAACTTAAACATGACAAACTAAAATATGTACACTTCAACCGTAATCAAGATTTATGATTATACATAGGTATCACTATCTAATATATACAATTATATTGTAGATTTTCCGGAGTTAGTTATCTGATTAATCAATATGCATTTCGGTGTGTTTTTATGAGACAATATTTTTCGCTAACGTGTCTTTAACATACTAGTTATTCTTGCTCGGACTATAATATATATGGGCACATTTTCTGATATTCAATTTAATGACTTAAGTTCCTTACGTTCGTGATGCATAATAAATGTTCTACATTTTTCTATATCTACGACAGCTTTAACATAATCAATTGTTTATGTTTACAAACATATTAAACGATGTTTTGTTAAACTTATTTGTATCGCACAGTAGTATGCACACACATGTTTTTTCTCATTATATTGTCTTATAATGTAGTCTACATCTACTTATATAATCCGTCTTTTTAATTACGCATGTACTTGTTATTCCAGAATATGAAAAATCTGCTTAATAAACTTCATCTAAAAAAATTAACGTGGATTTAAAATAACTCACGTTAAAACGAAAACACAGTACTAAGCATTTTTAAGTGAATCTACCTACTCTTACAAACAAAGTTATTCGATTTAATTTAACACATAATGTGAGTTTGGCCTTTTGGCTAAGATCAAAGTGTAGTATCTGTTCCGATGGATACTGCACCCCATAGACTGGTATTGTGTTGGCCTTCGGGTCTTGATTTACGCCGGTCTATGGGACTGTCCTGCGCAGTTCTAGGAGGTCAACCCTCCCAGGCTTCGCCTCCACTCTTTGGAGAGGAGTAAGTTTATTGCTTACTGCCTGAGGGGCCCCTACCAAGGAATGCCAACGGGGCTACCCAGGCAATTTATAAACCCCACTTTCTCGACCCGACCTTGGGTCACATCTTACTTGTGGGAGTAAGATAAAAACTGGGCTTGTGCCTAACTCCTGGAGAGGAGTAAATCAATACTCGCCTGTCGTTTCCCTCTCCAATATATTAGCAATTAAGCAGCGAAGGTGTTGCTTTAATAACTTGGTCGGCGTACGTCCAGTTTTCGTATTGTCTGTAGTATTGTAACAGTTCCTAGGTTACTCGGGAAACAAGTTATTGAGCGCATATTAAGGCGATATTTAAGCTAAATTAATTTGATCGAACGACTCAGTATTTTGTAGCAAACACTGTGCCCTAATTGAATACAAGCGGTAATAAATTACCAACTGTTATTCTAAGTATAGCAGATTAATATTGTATTTGATTTAATTTTGAGTGGGTGTGTTAACACAACCTTAACGCCCTGAATATGGAGTATTATGTAGAAAAATAGTATATATATACTATTCTTTAAATTGTCTATTTGAGCGACAAGCAGTGACGCTTTTAAATTTTGAAATGTTCTTCCACACACGTATTTAATAGATTGTTTGTGTTTCTGATTGGTGAAGTTATTACAAAAAGGGGTCATACAACTAATGATTAAATCTTTAAATTTGCCCATCCCAAAATGGGTTATATGATACCAGCGGTGATTTCCCCAGAATTATTTAACACATGAAAATAAAATTATAAAATTTGTCTAATATTTATTTTATTATATTAAACAATATCGTACTCAGTAAACAGCAAATACAAAATACGCTACACAAAAACATTAACATACTTACATATTCATATTCATATATATATATATATATATATATATATATATATAATTTAATATACGAGAAATGAAAAAAATAAAAAACGATAATTGTTTATATGTCTATTCTAATTTTCTTCATAACACTAATGCCTTTCATTCATATGTATATATATATATATATATATATATATATATATATATATATATATATATATATATATATATATATATATATATATAGTTTTGCAATATGTTTTTGGCTTCAGACAAACAGACACATACTTTCCATTGTTCATATATAATTATGTTATTTTTAATCGACATAACTTATATTCAAGTTTAAAATGAAAAAATATTTCTAAGTAATATATTGTGCTCCCTCAATTTCTCTTTTCACTTTTCGCAGTGCTATAAGATGAAAATGGTTTCGTCCATCCACAGAAAATGGTGTGTACCGGTGGAAACAAAGTCTATAATGAAACTTGCTATGTTTGAACAAGTTCTGAGAACTATAAAATTGCTGCATGTCCTAGTATGTATTAATACACTCAGTAATGTGTAACTGTTTCTTTAGTGTGATAACGAGAGAATAGATGTTATGTTAGTTAGTGAATAAAGCAGAGATGTTTATACAATATAAAACGTTTGCTTCTATATTTTTGTTCACCCGCTTGGGAATTTGAGTCGCAGAAAAGAAATGTACGTTTGGTTAAATCGTTGCTGTCTAAGTCTGTAAGATAAGCTTTGATGAGGTGTACACCACATACTGCAAAAGCGAACGAGGTAGAATAACACACAAATAATTGATTTTTGCAATTGTAAAAAAAAAGTCATTGATAGCACGATAACTTTAGGCACTTTGGCGTAGAGGTCGACACTGAATGAGGCAGATATCTAACAAACAACCATTCTTTGATATAGGATTTCGCAGTCAAATATCGACTTACAAAAGAAAACAAGAAAAGACAACGCAAATACTTTATTCTTGAGTCTTTCAGTGTACATTCTCTGTTTCAGAATGTAGTATGCTAGGTCCTCTGCTATAGATGAACGTATTATTTCTAAAAAAAACATCCTTTCCTTTTTTCGCTCTCTCTAAATATCGCTATCTTTTACTAACTTGTGGCAGAAGTGCAAATAAAATGCCAATTTTAAGAGAGACACAATTAGTATATTCTTTTTCGTAGAGGTCACTTTTTGTGCATCGTTTTTTCTTATTGTGTATCATACTTTTATGACAATGTCTGTATATTTAGTTTGGCTTATCAATATTTTTTGTTTATGGTATATCACGATGTTTGGGGTCAGTTTTCATTCATTTGCGACAACGATCACTTCGTCAATAATTAAAATTAAGCGCTAAAAATAAGCCCCAGAGCCGTCCCCGCATGATGTGAGTATGACGCACTTGATTATTATCGAATATGGCGCATGTTATAATATATATTTAACAAGTTAGTTTCGATTCAATATATTATCATTTTACAGTTTATTGAGAAAATACATTATATATATATATGCAAACGTTTGTACATACATTTTTGATATTCTTAATGTTATTCTGTGTAAAAGAAAATCAAATGAAGTCAAGAAACAGACGCAATTGATAAGTAGTAGTAAACAGAATACTTAACTGTGATCGTAATGGATAATGTAGTTGCGGTGTATATAGGATTGTTTGATTGCGATTACTGCCAGATGTTTGGTGAAAGGATAACATTAGATTATGATGAGAGAAAAATGAGAGTACTTTCGATGGACTTGCGGCGTAGAGATAGGATTTAGCCTTGAGGAGGGTGCATTTTGTAGGGTCAAACTTATTGGTAAAAGTGTTTCTTTACATTGTTATGTTAGTAAATACGGGATTTGGTATTTCTGGCTGCCGTCGGTATAAAACATCTGACATGAGACACATTTTATTTCATAGATACCCACTAAGGAAGACGAAATGTCCTTGAAAAAGGAGGGAGCACGGTGTTCATCGTTGAGTTAATCCTTAATTGTTAAGAAGTTGATGTTACTATTGTAGGTAAATATTGTTGTAGGGAGAACATTTTTTTTCTTTTTTAGAATACTAACAAGCAGGCGCATTCTATAACTGAGGCAAGAGGATTGACACTAAGACCAGTGTTGTAATAACTCTCTGTATAAAGCGAAGACAGGAGCAAATAATTACGACCTGTGCCATAAGTGGACAAAGACAAATGTAATTATTAATAGTACTGTTAGGCTTTCCAGCGATTTTCTGTAGTATATTAAATAATTTAAATAGTATACACACATACACACACACACACACACACACACATATATATATATATATATATATATATATATATATACATATATATATATATATATATATATGTTTGTATATGAAATATCAGAACAGCGGTAACTTTTTCGAGGCTTTTATAGGATTTACAACCGACGGCACCGTAGTTGTTCTGTTATTCTGTAATATACACATTAATAAATATTACGCTCTGAGGAAAATTAATTAATGACATATACATATATTTATGTTCTATGAGTTCAACATGAAATATAAGTTCTTCTACGCCTGTTTCTGAGACGATATGAGTTTATTTTATTGTTATCAAGTCTCTTAATCAGCCTAAAGAATAGACATGACGTTTAAATTCAAACGTAGCACCATGACCAGAGTTCATGTATAACTTAGATATACATATACTCATATATATATATATACATATATATATATATATATATATATATATATATATAGTGAGAGAGAGAGAGAGAGAAAGAGGGAGAGAGAGAAGAAGAGATAAAAAGAGATAAATGAGGAGAGAGACAGTGCGTGTTAGTGAATGTTTTCAACCACAATTGTATATGTGTTTAAGTAGATATATTTAAAATCAACTCACTGAAATGTAACAATCAACAAACGAGTGTTATTATTAAGAAGTTAATTACTAAAAAAAGGCTAAGAAAGTATTTCAGTCGAGAAAGGACGGGGATGAGTTGAGAGAATACTATGAATTAAAGAAGAGAGATGTTCATTCAGACTACACTTTTTCGTAAGCAAACAATGTTACCAATACCTTTCTTAGTGCAATTTTGATCAGTCGGACGGAGATAGAACACTAACAGTGGCGTTTCTCCAAAGGTTTCAGCTTTGATTTTCATCCATCATTCTCATACTTTTGGCAGGAATTCAGTGAAAGTATAACTGTGTGGAGTCCGCGGAAGAGTCTCGTGAAATTAACGGGAAAATGTGAGATCTACTGTGGCCATTTGGGCAGCTCACACCCATGGGAACTTAAAGCTTGTCAGTTTTAGGGTGGATACTAATACATCATACAGCGGTTTCCGTTACTTAAATTTAATTCACTCTAAAGACAGTTTGCCAATTATTAATTCCATTCAAAGCATTGAAAAGGGCGACACGGGAAAAGATAACACGCGTTGTGGAATAAAACTGGAGTATAAGAAAGAATGGCGGAGACAATAATGGAAATAACAGCAGCCCAAAATACAGGAATATATATATATATATATATATATATATATATATATATATATATATATATATATATATATATATATATATATATGGGTGTGTGTGTGTGGGTGTGTGTGTGTGTGCGTGTGCGTGAATATATACACCTCTCTCTCTCTCTGTCTCTCTCTGTCTCTCTCTCTCTCTCTCTCTATATATATATATATATATGTATATATATATAGGCTGCATAGTCAAAGGTAGATTTGGCAATAATGTTGGAATCTTTAGATTGGCAGTAATTCGCATTGCTTAAGCAGGACACACATGTGTATGTAGGTTAATATAATAAATATAATACGTATTTATATAAAAATGTGTTATTGCTCTCTAAAAAAACTGGGACTCAACACTGTCAATGTGTGCGTAATGAGATGTTTCGGAGCACTATATGACTATATGACTATATTACTAATCGTATGAAGGTAAAAAAGTTAGTAACAGTAATAGATATTAGCATAAAAATAATGTATACATGTATATATATGTATAAATATATATATATATATATATATATATATATATATATATATAAATATATATATATATATATATATACACTATGAAACTTAAAGTGTAGATAGAAAAGGTTTAAGCTCAGTATACGAGATAGAGCAGTTATAAAGAGAGATGAAATAAGAGCGATACACATGTACAGATGACACAGTTTGTTCAACTTCGATTGTTCAATGCAAGGTGTACTTGGTAAAATCATGTTTATAATTCTTTCCTTAAGCCAGTACTTTTAAAAGATGAACATCTTATCATCAGAGGGATTACATAGATAGATAAGTTGGCAGTGAAAAAACCAAAATTAAAAACATATATATATATTTATATATATGTATATATATATATATATATATATATATATATCCATATATATGTGTATATATATATATATATATATATATATATATATATATATATATATATATATATATTTGTGTGTTACGAAAAGCTTTTGATCAGAATATAAATTTTATAGATTACACTTCCTATTAAATCATCAAATGTTCAAAACAAGGTATTCATGACGAACATTATAATAATGGCTAAGGATCTTTCTCTCACTGATAAACTTTACAAATAAAATATGACCCGTTATGCATCGTCATGCATCGAATATTCATAATAATTGTGCTGATATGCGCGCACCTCCACTCGATTGGAATGCTATTACGTAATGTATCGCCACATTCCATGTACATCATTCGATTTTCTTTATTTAATCTTGTGTATATAACCTATTTTAAATGTGGATCAAGTAAGGCAAATGTGTTGGATTGCACATCGCAAAACTACAAAGTTTACGAAAATGTAATGTACTAACGTAACTTCCCGTGTGGCTGTTAACATTTATGCTATAATTGATAATTATTATATCTTAATTTATATATATATATATATATATATATATATATATATATATATATATATATATATATATATATATATATATATATAGTGTGTGGATTTCAATTTTGTGTAGAGAATCTGAATAACAGAGCTCAATGTAATTCAAACAGAGCAAAACAGAATTATAAAAAGAAAAACTATACACACATTAAGGTTGTACACATAATAACTTATTTCGACACCTTTAATTAGGTCTCCTCAGATGTATGGACAACCACGTCAAAAAACCAAATAATGAGAGAAATTGATCGTCTTAAAAAGATAAAGATAAATTCACTTTTGTGATTGGTCTATGTAAAAAGGAGGTAAATGTTAAAATAATAAAATAATCGAGGAGGGGTGACAGAAGTAAGATTAATTTTTTAATATATGCAGAAATATAAAAAAATATTAAAAAAATATATAAAGGAATTTTTTTTTGCTATTTAAACAAATAAATCATCTCATTTAAAATTTCGAATGTGAGCCTTATGGGTAAAAATATATGATGAAATATTCGAGCGTTCACGATTAAAAACTACGTTTAATTATTTACGATTAAAAATTAGAAGACGAAAATGTAGGACGAAGATTTCGGTTTAGATTAGAACATATTTAAAATTTAAGTTATATAGTGTCAAGATTCGGGATGATTTACACTATGGAATTAAAGTTTAGCGACAATTTAAAAACGGTTTATTTACAAAATTGGTAAAGATTCTGGCGTTCACGATTAATTATTTATGATTAGAAATAAAAAAGACGAAGATTTCGATTTATATAGGAAATTATAAGAAAACTTAATTGGTTATAACGTCAATACGGAATTAAAGTTTGGCGATATTTAAGCACGATTAATTTACAAACTAGAGTTTTACTAAAAAAAAAAAAAAAAAAGAAAAAAAAAAATTTACTAATTTGTTAACATTTACCTTTACAGTTATAACTTTTATTGTAACTATACTTTAAAAGAATTGGTATTTTCAAAGAACTTTAAAACGTGCTCTTGATTTTAAACCTGTGCCTATATATATAAAAATATATTAACATATACACATAACTAATATTATATATCTAAATGAGAAATGTGTTTCCATCTATACGGAGAATATTGACTTCACATCGACGCGTATCAACTTTTTTAATACAACATTGTATTTACTTCCACAGGAGGTTAGGCACAAGGCCAGTGTTATCTTAGTCCCACAAGGTAAGATGTCACCCAAGGTAGGGTCAGGAAAGTGGGACTAGAAAAGCCAGCGCCCGAGAAGGTGAGCACTCTGGCCATTAAACATTGCCTGGGCAACCCCGTCGCCATTCCCCGGTAGGGGCGCCTCAGGCAGTACACAATAAACTTACTCCTCTCCAAAGAAAGAAGGCAAAGCCTGGGATGGTGGACCTCCTAGAACTGAACAGGACAAACCAATAGACCGGCGTAAATCAAGCCCCGAAGGCCATAACGATACCAGTTTATGGCGTGTATCAATGATACAACATTTTATTTACCTCCCCAGGAGGTTAGGCACAAGGCCAATTTTATCTGTCTCCCACAAGGTAAGATGTGACCCAAGGTCGGGTCGGGAAAGTGGGACTTAAAAAGCCAGCGCCCGAGAAAGTGAGCACTCTGGCCATTAAAAATTGCCTGGGCAGCCCCGTCGGCATTCCCCGTTAGGGGGGCCTTAGGCAGTAAGCAATAAACTTACTCTTTCCCAAAGAGAGGAGGCAAAGCCTGGGAGGGTGGACCTCCTAGAACTGCACAGGAGAGACCCATAGACCGGCGTAAATCTAGCCCCGAAAGCCAAGACGATACCAGTTTATGGCGTGTATCAATCAATGATACAATATTTTATTTACCTCCCCAGGAGGTTAGGCACAAGACCAGTTTTATCTTACTCCCACAACGTAAGATGTGACCTAAGCTCGGGTCGGAAAGTGGGGTTTGAAAAGCCAGCGACCGAGAAGGTGAGCACTCTGGCCATTAAAAATTGACTGGGCAGCCCCGTCGGCATTCCCCGGCAGGGGCGCCTCAGGCAGTAAGCAATAAACTTACTCCTCTCCAAAGAGAAGAAGCAAAGCCTTGGAGGGTGGGCTTCCTAGAACTGCACAGGACAGACCCATTGACCGGCGTAAATCAAGCCCCGAAGGCCAAGACGATAACAGTTCATGGCGTGTATCAATGATAAAACATTTTATCTACCTCCCCAGGAAGATAGGCACAAGGCCAGTTTTATCTTACTCCTACAAGCTAAGATGTGACCCAAGGTCGGGTCGGGAAAGTGGGACTTGAAAAGCCAGCGCCCGAGAAAGTTAGCACTCTGGCCATTAGAAATTGCCTGTGCAGCCCCGTCGGCATTCCTCGCTAGGAGCGCCTTAAGCAGTAAGCAATAAACTTACTCCTTCCCAAAGAGAGGAGGCAAAGCCTGGGAGGGTGGACCTCCTAGAACTTCACAAGAGAGACCCATAGACCGGCGTAAATGAAGCCCCGAAGGCCAAGACGATACCAGTTTATGGCGTGTATCAATCAATGATACAACATTTTATTTACCTCCCCAGGAGGTTAGGCACAAGGCCAGTTTTATCTTACTCCCACAAGGTAAAATGTGACCCTAAGCTCGGGTCGGAAAGTGGTGTTTGAAAAGCCAGCGCCCGAGAAGGGAAGCACTCTGGCCATTAAAAATTGCCTGGCAGCCCCGTCGGCATTCCCCGGCAGGGGCGCTTCAGACAGCAAGCAACAAACCTACTCCTCCCCCAAAGAGGGAAGGCAAAGCCCAGGAGGGCGGACCTCGCGAAATGCACAGGACAGACCCACAGACCGGAGCAAATAAAGCCCCGAAGGCCAAGACGATACCAGTTTATGGCGTGTATCAATCAATGATACAACATTTTATTTACCTCCCCAGGAGGTTAGTCACAAGGCCAGTTTTATCTGTCTCCCACAAGGTAAGATGTGACCCAAGCTCGGGGCGGAAAGTGGGGTTTGAAAAGCCAGCGCCCGAGAAGGTGAGCACTCTGGCCATTAAAAATTGCCTGGGCAGCCCCGTCGGCATTCCTCGGTAAGGGCGCCAGAGGCAGTAAGCAACAAACTTACTCTTCCACAAAGAGGGCAGGCAAAACCTGGGAGGGTGGACCTCCTAGAACTGCACAGGACAGACCCATAGACCAGCGTAAATCAAGCACCGAAGGCACAGACGATACCAGTTTATGGCGTGTATCAATGATACAACACTTTATTTACCTCCCCAGGAGGTTAGGCACAAGGCCAGTTGTAGCTTACTCCCACAAGTAAGATGTGACCCAAGCTCGGGTCGGGAAAGTGGGGTTTAAAAAGCCAGCGCCCAAGAAGGTGAGCACTCTGGCCATTAAAAATTGCCTGAGCAGCCCCGTCGGCATTCCCGGTAGGGGCGCCTCAGGCAGTAAGCAATAAACTTATTCCTTCCCAAAGAGGGGAGGCGAAGCCTGGGAGGGTGGACCTTCTAGAACTGCACAGGACAAACCCATAGACCGGCGTAAATCAAGCCCCGAAGGCCAAGACGATACCAATTTATGGAATATATTAACGATACGACATTCTATTTTTAAATACTGTATACATACATATCGTGAAACACCCACTCACAAAGAATGTTCTTTCTAATTGACATATTAATGTTATCATCACTTGTAATAAATTAATAATCCGTGATATATATTTATTATGTTTATATACATACGTCACAGTTTTGTCGGCAGTAGAATTGTTATGATTATTAATCAAATTAATTAATGCGATTTGATTAAAAAAAAAAGTATAAAAAGCTTTATTAGAATTTAATTTTCAAAATGAGATAATGTAGACACCAAAGGTAAACTTCTGTACCGCATTTGATGTCGCTGTTATCCTGAAAGCAGATACTACACTTTGAACTCAGCCATAAGGCACATAGTCTATAAAAACGAATGTTTTATGACTAGGAATTCTTTTATTAATGAAATATATTCCAATGTAATCAGGTTTTAACATGATTACATTGGAATATATTTTTATAATTTGTAGTGAAGTATCAGTTATGTTCTCATAAGACCGTCTTCCAAAGAATTAGCTCCTGACTTGGAAGGGGGAGGGGATGTCTCAGAGGTATTACAACTTCCGGTTTTAATTTTACATCATTTGTAATACGTATTATGTCGTTGGGATTCTGAGAACAGATTCTGAGCTTTGAGCTTAGCCCAAAGGCCAAGGAACAATGAAACATAAACTTTTTATGACGTGACATTTTTTAAATAAATTAAAAAAAAACTGTTATTTTAGTGGGGGTGGGTTATTTAGTATATGTTCTGGTGTCATAAGACTGTCACTTCAAAAATCACCTTATCTTTTTTAAAGCGGGGGTTGGAAATACTCTTAGTTAATACATCTTTCCTTATTTCATTATCTTTTTTAAGTGCGGTGGGGCTGGGGTATTCCTTCTATAGTTATAATACCGTCCACCCAAAAATTACACCATTCTTTTTTATAGAATGTTGAGGGAAACCTCCTTGGTACCTCTTCCTTCTCTAAGGAAAGGCTAATGTATTAATGTTTCTGTTTTTATAAAAAAATCTTCCAAGGGGACACCTTTTTTTGCGAGAGGGAATGTTATAGTGGCTCTGTCGTCAAGGTAATATAATCGCAAGTAATAATTTCTCTTAAACAAAATATATTCCCAAGTATAACCTCCTCTTTTGGGGAGTTGGTAATGTAGTATCTGTTATTTTATAACGTGAAATTCCGTATGAAAAAATAACAGTGAATGTGAGAATAATGAAACTGGCTAACGATGGCTGACTAGATCATTCGTGTAGTTGACTATTCGGTGAAGCTAAAATGCAAAAGAAAGTCTCTGGAATCAGCCAATCAAAACGCCTTAAAGAAATGCACCCAAGGAAAAGTTAGTTGTTTTGCGAGTATAAGTATAATTGCAAGAAATGGGAAAAGGAAATAATGACAGCGAAGTTATCCTATGAAGAATATTTCCAAACGTAAAGTGATTTAATTGGCAGTAGATTAAAGCAGGTGAGTGAAATGTTATCTGACTTCCTGTATGTGTGACTATTTTTAAAACAACAGATAAGCCGGAAACAAATTCAGAAATTACTAAAATCAAACCAAAAGTAGCAAATCTTCGGAAAACACGTTTCCACACTTTGCATAAAGCCTGACCATAGCGGAATTGGATATACCACTTATGTTTACAGAGCTATACTGTCTGAAAATCAAGTTTACTTTATTATATTGATAGTTTTAAATACCATGCTATAACTCGTTTCATACCGACGAAATCAAGACCCTCATCCAAATTTACCCGGAATAAGTGTCATTTAATTTGTAATCCCCTTCCGCAGCCGACCTCTAATGTAATTTACGGTTGAATTTTAAGGAATGATTCGCATTTTTTGGTTCGGGAATGACTTGCTGATTGTTTTGCAAATTACTAAATGATATGTTTTTTTCTATTTACATAATTAAATTAAAATTCAAGTGAAAATAGCTTACATAATCGATACTCCCAGACGAAATCTGCTCGATACCCCGCTTTAGCTGTGCTGTTAGAGATTAGGGAATACTACCATCATCTTTCTCACCTTATTTTACATAAGAATGCATTTTTGGAGTTTATCTACATTCTTTAACGTTTTTTTCTTATGTAGGGCACACCCACACATACATACGACCATCGTGTTTTAATATATAGAGATTATTATTATTTTTATTATTATTATTATTATTATTATTATTATTATTATTATTATTATTATTATTATTATTATTATTATTATTATCAGCATCATTATCATGTACTAATAGCATTATTCTTTGTCATCATTATCATGTAGATGTTAATAGACTTACTATTGCTCCATGTAACTTACATACACATGTGTAGTCCGTACATACACTCGTATGAACATAACATGGACACGTTTTTTCTGTAAATACTCATAGAGAGTGAAAGAACAATTAGAGACTGGCTGAAACAATATAGAGTGAGTAGAAGCAAGGGAAATCCATCGATAGCTAAGAGAAAGATAGATGACTTGTTCAGTTAATTATATAGTGTTACTGTTCCATATGCATCATGAAACTAAAGATATATGAACGCAGCAACAATTATAATAGAAATAATGAATCGTCCCCCACGTAATATTTATGTAAGTGTAGAATAAAAATCAATTAGCCATTACTGAATAAATGATTAAATTATATAATATCAACAAAGCAAGAGTAAATAATAATAATAATAATAATGATAATAATAATAATAATAATAATAATAATAATAATAATAATAATAATAATAATAATAATAATAATAATAATAATAATCATAAATAAATAAATATATAAATACACACTTGAACAACATCGTCAATAGGATACTCAAGAGTATTCATAGGCTGGACAATATAAGTAAGGTAGCTTGATAAGAATGCTAAGAATCTAATGACCATGCACAGAGTATTACCCCCTAGTACAGCTTTTTACCTAGACGAAACCGACTTTTTGTTCATTACATTCCAGCCGTTTGAAATAACAACCGGGAGATTCCGAATCGCTTAGCCAATCATAAGCCTCAACAAGCAGACGACAATTCTAGATATTGGGAGGATATGACCCCGCATAGAAAAAATGTTTCCGGCTAAGGGTACCAAACGGAAACGCCGAAACTTTCCTATCTACGTCTGCGCTAACTTGAAAATCAATCTACACACGTGAACAAGAGACAACTTAAACTGCAATACATCTTATAAACTCCCTCCTCCTCAAAAGGCATCAGCTTTGGCTGAGACCACACAAAATAGTCGCGAAGTGTCAACGTGGATGGAAATACTGAGAGAGGAGAGAACTACCCAAACCTCCTCTGCGAGATTCGCAGAGTACTCTGATCTTTGGAACGCTTATTACCAGCCAACTCCCAGAGAAAACCAATGGTCATTGCTAGCGGGAATTCAATGTTAAAGGGCTTTTGCGATAACATA
>OY744516.1:193177713-193182713 GCA_963556195.1 Sepiola atlantica
AATGAATTAATGCGAAAGTGTTTTCATGTATAACTCCTATATAATAATCAAAACAGGTTACTATTAATCAAAGATTACAACATAAATACATGATATTCTCTCTATATATATATAGTGCAGATACACGATTACGAGATCACTCCTTGACTACCTTATAAACATAATCATTTTTACCCCGTTCATAATTAATTTATATTTGGTATTATTAATTAAGAATTGCACTTGCTTATGTTATTTATCTATATACAATAGTTTCGCCAACACTTAGAGTCATTACTTATAGTTATTTCATGAATAAATCGGAAAAATAACTAAAACACTTTAAGTTTAAACAACTAGCGCAAACACACGAACTTAACGAAGATCGAGCAAGACATACGCGATAATAGAAAGGTGAGGGGTGATAGAGTGTGGCTGTCTCGATCGCGTTCTTTCTGATCCTTTTCCATCGCCCTCTTGTTAAAGTTTTTAACATTTTCATTGAAAAATAAATTAATAACTGTTTGATTAGTAAAGTTAATGTCTTTATTGTAGAGTTTAACAAAACACTTATTGCTGAATATTTACAAATGCCTTATCAATATTCTGATTGACAAATAAAAACAATAGTTAAGTAGCACTGTTATCGGTCGCAATTACGAAAAAATATTGATTTGTATTTTAGTATGATTGTAGATAAACATCCTCCGCGAAATTAACTCCCATCAACCCCCAAAGTAGTATACACGTTTTAGGCGATCATCTGTGAACATACTGAAAAACATTACGAAAATATGAAAAAAGAAAAAAAAGTATTATTTTGGAATTAAAAGTAGGGAACATTTTTTGTACATATAATCGCCATTTTGGGGCTCAGTTTTGCAACTTTCTTCTCTGCAGAACAGTGTTCGATTGCTGCTCATCAAAATGCCCACTTACTGACATAAACAAGTTTATTGGCATGCTTCCGTATGACTATAAATACAGGCCTCAACTGTTAAAGCGTCGGATTTGTAGTTATAAACAAACAACAGTAGCACCGGGTTTCGTATCTAACGCCGGCTGGAATAGGGATCTCTACACTGAGACTTCCGGAAAAATGAAACGAATACATGTGTACATGATAATTGCATATTTACTATTCCATAATTATATGTGCCACATGTTTGGCGTGGCTCTTTAATGCGTGATAAAAAAGGCATACACCTTGGCTATAATGCAACGTTCCATTGTGTAGAACACTCTCTGATTGCTGCTAATAAATATGTCAGCTAACTTACATACATTAGCGTACGTCTCATGATCTCGTATGACGGTCTCATTAGTTACTGTCTCGGATTTCGAGTTATAAAAAAATAACTCTCGATCCGGGGTCCGAATAGGGCGACCGGCTTAAATGAGTTTCTATACACTGATGAGTCATCAAAGATGAAACGTATACGCATGTAGATAATAATTAAATGTAATTAAGCAGGCTTTTTATAAACATCAGTCAGAGAGGGTTCTACATAAAAGAACGTTGCATAATGCCAAAGTGGCGGATGTCTTCATTGGCATTAAATAGTCCAGCCAAACGAGGGCAATATTTAGTAAATATATATATATATATATATATATATATATATATGTATATATAGGTATGTAGTTTAAGACAAGTTTACCATATTTCTGTATTAGTCTGCTGAACTGACGTAAATTAGATCTTAATTCTACTTTCTTTTCCGTGATAATTTTTTATGTTCGAGCGGAAATATACTGGGCTACAGAGTCAACCGTGACTGCGTTCAACTCCTTTGAACAACAATAATGTTCATATGATACACTGCGTAAGAAAGGCACACTAGCCATGTATATTAAACATAAATAATATTTATTTATTTAAATTATTATAATAACCTCCTTTTAAATAGGGGTTGTGTCTCTGTAAGCTAGTTCAAATACGTTCTCGATCTAAGCGTAATGCAATATTCCCATGCCTGTAGTTTAAATCTATTTGACTAGCTTTCTGTATTTGTCTACTGACACGACATAATATAGATCTTAATTATATTTCCTTTACTGTGATGATTTTTTGTGACCGAAGTGAAACATTTCGGCCTACAAGGTCAAGGGTGGCTTTTTGACTGGATAAGAATTTTCCGCTCAGCAATAATCATCACATGCGGCACTGATGACTGCGTACAAAGAAACACTTATATATGTAGATAATTTTTTTTTATACATGAATATATTAAAAAATAGTATGTATATACGAAACAAAACAGAAAATGATATATATAGTAAGTTATGAAAATATATTTATGGCAACTAAGCTAAACATAGACTTCCGCGTTTTATTCCCGTGGGGCAACGTCAAGTTATAATGCAGATATATTGTGTTGAGGTTTTTTTTATAGTTACTGTAGTAATAACGAAGGTCGAAAATAACTCTGTCAACTTCCAAAGCAGCTCTCACCGTTCGTTACACGTGCACTTACTTCGCACCGAGTCGAATGAGACGGTGAGAGACCCGCTTTTATTATACCGAGGCACACTTAATTTGCATGCGTGCAACGAGACTTCGCGAGACTCTGCGTGAACCGTATGTAATAAAGGTTCATGGACGCCATGCTGGATTCCTTTCTTTCATCCGCAGCGCACAGGACATCCACACACGAGGACATTTCGCAGGTAAGACTCATTCCTGTTCCCTACAGCTACACATAATGTTTAGTTTAGCTAGTTAACCTATCAGCTTATTTGCTATTTTCTTCCAAAGGTACATGTATCCATTAGCCTATCATTAAGCTTCTCACAAACAAACGTTCGGTTGATTTTACTTCCTATTCTATTGTTCAGTTTTCTATGAGGTGACCCACCAATGCTTCTTCATTGTGTCGAAATAATGGGTGCCCTTATTTTCACACGTGCTTACTTGTATTATTATTTTTTTTATTTTTAGTATAGTGTTTTTATTTATGTATTTGTTCATTTATTTATTTATTTATTATGTATTGTTATCGTAAATGACATGTTATTCTTTGTAAGCATATATAAATAGATAGATAAAGAAATATGTATATAGATAGATAGATGCATACATACATAGATATAAATAAATATTATTGTTATTATTATTATTATTGTTATTATTATTATTATTAGTAGTAGTAGTAGTAGTAGTAGTAGTAGTAGTAGTCGTAGTATACTTAATAATATTTAAATAGACAAATAATTCCTTCAGAAAAACTGATATATACAATCAAGCGTCTTTAGTAAATCTCAGTAACTCGCCATGGTTTCACGGAGTTTCGTTTTTTGACATACACAGTTACTTAAAGTGTATTTTTGCAGGATGGTTTTTGGTGGAAAATGTAAGTTGATTAAGCCTGCATTAATTGTGAACATGATAAAATAAACAGTTCGCTCCTTCTTTATGTCTTTGTTGGAATACATATTTGCCACTCTTCTTCAAAATAACGCAAGTACAATATCCATACATCATCGTGTACAGACATTCCTAACATGCACACTAAGTTACTAATGAATGCTTAAACTTTACCAATATATAATGATCGCAATAAAAATACATAAATATAACTGTAATAAAGCATAATAGGGAATATGACTACAAACAAAAGAGAAAACACATATAATATAAGAAAAAATGAAAACGCTGAGAGTTTGAAATATACTAATTTTGCCTATTGTTTTTTTATCTTTTCATAATTTTATCTGGCTTTGCAAATTCACTAAAATCTTAAACCACCCATGAAAGTATTTGCAACATTTTGCAAATCTAAACAGTGTCGTTTCTCTTGTTAATTACTTTTTTCACATCATTGGGTACAGTTTTATTTCTAACCAGAATGGCATCCTCCTTAACATAACATCCTTCTTTTCATAGGGGTTTCTAGATTGTCGGTCGCCTGAAAGCCTCTAACGTCGAATACTGATACATCCGTTCACAGCTATATTTTATTGTTTCCAGAGTGCTATTGAAAAGTGGGTTGATTTTTCTACATTGGACTGACTCTCTCTTGTGCTGCAGGAGGAATGTAAATCATTTTTGAAACTCATAACTTGGTTACTATTAGCACGTTCTGCTTCTAGTGCCTAGTCTGAAGAAGAGACCGATCCTTTCGTAGAAGATTGCCAAAGATTAAAATAAAAACATAATTCTACGACATCTTATGTAACAAAATCATTATTTACAAACAACTTACCCAGTGACAATTAATTGTAAGTTCGTCCTGCAAGATAAACAGCTTATGTGCTGACTGTAATATTATAGATGATCAGTGAATCAATCGACGAGGGCTTCACTTCTAAAGCACTAGGTGTTGACATATAAGAGGGCTTTGATATGGTTTGGCATAAAGAAGTTTGCAAGCTATGGATATCTGGAAAAGTCATATCAACGATCACATTCGTGTGTTCTTTTAGGTTTATGTAAAAAGTCAATGAATGACAGAAGGCTGAATCTCACATTGTTAATGCCGTCGTGCCTGCTGTAAATGAGTCAAACACCAAGATTCTCTCTTTTCACCATTAAAGATCGCATCCTAACTTTGCCTTAATCGAAATTAATTGTTATTCCTTTTAAAAAGCATCTGCTTTGATACGCTTCTTGGACTGACCATGCCTTCAAACATGAAATGGAAAATTTACATCAAATACGTTGCTACGGTCGCTGTAAAAATGGTTGGATCATTCTACCGCTTTGGAAGGCATCTCAAGCCTTACGATTCTTCTACATATAATAGAGTCAACTAAAGCCTAAGATTACGTTATATGGAGGTTCCACTCAGATCACCTTACCTGTTTCGACAGAGTACAAATCGGAGTTCGAAATATAGTAGAGAATACTATCTTCTGTTCTGTACACTCACTTGCTCACATAATAGATTTTGCTATACATTCTCTACTCTTTCGTTATTTTCATGATGGTGCTCGACTGAGTACCAATCTATGATTTCCACCCTATAAAACAATCACAAGAAACACTCGTCCATCTGAAGGAAAAAAACAATTATTTTAAT
>OY744516.1:193185213-193310213 GCA_963556195.1 Sepiola atlantica
TAAAACCAAATAAATTAATGAACTGAGAATAAACAAAATATATCAATAGACAATACTTTGGATTCAGTATTTGTTAATAATTATGTCTGATTTTTCAAACAACTTTTGTTTAGCAGTTGCCGAAACCATTTTGTTTTTACCGCTATGTGGATGAGAATTTGACCATATTAAAATCCTACAGAGAGTCTTTGGCAGTTGAATCTACTTAACCCTACACTAAGCTTCACAATGGAGGGGTGTTAATAACTCATAGTATTCTTAGATGTTTTGCTCGAAAGATTTGACGAATACTGTTTAACGAGCGTATACAGAATATCCATATTAACAGGCCAACATATTAGCTCGGATTCATTTTCCCTCTAAAATCACAAAAAAATAATTTGATTAAAACATCAGTTCATCGTCGTTGATTTCTTTCAGTTCTACGAAAAGATACATAATTTTAAAGAATTACATAAATCATCTCTTGCAATGCTATTCCTTTATAAACCATTGAAAAGCAAACACGTCGTATTTGTAAGGGAACATATTTTAGCCGTCACAAATTCCTCGTTTATGTTAAATTGTCATAGATTTGAACCACAGGTCAAGCATTACCCCATAACACCGTTTTAGCCATGTCTCACTGTTATTTGCGATTAACGTCAGAGCGGTGTGTAAGATTGAGTTCCCCTCTTTTTGGTAAGGACTTTATTTTCACAATTAAATAAACTGTCGTTGTTTATCATTTTCATAGTCAGTTCGATTAGAGGTCAGAATTTACCAACATATCCCATTTCGATACATAGGCGCAGACAGTGGCCGGCATACTAACGTTAATAAGTCCATGAGTCGGACATTGGAAACCATTTATTGAAGTGTCAATTGTTAACTAGAGGGTGTTCTGATAACGCAATTTCTGATTTGCACAGGGCTTGTTCGAAAAATGATCTCAAGATTGTAGAGGGGGTGTCCATTAATTTGCGTCAACCGTACTTGGGAAAGCAGAAAGAGTGCACCCAAATTTCCGAATTAATGGTTGAAGTTCCTACATAATATATACTTTTATTTTTTAACTCAAATTCACCAATTTATATTATGGTATTTTGAGCAGACATTTATCCGTGATTTTACCCCAATTATAGCAGACGACTAACTTGATAAAATACGTCTTGGTAGCAATAACGTATATTTCTCTTCAGTTCATTGACTTTTTTCTTTTAATCATGTTACTAAAGTTAAAAATAGCAACATCGTCATAAAAAACAATGATTATTTATCCCCTCTACTCGTGTTTATTTTTATTTTTATCATAAAGGCATCCATTGTTTCTCAGCAATTACATTAATATCATTATTAAAGTGTACTTTTAAATCGTGTATATATATATATATATATATATATATATATATATATATATATATATATACATATATACATTGGAACAGCTGCCTGAAGGAAAGTAAAAAATGAGTATAAAGGACTTCATTATTGTATCATACATATATAATATATATAAATATATATATATATATATATATACATATGTATACGTATATATATATATATATATATATATATATACGTATATATATATATATATATATATATATATATATATGTATATATATATGTATATATATATATATAGGTATGGAAATAACATAGATAATTATATAATGTCATTCAAACGCATTAATAAAGACTAACAATTCGTTATCTATACGCGTGTATACAGGGAAAACACGCCACATACAATTGCAGTATACATGCATAATATCTATATCTATCTATCTATATATATATATATATATGTGTATTTATATATATATATATATATATATATATATATATATATATATATATATATATATATATATATATATATATATATATGTGTGTGGGGGAGTGGTATGTATAACAACACATAATAAACTGCATTTAGATGTATTTGTATTCGCAATAATCCATAGCTTTTACGTCAACGTCTATAGCATTCGTCTTTGTTTTGCTTATAGCTGCATGCCTAGGACTATTTGGGGTAAAAGTATTTTAACCACTAACTCAGTATTGTTATATCAGTTTTCAAAGCCCGTAAAAATTCAATAGTAATATCTTGTATCTATTTTATATTGCTGCCATGCGTTGTATGGACGTCCGGATCGAACACCGACCTAACGGTAGTATTGTATTACTTTGGCTCAAACTGAAACATACCTGTGTAAGTACGTAGCCGAATTTCTATCTTGGACGCATGATACAGAGGATAACCCTACGACATTATTGTACCAGTGTTAGAAAACACTGATACTACAGGTTTTTGCTTAATTTTTGTAGTAACAAAATACCACATCAGATATAAGTTTAAAATAATGATATTTTGCATTCTAATATCGGCGATTGGGTGACCTGACATTAAAAAAATTGAATTTCATCATGTTGATATATATATAGATTCGACATTCACAACTTACATATGAAGACAATATGGTTTACTTACAATATTTAGTTATCATTAAATCATAACTGTTACTTTCTACTCGTATCATTGACCATAATTAAACTGTTAACGATGGAAATATCCCAACATCTATTACTATGCTTATACGCACAATGAAAAAAAGTGGAATCCAAAAGTTTCTGTATACTTAATGAAAAAAACTGTCGCACTCAATTATATTTTGTAGGAATATTTAATAGATATACACGTACACTTAGTAGTGTCTGCACATCTTACAACATCTGTAAAGAAACACAAGCACACTTTAATAAAATGTACGTCATCACATACAAGAAAATAAAATTCTTGAATTCGCAATAATTATTTATTCACGAAAATGTCATAAATATTAGAGGGGTAGTAAATAACACTAACAAACTAATATGTTATTGAAAAACTTAACAGATGTCCGACGTCATAAAATAGCTTCTAGTACTAAAACCAAGAATCAGACGCCAGTTGTAAAAATAAATATATTCGAAACATGTAATATTTGCAGGTCCTCAAATGAGCTATGTTTTAACAGTTTATTACAAAAACCACGTTACTCAACAAGCGATTATAAAAGTTAATCGGGTATCAAAGCAAGTCTAAGACTTATCTCGTATCAATATACAAGGTAGTCCAGACGTTTTAAGCCGTGGACTCCGTAGTTTACGTATGCCACGCTTTAGCTCATTTCTAATTATTACATCTGATAGACTATGAATGGTAATAAGATGAAACTGGTAGGATTTTCAAGCTCAATTGATTAATTATGTTGTAATACTAATTATTTTTTAAATATGTTTCACATTCAGTAATGATTTTGTCTTGAGCAGAACAATAGCGTTCTGCGTCCTTGAATGTGCAAACACTGAGTCATGGACACTACTTCAAAGCGCATGTTACACTGAAAATTCCGAAAAGAGATACCAGAAAGATTGTCCATATAGAGATTGCAAAGTAAACGCCTCAAGAATGGATGTTGGTTATAACCAAGTGATCAGTACGCCTCTCAACTTCAGATGACACAGTTGGGCTTTATTTTTCTCAGTGCATAGTTGAGTTTAAAGAAGGGTCTAAGTGTACATGTATGTACCAATAAATGTGAATATATCAATGCATAACATAATAAGGGCGGATAAATGATTTGCACCCTTTACCTATTCTTCTATCTAAAAATTAAAAAAATATTTACAAAATTATTTTTTGCTCGCAGTCTAACTCTCGGTGTGTACACGGTATGAGGAAGCTAGATTTCTGACTAAATCGCAGCTGAAACACGTAGACACATATGCAACCAATAAGGTTTGCATAACTAATGGAATGTCTTTCCCTCTCTCTCTCTCCCTCTCTCTGTCTCTCTCTGTCTCTCTCTGTCTCTCTCTCTAGAGAGAGAGAGAGCAAGACAGACATACAGACAGACAGAGAGGGAAATAGATAGATATATAGATAGATACGTTGATGTTAAAGTACACCGCACAATATTAAGAAATTATTTGACATAAACAACGAGCGTTGCAAGGTGATCGTTAACATGAACAATGTCGTTGCCCTCTAGCGTAAGTATTTTGAGGAGATCCCGACAGACGGGTTTCCGCTTGAGCCACCTGCCACTGCCTGTCCTGCTTCGAACGTGCTGTTCACAACTGATAAAAGCTTCTGAAGACTATTTTGCGTTGCAGGAATGCGGCCAGCCAAGTCCACTGGTCCTGACGATATCGCAACCAAGGGGTGGCCCTTTTGATTCTGGGACACTTTTGCGTGGTTAGCACAGCTTTTCAACATATAGAGCAGTATATGGGATATGCCATGAAGCTCAATGAAGAAATGAAGAAATGAATGGTATTACAATAGAAGTAACCTAATACATCTTGCGGCATTCACGCTAAACGGGCTGTGCATTATCTAACAAGGAGAAGTTTCTAAGGATGATAATAAGTAATAAATTGTCGCAACTTACATGGATATCACGGCCAGGGAAGATGATGCCATGAGTTTGCAGTTGTTCGTATGGACGTTTCACCATCCTCGTATATACAACGCAGCGTGGTATTTCCAAACTGTCATCTGTCTGGCAATACCCATGCTTATAGTTGCGCATATGCAGGAATAATTATGTTCTAAACTAATAAAAAAAATAGTGAGAGTCAAATAATACGAGAAATAACATCTAAACGTGTTGAATGTAGTACTGATGTTGTAGATAAAACAAAAGAAATGTGAATAAAACTTATGAAACAACTGTTTATTTACAAGTTGTATCTCTTGTTTTATACAAACGAGTAACCGCTTATCAAGTGCCACAGGCCACTCGATGATAAATGTTATTCAGTTTTAAACGTAGACGTTGAAACACATAAGCGATTAGTACCGATGGTTTAACGGGCCAGTGATTTACTATTAAGTGGACGGCATTACAATAATTTGTTTACATTGGACTTGAAAACAAAAATTATATAGTAAGACGGGAAGATGCCCCGCTAAACTGTGTTCGACAGACTGGCAATTCTGGGAAGTAAACTTTGCTCATGCGAATTGCACTTAGTTATAGGTACACAGTCGCAGAAAGGGTGTTTATTAACAGTGGTTCTAGAAAAGAGTTTACGAGATTTATAAAAGATCTATAAAAGATTCTCCTGTCAAATATTTTAATCTAACGAGATTCTGAGAGGGGCGTAAATAAATCTTAGAAACCAACAAACACATCTTCGAAAGTCTACTTCCTGTAGGTTTTATGGTGTCGTCTTTCTCAACGAAAGACCTTTCAAAAAACTTGCTTCAACTACATTATTTTATCTAACCCACCACGGAAAGTGTGCAGTATGTTTATCACACACATTGCAATACCACATAAGAAAGTGTATGGAAAAAGCCGATATAAATAGAAAACTTAGGAAAAAAGTCAAACCACTAACGTGTGTGGTTTCTGTAATTTTTACTATTAACTCCTCACTTCGCATGAATATGTTATACAAGGTCGGATAGTAAGTGATAGATATACCAGCTATTGCACTTTGGCTACACAGAACACGTCTTAGCAGTCACATCGATATTCAATTGTAGAGGCGCTTAAGACAATAGGCGATACACACCCATTCTTAAAGAATTACGGTGAGGCCTGCGTATATTGAATGTTTGAAGCGCAACTTATTCTCGAGTAGTGTCATTGCCTAATATTTTTATAATATACTTAACAACCATAGACTCGTTGGGTCAACGTGGTTACATTATATAGGTAGAAATGCACACATCCCCTTTGCTCTTTATTTACGTCATTCATTTAATTAAGTTATTGTGTTCATATATATATTTTTACGCTGCCGTTGCCCCAACTATTTTAATGTGTTCTTTTTATTTTTATTTGACTTATTCATTCATCCAACCAATACTCCTATACCTTTTGGCTTATGCTGCTGCGGCTACTATAGTGCTCCTTTATTTCTACGCTTCTATAGAACTTGTCTTCTTATTTCCGTTCCTCCTGCCATCTGATTTTTAGTCTCGGAGAGGTTTATACAGTCTTCCTCATTCACTGCGCAAACAGAGAAGGAAGGGTTTTAGAGCTTTTGTATCAACAAATATTGGTATGGGTGTCTTATAGTCGTATGTGGCCATTTATAAAATACGGTTTAAAAATAAAAATATAATTTCCTTGAAAATAAACATACAACAAAGTCGAATATGGATACTGGAGATAACCTTCTGCAAATAGAATGTCATATATTATTTTTCATCTATATAATAGAAGTGAGTCCGGATTTCTTCGATCATAACGTATGCAAATCTAATTATTATGAGCAAAGAGGGGGCGTTTTTAAGTACATGAGAATAACACAAAAATGAGAAAATAATCACGTATAATAATTCACATTTTTTAAGTAAAGATGGAGACTATAAACTTTATAATATGTTATAATACTGAAATAATATGAAATACTTTTTTTTTTACTTTAAATAGAAACCCTAACATAGTTCCTTATAATAACTATTATTATTGAAACAGACGAAATGAAGAAAGAGTGGTGTCTTGTTTTTATCGATTGTTTAGTCTTCTTATCGATTAGTTTAGTCTTTTCTCATCGACAGATAGAAATGGAAATTTAGAGGGTGTTTTGTCTTATGTTTCTCATCGATTAAATTCGTTTCGATGATTTCAATAAGGAATAAGTATTCGGATTACGTGTGTAGCACTATAATGTCGAATAGCCATGGTATGCGCAAATATCTACAGTGCAAAATATGCAATTTATTTATTAGTAAGTTTGACATTTTTTGTTTTGTTTCTGGAATATAAACGCTTTTAAGTTATAAAATGCCGACTCCGTTTTTAACGGCTCTAGGTACGTAATATTTTAATTTCTTTAACAGACTGGGATAAATGTTATATATATATATATATATATATATATATATATATATATATATATATATATATATATATATATATATATATATATATATATATATACACACATATATATATATATATATGTATATATACATATATATACATATATATATATATATATATATATATATATATGTACATAAATGTATGGCATTAAAGATAATGAAAGAATAAAATAAGGTGCGAAGCAAATTGTATTACAATTCAAAGTCAAAGCAAAGTAATTGACATCCTTAACCCATAGGTTTTCAAAGAGAATTATTCTCTTCAATGAATCATTACCGCAGTGGAATTACAGCGAGTAAATAAAACTTTACTTTGAAAACATTAAATTAAAAATATAAACATATAATAATAATAAACAAACTTAATAAAAAAATTAAGAATTAAGATAAATATAAAATTGTATCGCGCAAAAACATATATTTAAGTTGGAATACCCTATCAAGGTACGGCTAGAAAAAATATTAATTAAAGTAGAATCAAGAGTCTAAATATCTACGTCACACATCAGATATATTTTCACAATTTTCGTTCAGAAGTATTTAAAAAAATAAGGCAGTCCAAATAGTGGAAATTTAATTCCAATGTAAGCCGAAATGTTACAATTCCATTTGTGATATTCAAGACATGTATTACATGTACGCAAAACAATGATTAGGGGATCATGTTATATGGGATACCATTCAAAATACAACTCACTTGATGCAAGCGCCGCTAAGACCAATTCGAACAATGTTTAGCTGACGTAATGTTTTCGGCCATTATTTTCTTGCGGGTCCAATGAAGTTACGCCAATGAAACATAATATTCGAAGGTAATCATCTACGACACAAGCTCCGGCTAGCCCTACATACAGCGCGACAAATCCCTAAAACACGGCCTTTTTGGAAAGCTAGCCGCGCAAATTAAAGCTATTAGTTGCCTCTTATATATTTGGTTATATTAACATCATATATATATATATATATATATATATATATATATATATATATATATATATATATATATATATATATATAAAATGAAGTAATAAAATAAGGTGTCAACAAAATGTTATTAGCATTCAAAGTTCAAGCCAAATATCGTTAAGTTATTAGCTTATGAGTTTTAAAGGATAATTCCTCTCTTCAGAGGACCATTACTGCAGTTATACCACTACAGGTAATTAAATTAAAATTTGAAAATATATAAAAATATATACAAAAATACATAAAAATATATAACAACAAATATATCAACCCAAAAACATACTTTTTTGTTAAATCTATATAATCCATCCAAGTCATACAATTTGAAAAAAACACAACCAGGAAAGACATCCAGATGGTTGACTGAAGATTAATCCATATGATGAGTACTAGTCCAAATACGAGTGATTGAAAAAGCTGACAAAGTTATCCAGTCGCGAAATGCGTCAACAATGGACGAAGTGAAAAGTATCCAATGTTTATGTTAATCATTACAACGATAAATAAATCAAATCAAATAATATAGAAAGTTCAATAAACTCACTTAAAATTCCACAGTCTTGATCTGGGCAACCCATACCAAATCAAAGTTCATTTGTTAATTAGAGAGTCCGTTATATCCGAATTGAACAAAAATAAGATTGAATTGAGTCAGAAAACTCGGTTATAGCTTCCAACCCGAGCGGAAAAAATAATTGAACTTCGTTCTTCCGCGATTCAGCCAAATATGACAACTCTTCGCCGAATGAAAGGCGATATTAAAAGTGCCTACGTCTCCGAGCGACGTTAATAGAGCGGTAGTTGTGTGTGTTTATCCTGTATCGGCCCGCTTGTCAAATTTAAGGAAGAAAGCAAAATACAAAGCCGCCAACCCAACCCAACCAAGATCGCATGTCACATGTCTGGGTCAATGAGAAAAAGTCTATGTCAAAAGAGAAGGGGGTTAAAAGAAAAGGGGGTTAGCATATTTAGGTCAAATCGTGTAATCACGTATACATGCCCAAATTGTTACTTAAAAATCTAGCTTACAATGAAAACCGATTTCACAAATCTCGCCCTATCAAATGATATATAAAATTCATGAAATTAAAAATCATGAAGTTATTAAATTCTAATAATTTAATTGTTTAATAAAAGATTTAATTTTATCAGATTAGAAATTATTAAAGTGTTTAATAGTTTCATTTAAGGTTCAATTTTATCAGAATAGGAATTCTAATTAAGAAGTTTAATTTAATTTAAGGTTTAATTTTTCCTAGTTAAGATTTAATTTAATTTAAGGTTTAATTTTTCCTAGTTAAGATTTAATTTTTCCCAATTACGAAGTTATTAAAATAATTAGAATATAATAATTTAATAGTTTAACCTAAGTTTTTATTTTATCAGATTAGGAAGTTTAATTTAATGTATAAGTTAGCCGAATTAAGGAGTTTAATCTAATTAGGGGTTATTTTCTCCTGACCAAGAAGTTGTAAATATATTTAAGGTTAAATTTTTCCTAATTAAGAAGTTGTAAAGATATTTAGAAATTGAAAATTTTGATATTTAAACTTTTATAACCTCAGAGTCTAAATCTTTTAGGCAAGGAGGATTAAAGAGAACCCATCTCGAAAACTGGACACCCAGTCAGCTACGGGTGGACTGGCGGTTGTTTCCATATTGCATATTTGAATTTCGTTCCATGTCGACATTTGGAGACTAATTCATTTCTTGAATGAATCAGATTTAACTGTGTAGGTATAGTGGCTATCATTACGGTTTCAGAGTTGCATAGATTACGGTGTATTTACTCAAGAAATATAAATATATATATATATATATATATATATATATATATATATATATATATATATATATAATTTCTTGAGTAAATACACTGTAATCTATTTTTTCTCAGGGAAGTTCGGTACATCGAACTTATAGATATTAGATGTTGGAGTATGAAGCCACAATTTTAAGATAAAAAAGTGCCATTTAAACATTGTATGTTAGAATGTGGTGGTATTGCTCCCATGCGACGAAAACACAACACTGTTGATACTATAATTTTGAGTAAGAAACAAGTCTAATGTTTAAATAAGAAAATTAATAGTTTTTTAAAACAATCCTGTTATTTATTGCATCTCATTATTTATAGTAAATCGAAAGAATATCATGAAACATATCTTATCTAAACTAGTTTCCTCAGTTTGACCAGACGAAAATGGCGCCGTTTTTCTTTTGTTTAGAACCTTACAGATAACGAAATGTAATATGATATATCCTTTTATAAAATGCTGTTGAAGATTTCCAATTGTTTTAAGCAACATATTATGAAATTATTTAGAAACAACTGAATTGAAGCGACTATATTGATCTTCAAGTTTCACTCGAATTGACTCCATTGATCAATAATTTCACAGAGTTCACCCTTCACCATTAAAAAAGATGTCAGCCATAAAACCTTTTACAGAATGATATATCCGTTATTTAAAATAATTTTTAATAAACGATATACCCTTTATTTGATATTTCACACGGATATGCAATTGCGGATAATACCACTATTACTTAGAGTAAATCGTTTTTTTTCAAAGTTCAGATGATCGTATCTGTCCCTACAAATAAAGTGGTGCAATGTGATGGTAATTATAACATACGTGTTTATCTTTACTATTTTTAGCACTTTTTTGAAAGATCGGCTCATAAGAACCTGATGAACATCTATCGCAATTGATTTTCTATCTGATGACTACAACATTTTTTGAGTATTTTCGATGCAAATGTTCGTCTCTTATCCGGTGTAAGAGCAGTAATCGATATACCATTTTTAAAAACTTAGCGCTTGTATTTTCGAAGTAAACACATAAACGAACGACACATAGGCTAGACAGGAGAATTAAATCTTCTGTTAAATAAACGCAGAACGTGGGTGATATTTTCGATTGAAATTACGTCACATTGCAGGAACATATAGAAAGCGAGACGCAAATATTCAGATTCTTAGCATTTGTAGTTTCTGAAGATATTTACACCATACAAACATGTTTTGAAAACGAAGATTTTTCCAGTGGTTCTCACCAGAACTATTGCTCAAAGATTGAATAAAATTCGAAATCTATTTTTGGTGTCCGAATTTCCTATTCCAATAACCAAGACCATACGCATAGACTCATATTAGAAAAAAGATAAAAATCAATGTACCAT
This sequence comes from Sepiola atlantica, assembly GCA_963556195.1. Classification (NCBI taxonomy): domain Eukaryota; kingdom Metazoa; phylum Mollusca; class Cephalopoda; order Sepiida; family Sepiolidae; genus Sepiola; species Sepiola atlantica. The sequence goes on from OY744516.1 coordinate 193,196,243, forward strand.
TATATTGTTAAATATATGTAGGAACGTCACCTAATAACGATAAAGAGATTATTTTTTGAAGAGATTTATCCGTGAAATGGCTGCACGAGTAGGCAACGATCAGGCTGTTTGTTTTTTTCGTGCAATCGCTTTGCATTTCAACGAGGAATTAGAAGTGAATTTGCCGGCGTGTTGCGCGCTGAAAATAATGGTATTCTTCTGCCTCTTCTCTTTGCAAATCCTTTGTTGTTGTGCAGTACATGGTAACTCGACTAAATGAACAATCTCTTCTTTTATTAATCTGTTCTTTGATTGTCATTTTTGATGTTGGCGTTACAGCATTTTATCGGGATTTTCCAGCGTCGGGCATGATCACTGCATAACGCGTGACCATTAAGACGACGATAGTTGTAAAATAATGCTTTTAACTGTTTGTTTCATGGCTGGCAACTTTGAATGGTTTGTAATGCCCTGGTCACATTCTCATCGTCATCATCATCGTCATCGCATCGTCATCGTCATCGTCACAGTCAGCAGCATCGTCACAATCGTTATTGTTGTCATCCTCATTGTCATCGTCGTCGTCATCGTCATCATCATCGTAAGCGGCATCACCATCATTATAATCATCATCATCATGGTCATCATCGTCATCATCGTCATCATCATGGTAATCATCATCGTATCGTCATCCACACCATCATAATCGTCATCGTCTCTGTCATCGTCATCGTCATCGTCATCGTAATGGTCATCGTCATGACCGTCATCCTCATTATCATCATGATCATTATCGGTTTTACATCCTCACATTCGGTAGGTGGTTTCAAAAAATTGATTTCAAAAGTAACCTATCTCACCGCAGGTCTTTATTTATCTCTCTTTGCCCCAGGCTAATTTGTATCCCTCGCATTCTATGATTTCCATGGCCTTAAAGTTTAAACTGAATCGGTTACCTAAACTGTTCTAGATCTTCTAACGCACAAGGTCTAATCTATACTTTAAACGTGGACACCGAATTGAACTTTTCGACACATATCTTCTCATGCGGTGCAGATTTAATATTCCCTTTATATAACATCATTCCTCGAGTGTTATTCATGTATCGCGTTTCAGGAAGCATTTTAAAACATTTATTAAAGATACAATTCAGTCACATACTTAATTAAATTTCCCATATCATCGTTTTTCTAAACAATAATTTGAGGTTATCTCTGTAGGATAGGGGTTCCTGCTTGCTCTGTGTATAAACGTTCTTGTTCCGTGTAAAATAATAATTGTTCTGTGTAAAAACAAAAACAAATTCTTGCTTTCTGTAAAAAATGCTAGCTCTGTGTTGAAAAAGGTTGCTTTGTCTGATAAAAGTATTGCTCTCTGTAAAAACAAAAGTGTTACAACATCCCTTTATAACATCAAAATTGTTTATAATTGACTTCATCATTAAATGATTGTTTTATATTTGAGTTGATTAATTTGAATAATCCGAACTTATAGACATATTTTATTTTAAGATGTTGAACAAATAAATAATTAGAGGTGTTTATCACCAACGCCTGAACTCATACGAGCATGAGTAATATAAAAAATAAATAAAAATGAATTTTTGTCATTATAGAAAGACTTATGAAATAACATTAACAAATAACTTGTACGTGTTCTCGAGTAGTTTGATAAATGTGAGTTCGTCAATTCGTTTGCATAAAATACCGTTTTCTATGTATATGATAAAAAAATAAAATATACTTCAGTTCAAGCATTCAGTTACAACTAAAACTGTTTAATTGTTTTAATTATAGATAATTTCTCATAATTTCTCTATGAGTATTTAGAAAAGTGTGACACTACTTTGAAGCGTCGTCATGTAATTTGCAAATATGTGGCTTTTCACACATAAAATATAGTTATGTAAATTAGTAAACAGAATATATAAAAAATAAATATATTCTTTACACTACTACGACTGTAACAACAACACCTACTTATATTACTACTAGTACTCCTACTACTACAACTAAAACAACAATAATACTAATTAGATATATTATAATGTAATACCTTTGTTCATGCAATAAGTATATATTTCAAAATATATAACCGCTTATGTAGTTTACAATGAAATCAGAGAATAATAAAAAGCGGCAGTAGTTGAGACCTTACGGGTTACGGGTAAATCTACTTCAATATCGTAAGCAGAAAAATCTCATTTAAACAAACAGTGTGTAGATTGATTATATAAACTAACATTAACTAAATTCACAAACACCTTTATTTTGATAAATTAGTATTTGTACTATGCGTCTATGACTAAATACAATTACAAGAATGTTTAACATATATTTTTAATTCTAATGCACTCAAGATGTATCCAGTATCATTTAATGTTTGCAAAAACACTAAATAATCCAAGAAAATGTACTTTTGGTGTAAGTTGTCTTCGTACATTATGGATGCATTACTTGCAATAAAAAAATAAATGCGAATGTTCATTTTGCAGGAGCAGCCACGGCACGAATGTGATAAACATGTAACTAGTGATTTGATTGGGTGAGAATATATGCATTTGATATCGGTTCAAAATATATCACATTAAGTTTTCATATATTAATAAGTCATCATTTATAATGTCAGATAATTGCTGTGACGCATCTATTCGGGACGGCTTTGATTTGCGCGATTTGTGGCGGTGTCGTCCTGTGCAGTTCGGTTCGATGTGTTCCCACGATCACGATGGCAATTGATCTGACCTTAGGGTTAAAGCTCAGGGCCCACCTGGAGGATCACGAAGTGTGACGTCAGAGTTGTCCGCCGTGAGAGAATTGAATTGGAATTTGAATCAGTCATTGGCTTTGGAGCGAAGAGTCGACAACGCCAAATATGTAGCAATACGAGAAAGATTCTGAATGACGGAAATCTTAGAGCCTAAAACAGAATCTTCCATACTCTTCCTTTTCAAGTAAGTAAGAATATTAACTAGTTAACTAGTTAGCGTAAACCGCTCCCCTGATCGCAGCGAACTCGTTCAGGTCGGCCAATGAAAGTAGTTAAATATAAGCGGCTCTTTAAATCAGAAAAAAGACTTGTCGTAAATCTAAGAAGTTGATTTCAGAATATAGCCAACAACCCGGAATGAATGATGACAGCAGCGTCGGCGGCGACGGTGATGACGATCAGTAGCAGTCATAACAGCAAATAGTTGCAGAAGAAAAGGAGCGCAAATAGTCACACCACAGAAACAAGCATGCGACAAATGGCTGCCGGAGACCACGAAAAATGAGAGAGAGAAGAAACAAGGTTAGTAAGGCAGTACTAATAGTCGCGACGACGGCGATCGAGAATCAGATCTAAGTAAATACGACATATCGTCCCCTTTGAATCATCAGCGAAGTTATACGATAAATAAAAGAGTTATTGTGAAGACAATAAACAGTAATGTAATATTGGCGATTTGGTGCATGTGGCTTGCCTCCCCGTCATGAGGAGGAGAGATACGAACTGAGTTACCACGGAAGAAAACAGAAAAAGAGTCTTCGAACACAACAGAAAACGGGTCCAGAGAAATATTAGTTAAGCACTTTCGTTGTTGCTTGATTCAAGGCGAACTTTGTTTAATGAGAAACAAGAAAAAGGAACTAATTTGAACAATTAATTTTTGAACACACACATACGTACAATCAAACATTGTTAAAATCTAAATAAATGAAAATAAAAGATGAATAAATAAAAGAAAAGAGAAAGATTGTTATAAAAATAAATATATATATATATATACACGTAATAGTAAAAAAAATAAAAAATACAAAATTATACACACACACACGCAAGCGTGAACTCTACAGAAGATAAGAGACGATAGACTTTTGATGAACTTTTTTTTATTGACTTTCTTGTCTTGTGATTGATTGATACGTATTGTCCTTGGGAGATAAGGAGGGATAAATCTTTATATGTTTTGTTTTGTTTTTGTTGTGGCCGATCCCTGAATGAGTTCGTAATTTTTTGTTCTTGTTGTTGTTTTTAAAGAAAGAGGAAAGGGAGAATGTTGTTATGTATACTATTGATAGAGAAGGCGTTATTTTTCCCCCAGTGTTTTCTTACGTAACCAGAAAGAAGGAAAATGAGATTTTGGTTGCGTGAGCTGAAATATAATTTTAAAAAAAAACCCAGTTCATATCGTACAGATTAGGGTCGGCCACGCACAAACGGGGTAGATGAGAAGATTGACCTATGGATGCGATGAGCTTTAAGTGTGAGGTCCGGTATTGAGCCCTTTTAGCGGGCCGTTCTCTTCAAAATCCGTGTATAGTATAAACGGGCGGAAATGTGTTCCTCTCAACAGAGGGTTGGAATGGAATGTGTTCGCTACGCGTGGCCCATAGGTGGTAGCCAAGGAAAGGGTTTGCGATTATACGAACAAGAGTTTGTTCGGTGTCACACGTTTGAGGAAGCGATGTGTAGCTATGAAAATAGTAGCATCATAATGAGTATTTTTGGAGGGACGTCAGGGTTGCCGCATTTTGCATTGGTCAATCAAGCATGAATAATGATAATCCTAAATTAAATTCGTGGGCTGACCAAAAATAAATAAATTTCTGTTTTTGTTGTTCCCCGTAATTCGCGGTAAAAGCTGCCAGTAGGAAAAGTTGCTATCGGTTGTGTGCCGATGCTTGAAAGTGCGTGTGTGAGGTGAATTAAGAGCCCCCAGGGTCGGAGGTCAGATGAGGTCCACATATGGAGGTGCTTTGCGGGATCACAGGGAATTCGTACCACTCGGTTCGGACTATATCTTATCCATCACTGTTAGACTTGGAGTCCACATATGGGGGGGTACTTGCGGGATCACAGAGGGTTCATACCATTCATTCCGGACTATGTCTTCATCCATCACTGTTTGACTTTAAGTACACATATGGAAGGTGCTAGCGGGATCACAGAGGGTTCATACAATTCATTCCGGACTATGTATTTATCCATCACTGTTAGACTTAAGGTCAACATACGGGGTGAGGGGCTGGTGTGTCGCATGTAGGGGGATGGCAATGAGGGAGCCGAGATGATCGGGGGGAATTTCCTTGCATTCCGGAGATTACGTCATAGGTCGAGAAACGGCCATGAAGAGGCCGGACCTTGGACGTCCAGCCATTTTGACTTGGTTCTGACCAGACCCGCGGTGTTAAAATAAAAAATCTTAAGATCGTGTTTTTGTATAGGGAAGGGAGGAATGTTAGATAAGGGCTTGGACGCATCTATACGGGACGGGTTTACCTTCCGCGACTTGTGGCGGAGTCGTCCCATGAAGTTCGGTACGATGTGTCCCCACGATCACGATGACAACTGATCTGACCTTAGGGTAAAAGCTTAGAATATTCCATACTCCTCCTTCTCAAGTAAGTAAGAATATTAACTAGTGAACTAGTTAGCGTAAACCTCTTTCTCGATCGCAGCGAACTCGTTCAGGTCGGCCAATGAAAGTAGTTAAATATAAGCGACTCTTTAAATCAGAAAAAAAATTGTCGTACATCTAAGGAGGTGTATTTCAGAATGGAGACAACAGCCCGAAAATAATGATGACAGCGGCGTCGTCGGCGACGGTGATGACGAGCGAGGATCAGTAGCAGTCCCGTCAGCAAATAGTTGCAGAACAAAAAGGAACGCAAATAGTCACACGGCCGAAACAAGCATGCGGCCATTAGCTGCCGAGGACAACGAGCAAAGAGATAGAGAGAAGAAACCAGGTTAGTAAGGCAGTACTAATAGTTGCGACGACGGCGATCGAGAATCGGATCTAAGTAAATACGACATATCGTTGTAGATTAGTCCATTCTTCTAGTTTTTTTTTTAATCGATATTATTAGTGTAGGTGTGGCGGCTCTTTTGGGCTACTTCCGTCGCAGTCTTGTTTAAAGTTCCTGTGTTATGTGTATAAGACAGTTGTGTTTTAAATATTTGACATGTTTTAGATGCAGCTGGTTCTACTGACTCTTGTTTCATGGTTCATATGTACTAGCATAACGTATAGGGTACTAAGAGCTCATCACATATTGTCCGTTGCAAAAAATCGATTGTCAATGCATACTTTCTGCTCATCTTGCCAGTTACATCCTTGTAAAACACGGGTTTCTGTACATTATTTTGTACTGTGTCATCAGTTTTCCTGTCTTCGTGTCCCGCCTTTTGAAGTCTTTTTATGGCAAGTTAATGATGTCAAAGCAGTACGTAATTACTGGCATGCCTAGTTAGTTAATAGTAGGTTCTTTGTTTTTGTTTGTAAGTAGTGTTACATTTTTTCTTACACGGCGAACATATTCCCTGCCAATTTATCTCTGAACTTGGTATGTTGAATGGTGTTCTAATGTCAATATATATATATATATATATATATATATATATATATATATATATATATATATATATATATATATATATATATATATATATCCGGGAAACAAGTGATCGTAAGCAGGCAATCGGTGTAGTTTGAATTTTCACGAAGGACAGATGCTTTAATCTCAGCCAACATTTCGTTTCACGTTTTGCTGTACTTTGCAAACGTTGCGTAATGGTAGCAAAAGAATCGAACCAACTTGTGAGATTTTAAAGCTATTGTTTTTTTTATTGTTGCATAAAGCGGAGATATGAAATCATACCCTTTTTATCAAAGCCTGATGACTGACCCTGGTGTGCCTCTATCATTGTAAGCGTTCTACTTGCAACGTACCAAAGGTTTACACTATGCTTCCCTCTGTCATCCTAGTGTATAAACGGGTTGAGGGGTCCTTTTATATATGGTGCTTCCTGCCTTCCAGTATTTATTATTGTTGTTATCTATATTCCTTATTATTTCCTCGTTTTCAACGGCTCTTTATTTATTACTCAAAGGTGTCCTCTGTAAATAAATGGGGGTGCTCCATCCGCAACCCGAAGGACGTGCCGGATGGTTTGAGGCGACAACACATTTATTTATTTAATAATTTCTAAGATGTTTTCTTTATATGAGAAGTATCCATATGTAAGGCTGGCTTGAAACAATTTGGTACACAGATACGCAATGCACACAAAGAGGGCTGTCCGGTAAGCATTCAGTTTCTCTCTAGTAAAGAACAGATATGCAGAAAGAATACTTTTTGAACCCCCCGACCTTTATAGGTACGTCAGCAAGTATATATATATATATATATATATATATATATATATATATATATATATATATATATATAAACATATATATATTGATATATATATATATATAAACATATATATATATATGTATATATATTACTATATATATATATATTAATATATATATATATAATAAATATTAAACTAAAAGTAAACTTTTAGCAGATAGAACGTATAGTGAAGTGGTTTAAGCTCAATATACAAGATAGATCAATTATACAGATATATGTAAGAAGAGTGGTGAACATGTACGAATGTCCAGATTTATATAAAACTTCGATTGTTATGTGCAAGGTATATTCGGTCATAAAATGATGTTAATTATTATTTCATTAAGCCAATGTTTTTTAACAGATCAACATCTTATCATCAGAGGAATTACATAGATAGATAAGTTTGCAGTGGAAAAGCCAAAATTCAACATTTTAAAAAAATATTAAGAAATAGAGAGTGAAACAGTTCGTGTAAAAAAGATATGGGGTTTGTCCAGTTGTAATTGTCCGTTGATAAGGTGTCTAATGAAAGGAGATTTAGATAGAGAAGAAGGGTTTTCGTGAAAGCAGCTTGGAAAAAGCGTTAAAAATGAAGTAACTCGAATAGTGAGATGTTGAGTTCAAATCGTATGTGGAGCGCACTTTATTTGAATTCATATTATAAATCCGGCCATTTTAAAAATACTTCCTGGACCTGAGTGAGAATTAAATTGACGTTGGCATTGAAATATTTAAGCAATTCTATGAGTAAATTATTTTAGTTAAAGACGAGGCCAAATGAGGAAGGGGACTGGGATAAGGAAAGTAAAGCACAAAGGGAAGAAGGTGAGCGGGTTAGTTGAATGAGCTATGGCTGCTGCTGGAAAGGGAAAGAGAAGGTAGGAAGGGTTCTAAATATAAGGTTTATTGCTGGTAGGCACTAAATCCGAGGCGACTGGGGATTGGCCATTGGTGAAAATTTAGGTCATTTAGTGTATATATTATTTGAAAAAAAGAGGAAGGGTTCGTAATTAAAACGGATTTTGAACGAAAGACAAACATAATTTCGAAAGTTTAAAAGGGATTCAGTTGGGAAAATTAGGGTTCAAGTAAATAGGGATCTGTACTTTAAATGTTAAAATATGATAAATCGGCAAAGACTAGTGTTTCATAGTTTAACGTATCATATTCTAAAGAGTTTAAAAGGATTCACAGTTGGTTAAATGTATAACAAAATAAGAAAAGCTTAATGTATAACTGAAAATTAGCGTTGGGAGCAATGTTGTGGGCAATGTTAGACTGCTTATAACAATTGATTTCGATTATAAGTATTATGGGGTAGGGTTGAGTTGAATTATGTAAACATAAATGCATTGCTAGTGCGTTAAAGTTATGAATAGCTTTTAATGGGCAGCATGTAGACCAATTGATGGAGTCACCAGGGAGCGTAGTTAAAAGGGTGAGATAAATGGAATCTACGAAGATGATATTGTTGTTAGAGAGAAGCATACACAGGGTCGATGGAATTGATACAAGGGAGATAAAGATAAAAAGCATTAACAGCAATGGAAGATTGTGTGCGAAGGTTTGCAAATAAAAGAAAAAAATAAACAAATGTTGAGTAGGAATTATGGTGTCGAAGTTAGAGCGGTTAAGGATCAGTGGGGTGTAGGAAGAGTAATATTAGTTCTCAATTTACAATAAGTGCTATGGGTTAATATAGTTATTAGGTGTACTGGAGAAGATAGTTAGGTTATTTGGATGGTTATGTGTAAGGTTGAAGAGGTTAAGAATTAAAAATTAAAAATTAACAAAGTATATAATTTAAAAATGTGTCTGATGCTAGAAAGGGGGTTGTTGGCAGGGAGGAGGAGTGTTAGAGGGAGTAATGCTATTTATGTATTTAAATTTTTGTTTGTACCTGCAATTTGAGATGAGTTCATTTTTAGAGTTAATAATATTTAAGCTCTTAGATGATGTAGCTATCATACATGTTTCTAGTGTACATAGTTCGCAGAAAGTGGATCTTTGAGTGTACGAATAATACCTTTTGAATATAGTCCAATGTAGGGAGTAGGGAATGTTTTTTATTAGATTAGATAGAGAGGTTATAGTTACATTATTATTATTGTGTTTGAAAGAGTATATTTGGTTTGATATTCGAATGTTAATGGGGAAGGCGCTTGCCCCAATATAAGTGTGCATTTTGTATTGGGTTGTTGCTATTGTATTAGTGTTATTTATAGTATCGGGAATGTTTTGGAGTTGTATGTTCAAGTTCTGGGGCAAACTTAAGTCGGGATTGTTAGTTGGAGAAGATGAGATAGTTTGGGAGGTGAGATCAAATCCATTATTAGTTAGCGGGGGTTGTTTGTTAGTGTGATATGTGTTATTTAGGGTTTCGTTTGAGACAGGGAGATGTAGATTGGGAGAGCTATAAGGTCAGTGGGGAATTTGTATGTTGATATTAGTTTGCATGATGGTGTTTTGGGAGAATTGTTTGGCAGCGCAGACATAGACTACGTTACTTTGTATGCGATTTCTATTTAATGGGCATTCTCAAGATTTCTGGCAATTGCAGTTATTAGTGGGGTGTATAGTAAGTGCTGGTTGTTGGGCATATTTAATTTTTTTTTGTTAGATGTGATGATGATGTGTACTATATTTGTCATTGTGGAGCAGGACATTTTAATAGAGTTTTAGTTTAAAATAGTGCTGTACTTATGCTGGGGCTTGAATGAGTTATCTAAAATTTTGAAAATTCCTTACCTATATTTGTGTTCACATTGCATTTATAGGGTGGGTTAAATCTAATACTATTTTTTCTTCTATTAAAATTTTTCTTTACTGCGTTCTTGTGGGTTAGCTGGTTTGTCAATATTGATAATTTTAGTTGGTCTATTTATATATGTTTGGGATTTCTTGGGTAGTGTAGTTTTAGCTCGCTGTTTATCTTGTATTGTAATTTTGTGTGTAATTTTACTTAATAGTTTGTTCTACTGGATAAAGTGATTATTTTTATATTTAATTTAATCAGTGTATCCCGAATTAAGAAGGGTGTTATTGTAGAAGCTGGAATTTTGTTCGAAGATATATTGATCAGCAGATAACTTTGAGATTCTATTGGAAACTGAATAAAATATTGAATTAATTATGCATTTTGGGTAGTTAGATAGCGTATGTACGTAGGATAGGGTAAGATTTGGTCTGTGGTAGGGGTTAAAGGATTCGGAGTTGAGATGTAATGTTAAACCAAAGAAGATAGATATTCTTTTCTCAGGTTCTATATTTATGGTTAATCCGAACTTTTTAAAAGAATTGTGTAGGTTTTTAATGGCGTTGTTGTATGGTATCGATCTCTCCCTAGAAACCAAAAGTGCATCCTCCCTGTATAGCCCACCGTGTAAATGTCCGAATTCAAACTTCAATTATCTCAATAAGTACAATCCTACAAAGTCAGAAACCTGGGCAGAGTCCGAAGTTCCCATAGTGATATCAAAATTATTGAGGGTATCCTTCCTGGTCCAAAATTTGTTGTCAAATTATAATAGGAATTACCTGGCCAAAATTATAAGTTTTAAATCTAAGTCTGTGATATCTGAGTTATTCTTAGAAAATATTAAAGCTTTGTTTAGTAGGATAAGAGAAATGGACTGGTAATAATTGTTAATGTCGAAGGTGATGAAATTCAAGTTTAAGTTAGATTTATCACTGACGTTTAGGAACGAATTGGTAACCTCATCAGAGGATTACCATAGGGTGTATGATCTAATTCTTTTAAGTTAAGGATGATTCTAGCTAAATATGTTTTGCTTATAATTCCTAGATCAGATTAAGATGGACACTTAGTCTAATGGATGGGTTTTCGTGAACATTTCTTTTGTGGTATTTTAAGGTGCATCTGGATGTAGCTGGGGTAAACATTTTAGTGTAATTAAAGTAGTTAGTAGGGATTTAGCATCATTGTTTATGCTATTCAAGATGTTACTAGAAGTAGTTTTATATATTTGTGCAGTTCTTTATAGATTAAACTTTTGTAGTTAGATTATTTCAATTCCTATTAAGTGCGCTCCACCTACGATTTGAAGTCAACATCTAACTATACGAGTTACTACATTCGTGAACGCTTTTCCATACTGACTTCACGAAAACCCTTCTACTCCATCTAAATCTCCTTTCCTTAGACACCTTATCAACGGACAATTACCGAGTGGACAAACCTCATATCTTTTTTACATAAACTGTTTCACTCTCCATTTCTTTATATTTTTTCAAATGTTGAATTTTGGCTTTTCCACTGCAAACTTATCTATCTATGTAATTGATCTGATGATAAGATGTTGATCATTGAAAAGTATTGGCTTAAGGAAAGAATGATAAACATTATTTTATGACCGAATATACCTTGCATTGAACAATCGAAGTTTTATATACATCTGGACATTCGTACATGTGTATCACTCTTCTTCCATCCCTCTCTCTCTCTCTCTCTCTCTCTCTATATATATATATATATATATATATATATATATATATATATACATTGGTTTCCATGTACGATACTTTTTTATTCGTTTCATTTCTATTCTCTTACGACTATTTTTCATAAGGAAGAACGTGTGAGACAATGTGATGTAAGTATCTAGGCATAATTACACAAACTAGTAGTCGAAAAATACTATCTGTCACTTGTTATACAACACTGTAGTTAGGTACACACAAACCCAGGTCCGCAACTGTGTGCTCGCAGTACATACACACTAAAACAAACAAAGAGGAAACGGTTCTAGCTGGTTGTTTTGTTATTTAGAAAGTGATGCAGGTGTTCGATCTAGAAGTTTCTCTTATCGTCCATATATAATCTACATTTATGTAAAACTATTTTTGACAATCCACATTACCGTGTTTCCAAAGAAAAATGTAAAATCCGAATCCTAATTAAAAGAGATATTTAGCGATTGTATTATTTTAGAGAGAACTAATATGGATGCACTTTAATGAAGAGATTTATAACATTTACAAAAAATCCTTACAACAATAGAAATTTAGTAAGTGCGTTTTAGTACAGAATAAGAATGCGAAAACGCTAGGTGCATAATATTGATATCCAAGCTATTTGACAGGAACACCTGTGCTATATCGTTCGTGGAAAATAGGAGAACACCTGTCTTATTTAAAATTGAGTATTTATTTGCATGATAAAAACTTGTAGAAATTAATCACATGCAATCAAAGGGATATATGAATATATATATACACACACACACACATATATATATATATATATATATATATATATATATATATATATATATATATATATATATACAATTGCACACATGGTAAATAGTAAAAGAGATGTATGCATTTACCATACTGACCGGCTACATGGCTGCTTACACTGGGGATTGGGATGAGCGATCGCCTAAACCTTCTCATCATTAGAAAACAGACCACAATACCTTTCCACTGAAATGGCGTCATACTGAAATCTCACACCTGCCAATGCTTCAGATAGATTGTCACATATTCTAGGACCCTTTCAACTAATCCGCTATTTTTAAACTCTTACCCTGCAATATAAATACATATTTAAAAATATATGATGATGGTAAAATAACTTTAAGTATCGATTACCGTAATTATAAATTGATTTTCATGTAGATATAAATCTTTACATAATTCGAAATAATTAGCGAAATCAGGATTTGATTCAAGTAAACATATTTAAAAATATTCTAGAATTGGAAATTTTACACACTTACACATTTACAAAAAATAAAAATTACACTATTTACTATAGTAAGTACTTCATGATGAGTTTGTACAAAATATTAATACATTTAGAAATAATACGGATATCTACTTTTTATATGAAAAATCCAATTCATATATATTCTTGATATGTTGTTACGATCTGTGTAGAGAAAAGAAAAATAAGAAAATAATACTCAAATCTGATTTAAATCATAATGACATCTTAACATTAAAAATTAAAATTACCCTGGAACATTATGAAACTAGGGTATGTTCTAAACATGACCCGACACTTTATCTGAATACAGTATTGTTGTGTGCTGTCTAATCGCTCTCTTTCCGGCTAGGTTCATAACCTACCATAGAGCTTCTAACTGGGAGATGCACTTAACCTTCACATAAAGCTTACATGATGTCTCAGCTAGTAGCTGAGGGCATCGCATACATGCGTATGTACAGTAGTTGAGAGTATGTTACTGTATGTTTGAAAATAGAGAACGGAATTATGATTTAATTATAACACGGTTTTAAAAAGTTAAAATTATTGTAATTTACTACAGCGGTGATAAAATATAATAAATATTCAGATAATCTTTTTATCAATCGTGTCGGTCTATTCCACACTTTACAAAAAAAATTAAAAATGCGTTATAGACTTTCGCCAGGTATATGTAAATATATCAAAGGCAATAGACCTGTGTTTCTAGGACTGTTCCTATATAATTTCATGAGGAAATTTACATACTAAAATATACCTTACTTCTGAGATTTAGATATTGTTAAAATTAAATCTTTTTAAAGATTTGACTTCATCATAACTCAAGATTTCCGGAATCGATTCCTCTGAGACGGAATAACCGAACAAGGAGTAAAAATAAACGCTGTAACAGAAACTATTAATATAGAGATTTATAAAGTAAACCTTACTAGAAATGATACAGATATGATAGTGTGATCTCCCTTCAGAAGGATACAAGTAAAATCTACAGAGGAATTAATCATATTATTGATACGGGAAGTCATGAACCAGTCTTCAATAAAGCTAGGCCACATGTCTGTCTTAAGTGTTTTGCGGCCCAGGCATAATTTAAAGAATTACTAAATACAGCAGTAACCAAACCTTCAGTTAGCAAGTAGGCATCCCGCTACACTTGATAATGTAATCGCATGGTGTATATCAAACGTGCGGTGATTTCCGCGTCCGGAATAGTATTACCAAAACCAGACCGCTATCCGATACACAACATAAATTCATGAAGCGCACAGTTATCTAATAAATTATATTTTCTATAGCAGATAAATATACACCCAGAAGACGTACGTAAGACAACTGTCGCTACCCCTTTTGGCTTATTTGATTTTCATTAAAGTCCATTGGGTTGGAAAAACGCTGCCGCTACATTCAAGCGTTATATAGACAACGCGTTTTTTTCGAGTTAGAATGTGTATTAATCTATATTGACGATATATTGATTCAAGCAACAGTGAACAACAACACAAAGAAGACTTAGATAAAGTAGTTAAAGTCCTTAATGACAATAATTTCAGGAATTCTTTAGCCAAATGTATATTTAATGTAGCAGTTTAAGATTTTCTAGTTCATTACGTAAGCAAAGACGACTAGTTACATACTTCGAATGTGATTACAGACTAGCGGCTTTTCAGTATCTAAAGATTTAAAAAGTGTACGTTGGTGTTTAGGGATGACAGGTTTCTACCGCAAATGTATCCCTAATTATGCCTTTATTGTGTTACGAATTCAGTTAAAGTTCAAGCTAAATCCGTAGAAAACTGACGCTTTTGAAAATGTAATGATGAATTGTCAGTAATTATCGCATTAGCCAATACACAATCATTAGTCACCGAATACTACTTAGTCACTAATAGTAGTCAATACGAAGTTTGCGCTGCATTACACCTGCTGATAAATGAAAAACTATACTTACAGGATTATTTTCTAAGAAATTATCTCAAGCCATAACACAATATTTCACATTTAATAGAGAGATACCGGCAGCTTATTTTCTAGTAAAGCATTTCCTCTTATACTTCATTGCGCACTGATCACAAGCCGTTGTTAAAAATATGTCCCATTATTACATTTATATATATATATATATATATATATATATATATATATATATATATATATTAGTATTTAATTTATCCACAGAAAATTTTATGAGGAGATATATTTATTTATGTATCAATTTTCTAGTATTTACTTCAAAAGTGCTCGACTCGTAAGTAGAGCTAGGTAGTAAGTTATGACAGCTTGAAGATTCCCCGAGTATGAAACGCGGGAGCCTCTGTGTAGCTTAATTACCATCAATATATTTTCATAGCCTACTATATATATATATATATATATATATATATATATATATATATATATATATATATTATTTAGCACTTATCAAAGCCCGAAAGAAACTCGAGGATGATGTTAAGTCATATTTTAAAATAGAAAATGAAATATAGTATTATTGGAAACGATCTATGAAAAAGGCAGGATATTCTGAATAAAGATAAAGGCTTGATAAGTATTGGGTAACTTTAAAAGAAGTATATGTGTTCGTCTGCAGGGAAGCACTTTCGTTGAATTGTGTCTTACATATTAAAGCTATTTGAATAACCCTTGGTTCATGGAGGTTCCGTTTGGTTTTACGTACTAGGAGGAAGAGACGATAGCGAGACGTGTACACTTTGTGAAAGTTTTAAAGACGGAACGAAATGCAGCTCTGTCGATTATCTACAATTACACGAAGAGACAAAAAAACCCTACCACCGTCATTTTTGCGAGAAACGTAGTGTAATAAAGATGAGATATCATCTTATAAAATATTATTTCCAAATATAATATAAGGTTAAGATCGGGTTCTAAATCTGCCTGATGAGATCTCAGTGTATAATAGCAGTGGATCGATAACATCGACATGCGAGTGTTGCAAATTGTGTACATGTCTGTGTAAATAAAAATAATCATATATATATATATATATATATATATATATATATGTACATGTAAATAGACATATGTGTTTATATATATATATATATATATATATATATATATATATATATAATTTATTTAGATACTGTGCATTACATCTTTCAGCAATGTACCGCGGTTTCAACCAACAGGGCAGATTTAGACATCGTTTGTAAATCTCTGTGCCCAGTGGAATCATCGGCAAGCTGAAACGAGTGTAGTCACGCCCCGATAGGGAATGGCATCAAAAATGACTGAAAACAGTGTATCTCTGAGGGGGTCCCCGAAAAAATCCGATGTGGGATAGTGATTAACTCTTAAGTCTTAGTTAATATGTAATATACAGTATCTAAATAAATTATATTAGGTCTCTAATATGATCGAGCACTTTATTTGATTTATTTTCATATACAACCTGACACACACTATATATATATATATATATATATATATATATATATATATATATATATATATATAGAGAGAGAGAGAGAGAGAGAGAGAGAGAGAGAGAGAGAGATTGATAGAGATATGTGTGGGTGTCGGCATTTGCGTGTACGTGTATACTCAAAACAAAGGGAAGCAGTTAAAACATCGTATTGTTAGTATAGCTGCTTCTGGTGTTATTTCGAATGTGAATGCAGGTGTTCGATCTGTGACTTTCTCTTATCTACAATGATTTGAAAATTATTTTATACAATACGAATTACCATGTTTACAAGGAAAATGTAAAAATCTGAATTTTTATTAGAGATTTTGTGATTTTATTTTTGTAGAGACAACTAATACATATGTAATCTCGGAATAAAGTATATACATTTTAAACATCAAATATCCTTTCTATAATAGTTATTTCATGAAAGTCAATACTATGAAGATATTTTCGTAAAAATATCTTTACTATAATAGTAATTTCATGAAAATCCAAACTATTATAGTTATTTCGTGGAAATCTTTACTATGATAATACTTTTGTTAGAGTGTGTTAGTGTAGCATGGGAATATTGCAATGCAGCGTGTATGATATCGATATTCAATGTCATTGTCAGGAAGGGCATTCGTCCTCTCTTCAATAGACCGATTACAAGATACACGTTTTATTTAAAATTGAGGTTCCATTCGCAAGATGAATATATTTAGAATTTAGTTAGATGCAATCACAAAGAGAGATATTCATATATTATGCGAGTGATGTTTGAATAGTTACAATCGGCGCAATGCAAAAGTAGCAAATTACTATAAAAGAATAACCACACAAACATGTTTTACTCCAAAATGTGTCGTTATTTGAGGAAAGAATTTAAAGTGTAAAATAATTCAGAATTGTGTTAATCTAACGGTGATACTTTAGAATGGTAGCCGGTAAAATAAAGACCAGACACTTAAACAAATGAATTCAGTTAATGTATGTTAAAATATATATTTTATGTGCAATATAAATAGGGTTATCAAATAATAGTTGATGAGTCGAATAATAGTTTAAAAAAATGAAATACTGTAACATATTTAATTCAAAATACAAATTACAATGTTAGATCCCGGTCAAATTTGTATGAAAGGAATTATCTCCGTGGAACGTAAACAGTTATCTCCCTTTTAGCATTGTTTATATTACTGTGCTTTGAAGTATCGGTCAATAATACAATAGTAATGTAATATTCGATATATTTTAGATTTAAATATACTTAGTTATTGGAATATATATATATATATATATATATATATATATATATATATATATATATATATATATATGTTAATACTGATTTTTATTTTCTTTTCTGTTTATAAAAATATCATTTTACATTCCCAGGTGAATCAGACCATCACCTCGTTTATTATAGGAAGGTCGTGTATTTTTATAAAATCTATATGATTGTTTTTAAATTAAAACATACTTAATTATTGAAAGAAATGATTTAATAAGCACTGTTGAATTTTTTTAGAGTTACAGTGTTATTGTTGCCATTCGTTAAATTTAAAGTGTATGTTTGTTCTGTCGTCGGTAAATTATCCTGCTAGGCTGAGGCAATTTAAATTTGTGTACACATCTAGAGTTTAATTTTTGGAGAACTGTATTTCCTCACATTAAAAAAAACGACTTTGCGCTTAAGTATATACTCACGGTGATACATTTCTTCATATATAACTGACAAAATTAGTAGTAATGTCGATTTATCGAATGATATTAAATTTCTGGATGAATATAATCATAAAAATTAAAGTAAGTAAGATTACATTATTCAATTAACTCAATTAATTAAATTGTATTTACTTTCGGGGGGTGCCAACCAAGAAAATATTTAAAAAATTAAACCTATCAAATGTCAAGCCAATCATTAGCATGAATTAGTTAAACTTTTGCAAAGAGTATTTATCAAACCAGCATTTACAACAGTATTTTCTGAAGATGAAATATTGTTCTCATTCATGAATAGAACAAAGCTGAAGTTAGCAGAGTTGTACTCACATTCGCAATATGTTGAAAACGGAAGTTAAATAAACGGAAGATGTCCAATCAGTATATTGGTTTGAAGCAATACACAGACACACACTTGCAACGGTGGTGTGTCAACAAATAAGGCTTTTAAAAGATAATAAATAGAGACATTTAATAGAATATGTTAATTACACACAATGTATTATTGTACATAGTTTACATTTTCGATTTTGCTACTTATTAGATTGTTTTGTTTACATAGCCTTCAGTTTCAAATCTCTCCCATTGATTGTTTGAGAAATGTTCAAATTAAAACTGTTTTTTCTAAATCAAATGCTCGCCTACTTAGAGTGCAGGAGTATACATTTTTGTTTTTGTCTCATTTATAACAAAAATAATAACCTGTTTTCTCAAAATATGTAAAATCTTATCACGGTTTCAGTTTAATAAATGAGGTAAACAGCAGAATGTCGACGCTGGGGGTGCACCTTTCATTTTTTTAATTTCAATTATGTTCATTTGTTTTACTTTGATCATGGTATGTTAATGTAACAATATGCCAACTTTTTCTTGTTTAAACATTGGCATTGATACATTTTCGAACCATTATATAGACAAAATGTTTAAAAGACGAGGATGTGTTGTACATTTATGAAGACGGTATTTTATACTATTTCTTCAAATACGGTGCAAATAAGAGCTGTAATGTTTGGTATGAGTATTTATCATACCAATACACAACTTACCCTACTAAAAGTAGGTTGATTTTTTTTCCAAAAACGAAAAATTGGCTCAACTTAATATAGATACACTTTAACATTGAATATATGTAGAAATGATTGGCATGTACTCACAGAGAAGAGTACACACATGGCGAAACGTGTGTGAGAGAGAGAAAGACATTAAATACCTTATTCTCTGCTACTTAACTACTCACATTGGGCTTTGTGATGAAGTATCACTTCAGCGTCCGATCGCTGAAAAATCTTGCTAGAAATAAACTGTTATACCTTTCGACGGAAATTACGTTTAATAACTTTCCCCATCTAATACCGTCTTTCTTTAATATTAAACACTCAAATTCCAGCATTCTATCAACTTATCAACAATTATTTCCAAAACGGACTAAACTCTCCCCCTATAACATTAATAATTATATTAAAATAAAACACGTTATGAAATGCTGATGCTAAAAACATATGCAACTATGAATACCCTTAAAATAATGTTGTTTTCATGTAATAATTCGAAATAATTATTAAACTTTGTGCTGATGTTAGCATACATCTTTCAAAGAATCAAAATGTTCTAGATTTGGAAATAATACAACTGACACATTAGTATGACTACACACATTCCAAATCGCAATACTTACAATAATAAATATTTCGTGATCATTTTGAACGGAATATAAATACAATTGCTAATAATACGTAGATTCACTTTTCATTTTAAAAAAGCCAATTAATTGCTATTTCGTTACGATGTGTGTCGAGAAAAGTTAAACTAATCAAGAATAAACCGCAAATGCAATTAATATAATATTATCATCTTAACATTTAAAATAATTAAAAATAAGTATATTAACCCTGGACCATTATTCACAATAGACTCGTTATATTAGGAACGCGACACGTTTTTTTACTGAATAACATATCGTACGCTTGTATCCGTGAAATTTACCCTTTATCTGAGACACTTCTACTGGGTGTTACATATTCGCCTCACGAGGAAATTACATAATGTATGTATAAATTTATCCATGAGAGCAGCAGATAAATACTTATATATATTATTGGAGATAACGTGACTGTATGTTTCTAAACAATGAATGATATATTGTTTCAAAATAAACACGGTGTTAAATATTTCAAGTCATTCTGATTCTTTAAACCGGTACTTTAATATCATTGCCGGTGTGACATGTTCCGACATATTTTTACAATTATGCAGATAATCTTAAATTTAAAAAAAATATTTTTTAAGTGTATAACCGCATTCCTTATCTAACAATAAAATGTGTCACACATATTCGTTAGGTTGTTGAGTCAGTTTATATGTGTTTCCTATGACTTTTTTCCTATAGAATTTAATAACAAAGTTATATACTAAAATATGCCTTCCTTTGTGATTGATTTATGTTTTAAAATATAGTGTGTTAATTGATTTAATTAGCCGACCCTCTCTTATTCATGTATGTAGTTGTTCTCGCCAACTCACATTCAAATACTGATTAAACTATTCTGTATTATGGTTCATGTCTTAGTGAGCATGTACAGAAATAAGTACTCTCTATTTTGGCTGAGGAAATTGTAGCATCTCTTATGAAACTACATTTTATCTAACCTAGAGCAGGGTAGTAGAAATCACTCTGGATTGATGCGATGCATTGTTAGTATAAGTCATTTTGGGGAATATGGATTAACCGTGCATAAAAAAACAGCCACCTTGTATAATTCCACCCTCTGGGGTGGGGGGGAAATAGAGAATATTTATTATCAGGGGGCTCATCTAATTCACATACGAATTTATGTAAATAGCTGGCAAAATAACACCCTTTTATTTAATACGTACATAAAAGTAATCCATGGGCATGTGTGTATGGCTCACAGTCGTAATGAGCATAGCTAACTTAGACAAGGATCGAGTCTCCGATATTGATGTCTATAGTCCAGCATCTATACAACTGGACCAGGACGCTTGTCTAGAAAAATGTACACCTACATATTTTGTCTACGTTTACTTTTATGTACGTATAACATAAATAAATAAATAAATATATTAACAAAAAATACGCCTTATCAAATTAAGGCTGACTAATAATGCAATTAACTGCATCTTAATCACTAAGGAAATGAAACAATCGAAATAATAGTAAGCAAAAATAACGAACGATGAAATCACCAATGAAAATAACTACATAACTATACATTAACTATCGAGGTGATAAAAATCGTGCATATTTCTAAACAAGCATCTTGGTCTAGTAGTATAGATGCTGGACTATAGACTTTAATATCGAAGGTTCGATCTATGTCTAAGTTAGCCATGCTAATGACAGCTGTGAGCAAGAAACACGTGTTCATGGATTACGTTCAGAGATGACCGTTATAATACCCGCCGTAGACCCAGCTTGCTTAAATCAATACTGATGGTCAGCAAGAAGTTTAGCATAAGCGAAGTAACGCACGATCGTTAGATTGATTAGAGATTCAAAGAGTTTAGCAAATAGCGTGAGTAGACTTATCGAGCAGTAATTCTGAGGGTTAGATCTATCTCCAGAATTAGTAATGAATGATAACACTGATACAATTTTCCAGCTTTCAGGATTTTACAAGGCATTTGTTGTAAAATTTAGAGAGGGCAAGGGACAGTTCAGCAAATCATTCATATGTTACTATTAGAGGTATTAGATAATGCTCATATGCTTTGGAGGTATTAAGAGGGTTTTTTTTCATAATGTCTCAGACTGTAGATGGAGTGATGCTCAGGTCATCAAGTGTGTGTTTAGTTTACAATCGGGGCATTGAGAGGAAGTGGTTTGCGGAGTCAAAAGTGGAGTTAAAGCGAAACGCGGGGTATGTAGCTTAGCCTTCCAGTTGCTATTCAAACGGAATCATTGTGGTTTGATAGCGGTGCAATTTTTGATTACCCATTGTTCACTACACTATTGAAGATTTTCCAGAAATCACGCGTACCTATGTTCTGTTACTAACTTCGTTTTCTAGTAATCTATATATATACATTACCTTTGCTTTTCTGTTACATTCTTACAATGATTGCTTGACACTATAAGTTGCCGTCTATTTGTGGCTGACTTATAGCCGTTGAATTGTCGGCGTGATTTCTGATTCTGAGAAATAGCAGCTTAACAGTTTGAGGTGGACCATTGTAGATACATGAGCTTGTTGTAGAATGTTCACATGAGGGAATGTCCTTCAATGAGTGAGTTGACTCATTCAGTTAACTCATTTGCACACTTATCAACAGGGAAAGAAAAGGTTTCACTCCATGGGACATCTCTGATGTGATCGCTGATTAATGCACAATCAGCCGGCTTATAGTATATCGTCGTTTTGAGCAATAACCCATCAGCTATGGGACGAGATTATAGTGTGATAACAATCATTACCACAATGTGCGCAGCGTTCTCGAGCGTACTATGCGCATTCGTCGCAAAAGCCTCAAGCAGTGAGGTCAAAACAGGTCGAGAAGTAAGGCCTGATAGTCCATACGATCAAGGAGACGGGTCTGGAAAGTGGCAGTCTGTGGGAGAGCAAGAGTGGGATAGTGGGCCATGTATAATCTATACGTATTTATAGCTGGACATTCATAGCCAGTAACGGTGATGTAATTGAAATCCCCAAAGTTATGTATTTTGGCACTCGGCCCCAGTGAAAGTGTTTCATCTATGCTTTCAAATAAAGAGTTAATTTATTTACAGGCTGTCGTAGAAAGAGAACGGTATAATAAGAATAAGTATTTAACGCTGTTATCTAAAGTTAATCTAAATCACATGTAGGTTTATTATCTAATTATAGCGTGTGTTCTCTAGTCAAGTGGAGGATGTTTCGAACATCAACTGCTAGCCCGTGCATATGTTTCTTCGGAGTATTTACGGTATGGTGGGAGGAATTTAGTCATGTCAAAATGGTGTGAAAAGAATGAGGACTTAAGTTTTGTTTCACTTAATTCTAAGATATCCCGACAGTTTACAAGAGAAAAGTGTATACGCCGTTGATGTTGGTTCTAATACCCAGCATATGTCTGAATGCTAGCTTCAAGGGCGGAGGCGAATATGTTATTTAGTAAGTGACTGGTTTAAGTTTGTTTCTTTGTTTTGTATTGTCATTTTAGTTTTAGGTAGAGTGAATGAAAGCAAAGTGGGTGCTTGTTTTCTGCAACATCCATACCATTAGTCGACACTTGAACCATGGGCATGTCGCATCGGGAAAGATTACTGGGGATAACTATAGGGTCGCTTTCCATGCACGCTGTGGCATGTACAGTTACTCACGATAGTATACAACTGTTGATCGAAAAGTCACTCTACCAGTCGAAAACAGCAGCCAGACTATCTGTCTAAGCTGTACCCATAAGGTGTCGGAACAAGAGTGACCCAGACGAGTCATGTGAGACTTAGTGACAAAAAAGTTCCCTAACGTGCCAAGATAAATAGAAAAAGAGACGGCGTGCATTGTCCTAGTCAGGAAATAAAGCCAATCACTGGGTATTTTTAACTGCCCCAGCGGTAGAACCCCTGCGCCTGTCTAATAGACAAAGAATGAGTGCAAAAACCGGGAGATAGCCACACCCAATCTATTCTTTAAGACATTTCAAGTTTGCAATCCGGATATTTTTGCGAAACTCCAGCTCTAGGTAGGTTGTCGGTGTAATACTATTATATACAAAAACATCTATTCGGCGTTGGTCGAGAGTCATAATAGTAACATTACAGTATTTCATTATATAACCATGTGCATGCATATCATTATATTTAGCCGACGTTTGTAAATGCTCTCGAGTAGGGTAAGAAAATATATCAAATATTTGAAAGCAGTCAAACATACTCAAGAACCTTAAGTGATTAAAAGTAAACGAAAAGCTATTATGAAAGTATATTACAGGCATAATACACATGACAACGGAGTTTGTTATTTCTTATTTCATTTTTCCAAAGGTCTGTACAAACAGGTTCTCAAAACCGCATATCGAACATGTATGCACATATGTAGCCAATGATGTTTGTATAAATAACATTTTAACAACAAACAGCTTTCCTAGTTGAACACTTTTAATGAATACTGAAGTACTATATATGTATGACTATCCACACACACACACACACACACATATATATATATATATATATATATATATATATATATATATATATATATATATATCATCTTAACTTTGACTAAAGTCACAACTGAAACATATGTATCATATCATAGTTGTTAAAATAATATACATTTTAATATATATATATATATATATATATATATGTGTGTGTGTGTGTGTGTGTGTGTGTCGACAGCGACGAAGGTATGTACGCTTTAAAAACAATGAAATGGCATTTTCTAGTATTATATATACTTCATAAAAAATATATATTTGGTAGTTTACAATTCATAAACCTACATATAACTTTACAGATACAATATTACACCAGGTATACGTATTATGTATTTGCCACATGATGATTGTTCCGTAGTTCAGTTCTTATTAATTAAAAACGGAAGTACATCAGTAGCCACCCTCGTCGTTTCTGTATTGGGATCTTAAAACCCAGCTTCATTTGCAATCCGTGAGATGAAGTAAGTTATACACACACTCATATATATATATATATATATATATATATATATATATATATATATATATATATATATATTTATATATATTTAATTTATTTTCCGACAATTTGATCAGATCTACTTTCATCTAGATTTCATAACTAATATTTTATGAGATTTCGATTGGCACGTTCACTTAATCAACAAAATCATGTGTTATGTGTTTCACTTCCATCGCTTTGATGCTTGATATATTAGACTTTGATCTCCCTATCATAGTTCGCATCTATACCATAAAGGAATATCTAGTATAGTTGCATAAATGCCATGTCGCTCATTGAGGTATACGGTTACTATGTGTGATATTGTTGGTTGATTTTGAATCAGCTTTTGTACATCGATTTTTCTCACCGGCGTCTGCTTGTTCCTTTGCTGGCTATTTGACCCTAACATTCTGGAACTACGCTGTGCCTAGGCTCGTTGCTTAATTGATTGTAAATACATTGCAGAATCCGAAAAAAAACTTTATATGTATATATATATACTTATATATATATATATATATATATATATATATATATATTTATATATATATATATATATACATATATCTTGCTAATACTTAGAAATAACAATACGAAACGTATATTTGGTGCGTAAAAGTGAGGCGCTTGTATTAAAGACATAAGTATACGTTTTCTGGTAAGGGGGAGATACAGTAAACTGGTTCTTATCCCGTTAATTGTTTATATGGTTGGTCAGTCTGGCTTTCTTTTTAGCTTTTACGTTGGTTTGCTTTACAATCATTACTCTCTGGCGTCACTTCCTGTGTGTTGTATTTCTTCATAATCGTATCTATGCTTCATAAATCTCTCAATAATGTAACCACTCGACCATTACAAGCACCTCTCGTACTTGAAAGAGTTAAGTATTATTAGTATTCATGATGTAAGAGTGCAAATCCCACCTCTTGCATTCCAGGTTTCTGTTTCTATCTTACCCTTTAAAAGTATGCTTGTAGTCGCGTCGGGGTTATTTTGGCTTACGGTTCAACATAAAACGCAAACGTAATTCATAATTCACAGCGATATACGTTGGCAAATTTATAAAAAGCAGTTGTGCATTAACACTATTTATGTATACATTTAAAAAATACGATTAACCTGGCAGTAGGCAGAGCAGAGTGAGTTCCTAGTTTTGCAATATGATTGGTCAAAGAAAACATATCTCTTATTCTCGTGTGACGTCACAGTCAGGCGTGTTTTCGTTCCAGTCTGATTTATTTCGCATTTAACAACCCTCATATCGTACCTGGTGTATTGTTCGCTTCATTCACCTCCTACATATATGTAATGTATTCTATTCTTCATAGAACATTCCAAATACGATAGCATGTTGATAAAAATGCTCTACGTTTGGATTCGGGCGACATGGCACAAAATTATCTCAACCTTAAAACAGAAATTCTGTCCAATCCCTTCTGGTAGTAATAATGATAAAAATACAAGTGATTCTGTCATAGCGATGTGACAAAGTTTGCAAAATTAAAACAAATATAGACAGATCAAGTTAGGTCCAAATGAAATGAAATGTAATTCAGATTTTAGCTTTTACTATGATCCAGCGACATCTACAAAACTTGTTCATTTTATTCTGCGTTTTGACATTTTTCTCCGCAAAGGCCATGCCATGAATTATTTTGGGGTTGATTTTCTTGTTACCAATATTAGTAATTGCCACTGCATGGTGCAATAATTTATACTGATTCGATACAATACTAACATGACATACTTAAGCAAATGAACACTATTTTATCTGAAAATATACGAAGCATGCAAGTTGCTTTTCATGCTCTTGGACATTATGTTCACACATCAGCCACAACGTATGAAAGAACTTAAAACATTCTTATGAACTTGATACAGACACACACCCATTCAAGTAAAAATAATCCGCATATTATAAGTAATATCTCTATAAATTACGAAGGCATGGGTGCTAATTCATTTAACCTAAATAAATGATAAACAACCCTTTTGTCGTATAGAATTATTTAGAAATAGCAGACTATTATGTGTGTCTACTGCGTTTTTACTATAGTAAGAAACTAATAAAACGCAAAAAGAAAACAATCCTTTAATGCCAGCACATATACGGTTAAATAGCACGAATAGTGTAGAGATTTGTTTTTAAAAGCAACTCTATTTTTAATAACATGTTTACCAGAATTGTAACGTCTATATAACTTTTAACAAAATACTCCAATAATTTATAGTTCGATATTGTATGAGCACACATATATGCACGCTTATATGAATATAAAAAGATCCATAAGTACCTGCCGATTTTATTGTATTACTTCAAAATTAGTAGGTTTAATAGATGCGTGGACGGATGGCACATACAATTGCGTATTTTTCAGAAATGACTTTCTAAAGATTTTTATAACATTGTAGCCACAGTATTCGTACAAATAAACTATCAGAAAAATATGTACAGCTATCTATAATTGAGAACTATTACAAGAACCTATAAGGATTCACAATTGACGGCTATAGAAAAAAATTAGCTGATGTATATATATATATATATATATATATATACGTATGCATGTTTGATTAAACAACAGTGACTATTCCTGTTTGTTTCTTTTTCATCCATCTTTTTCATATTGACGGACTAATAATCTAATGTTCTGTTCAAGTGTGAACGGCTCTCGCCAAAACTGCTAACGTTTTACCAACACTTGTAGAACACGACACCCCGTGAAACAATTCAGTGTCATATTAATAAGAAACCACTGCTATCCTCGCTTTCTCACATTGCAATCTGCGCCTCCCCATAATTAAAGCCTTACTCATTCAAGCAAAGAAACCCAGCATCAATGAAGCTCGATATAAGGGGGTGGAGAAGGCATACTGAAATGTTTATTTTTTGTATTAAACACAAGTTTTAATTGAGTCTCAATAAATTCACCCGTGTTAGTTTGCATGACTCCCCACTTACCTTAGGAAGACTCATGGGAGATGAACACATTAGCCCTTTCGGCGAGTTACTGTTCACACTGAAACAGAACGTTAGATTATTAGTCTCTAAACATAAAAGAACATGGATCAAAAAAGAAACAAACATATATATATATATATATATATATATATATATATATATATATATATATATACATATACTAGTGTTGGACAAAATATTTCAAAACCTCTGTGAATGTTGTATTACTTGTAAAACACCTATTAACATTGAAAATACTACCATGCCATTCGTTTTATTTTTTATGGATAGTGTAGAACTGAACTAATTGCTTCAATACTTTTTTTTCTTTTAGATAGTGTAGATTAGTAAGAACACATCTACTAACAGATCTATCAGACTATTAAAAAATGCCGATTATTGGTGCCCTATTAAATGTGGTACTGAAAAGTAAATGATCGAGACGGTGGTCGTATCAAGAATAACAATTACAAAAGTGATTATAGGTTATGACAAAGAAAGAACGACATCCGCTTTGAAACAACATTCTGGGTAACAGACGAAGCTGTCTGAAAGATAGCGTTGCTCCCTTGTAAGTATTATGAAGAAAGAGCACAACAATACACGGAAACCAAAAATTAAAGAAGAGGTTTACAATTATTTAAATAATCTGGTTCCATCAAAAACATGCTTGCTGAAACCTTCAGAAAGCTGGATTTCAAAACAATTACTGCTTTTTAACACAAATGTTGAAAAACATTTAGAATAGTGTAGAAAGTTAAAGATTGGTCAGCAGAAAAGTGGAAGAATCGATTTTCTCCGACTAATCATTCGACACTCAACTCCCACCATCTAATCGGGTCTATCATTGGAGACAGCGAAAAAAAGTATTCAATTCAGACTGATTCCTTAAAACTGTTAAACATGAAGGTAGATCGGAACTGTTTTGAGGGCTCACACTTGAAAATGCGCTGCTTCTATAGTTTCCTCGCATGAAATAATAAATAGCCAAGTTTATTTGAATATTTGTTGGTGACCAATAAATCCTATTCTCAATGAACTGTTTCCACACAAAATACCATCTTTCAAGATAATAATATTTATATTTACACGGCAAAAGTTTAACTAAATTTCTCGTAGAACATTCAATTATTGTAACACATCTAATCTGGCTACCAGTGTGTCCACTTTTTAGAAAAACAAGAGAAAGACGATATTCTCCTGCATCATCATTAATATGGTTTTAGTTTAGGAATATATATTTAATGAATCTGGAAGTGGTATTTAATGAAAGTGGGTTTAGTATTAGATTAGTTTTCTAAAATCCCCCAATCACTATTGTTTGTTTCATTACTAATATGGACATTATCATAGTAAGAGGTATGTCGTTCATATTGGCTGAGTTACTTGATTACTCAAGTATACATTTGTTCATAAATATTTCATGAATTTAGGAGTTAGGCAAAGATCATGCATTTTTATTTTAACAATTGCATCCAGCGCAAAAAGTTACACATTTTCTAAGATTCATTCATTTTATGTGTATTGGATTTTACTATACATTTTTCTAACTTTGATAGTGTACAGTAAATATATCCTAAGTGTATTTCTGTTAAAAACTTGACTATATTTGTGTGGGACCTTGGAGTTGTCCTTTACGAATTCAAAAAAGTATTTAGTAATGTCAGTTTAGGGCATCGTTACTTAACGTCGGTTAAACCAAATGTATTTAAACTTTTTATTTATTATAGACTTACCCTTCGATATTTTTCTTGATATGTTTTAAAACTTAATGCTGTTCAGGTGATATATCTGTTTGTTTCTCCTATTGTTCATTATTATTATATTATTTTTTTATTTAGTGCCTTTGTCATCGCCTTGTTATGGGTTATAATCTTCCGGTTAAGTCTTATATTAGTATGGGTATAACTACTAGTGAGGAATTCTAAGTTATTATTAAACCTAATATTTTGATCGTACCCCACATTTCCTAATGCACTGTTGTGAATTTGAAGTAATCATCAAATATTTGACTATTGGACGACATTCTAAACGTGTTTTCTTAATTATATGTACAATGGAGTTCGAAATCGACCTCGGGTGTTCAGAAGCCACATTCACATTTCATAGATTATTTGGTTTGGTGTGTCGTGGGTTCAAAAGTATGTTTAAATAAGTTAAGTGTTTACTCCAAGAATTGATTCATATCTATTGCTACTTTAATCGGCAGTTTCTAAAAATGTTCATATATATTTTTTTTCTTATTTTCATCGTATATTCGAACAGTGACACTAATTGTAAATAGTGCTTTATCTGTGTGTCGTCCCCTCTCACGCTTACAGTGTTTATGAATCTCATTTAGTAAAAATAAAACTACCAAGTCAGTCGATTCTATAAAATTATTAAACAGACAGGGCGATACTTCTTTGGTTAATACTGATTGTCAAGGTGTATTATGGATTTCCAAGTATGTAATATAACATCTATTTATGTTGGTGTAGTATATGAGTAATTTCCAGTCGATAGAAGTTACTAATTTAATAGGATATGTTTATAAAGAAATGTTAAAAGCAGGCAATTTGACGTCATGCTCATATTTAAATCCAGAAGACCATCGGCTTACTTTATTTCAATGAATCCAAAGAAGATACTTTAATTTATTATCTAATGGCGGAGATTATTCTATCTAAAAATATGTCATATAAGCAGATTAGTATAGTATAAATATTATTATTGTAGTCCTGTTTGTTATCTTACAACGTAAATCAAAAAGTGCCAGTAACAGTGATTTTGGTGTGATTTTTTTATATTGTTTAATACTTATCCTACAGAAATGGTTCATCAATTAGTTTCTTGTTATTATATTTGTTAAGGTTTCTTGAGAATTTATTTTTCATGCGTCTTAATTTTTAAATAAGGATTGCTAATTTTTATTATTTGGCTTATTCGCACTACTGTTCTTATCTTGAGTTGTACTATCACTGAAGTTTGACAGAAATATTCCCGAGTTCGAATGGATACACGTGAAGAAGGCCGGAGGTTACAGCGGCCGAAACGTTATGATAAACGACTAATGATGAGAAGCGTAGTCCGAATAATTCACATTATACAAATATGTTTTGTTTCATATTTTCAGTGATTGTAAAACTTAATGTTTTTCGATAGTATAAAAATGATATTTTCGAAGTTCTAAAAAGTTTGGTTATTTGTTTGTTCTTAATAGATGTTAGTCTATATTATGAAGTTACCTCATCATTGTACTTACTGGGTTGTCTACATAGTCATGGTGTTTTATATGTATTAGCAGTCGTTTATGTTATTGCTGTGATTATTTTGGTAATCTTTCCATCTAAACATTTTGACAAAAGTATGGATGTGTCTAATACAATTTGTTTATGTAGGACATATGATGTGTTATTGTTAATAGAGGGGCGAATTCTTTACGGAACATACTGCCAGTATTTTACAAACTTCAGCAGAAACGAGCAAGAATGTCTACTGTTTAAAGTAAAATAAACATTTCTGTTTGTATCTAATAATATAAAACATAAGAAAATATAGCTTGAATAATAGTATTTATGAATATTGTTAATGTTTAATTAATGAAACTTGATTACACAATTATGATTATATCAACATGCTCTAATATATATATATATATATATATATATTTATATATATATATATATATATATATTATCTTTCATAATATCTAACTTAATTTCACTGTAAATCTACCTAATTCCTTAACCGTTATCTTTGAGTGGTTAGTAATATTGATTCATTTTTACTAATTATATATATATATATATGTACATACATATAAATATATCGAAATAGATTTATCAAGTCAACATATGTAAGCATGTGTTCAAGAGTTCTCAATACCATGTATTACGTAGACTATAACATTGTATATATAATTATATATATATATATATATATATATATATATATATATATATACATTTAATATTTTATTATTTAAATATACATTTCATGAGAAAAATCAATTGTTATACATCAGTATTTTGAGGCCTGAATAATATTTAAATTAAATTTACAATACATAAGATTTAGGGAGTCATAGAGTAATATCATTTAACTATTTTTTTATTACTCGCATAAAATTGTTTTGTTTTGCATCAATATATTTATAAAATGTCACTGTATCCAATGAATGCATTTCTTGGTGTTTCTATTATCAGTGCTCGTTAAAATGAATACAATAAAAAAAATTGTCTAGGAAAAGAAAACATGGATTATTTACGGTACCCATTCATTTTTTATACAAATGGAGAAGTTTTCAATCATACGTCACGTTCCGACATACACGTGTGTTTCCCGTTATTAGATTTGTTAATGGTTCATCATCGCCTTAGATTTCATCCTAAATTACCAAAAGTTTAAATAACTGTTTTAACTGATCGTTTTTTGTTGGTCTAACATTTTTTTACTTTACATCTATGTTTTTAAAATGTATTTTCTTTATGTGTTTATGTATTCTTTGTCAGCGTCACGGAAAAGTACAGCAGAAGTCTATTGTCATCAATAAAACCATTAAGCACAAAAATGAAATTAATTATAAAACAATTGTACCAATTTCAAAGTCATTGTGAAGAAAATTTACCGTGAAATGTGTTGTATTTAAATGAAACAGATAGACATAACACCTGTTATTAGATTGTGAAAAGTATTAGGTTCCTAATAGTATTATGTCTTACAAATAAACAAATACACTCTTATTTTCCCAGCACAGTACACACCTGAATATTTTTGGTAAATAAATTGAAACTGAAATATATAATTACTTTAAAGGAACTAGATTGATGAGTTGTTGCTTAACAGGTTGTAAATTAAATACTATTCGAAATATAGACTTCGATATATATATATATATATATATATATAGGGTGGGCAAAAATAAATGTCCTATTTTTAAAAATTCATAACTTTTTTATTTATTGATTTAAAAATTTTTTTTTTTTAGAATAAGTAAAGGACCCCTTCCGAAGCAAGCATGAGCCGTATTAGCCCTAAGGAACGTACTCTTATTTAGAAAACATTATTTTTGCTTAAAAAACTCAAAACAGTGTAAAAAACAATACTTTAGTTTTTGTAAGTTTTAAGAAGTGTTTTTCGGCTAAAATTTGTTTTGTTTATTTCAAAAAATCTCGGAAGGGTCAGTCTACACACACATAAAGTTTGGTGAGTTTAACTTTTATTTTGTGGAAGTTATTCAAATTCAAGTTATTCAAATTAAAAGATAGGACCCTTATTTTGGCCCACCCTGTATATATATATATATATATATATATATATATATATATATATATTGTTTCTAAATTTAAGTAAGATAAAGGAATTGGTAAATATGTATATACATGTTATAATATAAACTGTTTACCTAATGAATACTATACTGAAATAAATACTGACAACTCTACGCAAAGTCACTTTTCGACGACCCACGTAATTTCCTTGAATAATCCTTGAGCATTTAATGAAAAATAACGGTAAACACACGGAGTATTTGATACTTAAAAATGATCAGAAACACTAAATCGATTAAATTTTGTTCGAATATATATATATATATATATATATATATATATATATATATATATATATATATATATATATATATATAGTGTGTAGATTTCAATTTTGTGTAGAGAATCTGAATAACAGATGTAATTTAAACAGATGTAATTTAAACAGAGCAACACAGAATTATAAAAAGAAAAACTATACACACATTAAGGTTGTACACATAATAACTTATTTCGATCTCTTTAATTAGGTCTCCTCAGATGTATAGACAACCACGTCAAAAAAACCCTTTTTTTGACGTGGTTGTCTATACATCTGAGGAGACCTAATTAAAGGGGTCGAAATAAGTTATTATGTGTACAACCTTAATGTGTGTATAGTTTTTCTTTTTATAATTCTATATATATATATATAAATATATATATATATATGTATATATATATATATATATGTATGTATGTATTTGGAATTTATATATATATACATATATATGCATATATATATATATATATATATATATGTATATATATATATATACACATATATATATATTTAGAATTGATATATATATATATATATATATATATATAAGATTATATACAGGCTTGTAAATAAAATGTTGACCATATCCGAAAAAATATATCTTCTTGTCATCTCTGTAGTTATCTTTGTCTTTCGAAATCTACTTTGAGTTAAAAAGACACTAATTTTGCTTAAAGTCTCAGAGATTAATTTAGGAGAATAGAGAATCTCTCATTTCAAGCTTCGTCATCAAATTTGCAAATGAAACATGTCTATTATTCGCAAAAAAATCATGCGCGTTATTTCTACATGAATCGAGCAACGAATAATAATAAATCTCTATGACAATTTTTTTTTAAATACTTACAATACTCATTCCGTCGCTATGTAATGTGTATATGTCACTGTTTAGTTTTTTTCGAATAAAATCAAAGAATAATAGAATATGAGTTCTAGTTTTGAGTGACACATTTCGTTTTATATATATATATATATATATATATATATATATATATATATTTATATATATACATATATATTTATAGATGTCGTCTAGAGATCTACAGAAACATAACATCCCTCCCTCTGATTTAAGACAAATTCTAGTTGATAACACTAACATTATATATTCCGAAATCAATTTAAAATGATAAAAATACTGCAACCTATCTACATGAACACACACAAACCATAACAATAACATCACATATAAAACAAGTTTAAATATTTGAACATGCTTAACGTAATGCGATGTTGTTCTGTGACGCCATCCGGCGTTGCTTTATTTAAATTGTCAATGACGTCGTGAAACAACGCGAGGAACGTTCTCTGCTTGTTTATCCACCGTCTTTTAAAAATCTTTTCTTTCTCTAGCTTTTTTGATCATTTGCTTTTGACACCTGAGGATGATTCGACGAAGAATCGAAAACGGTCGTGACACTATGGAACATTTATTAGTTTTTTATCGATTTTAATACAAAAATAACTCAGTAAAATAGAAAAAAATATATAATTGAACAGATGAATTCTGCTATTTTTTACAATGTTTGCATAAATGAGAAAATGTTGCCTTAATACACACACAATATGTATATATATATAAATATATATATATATATATATATATATATATATATATATATATATATATATATATATGTGTGTGTGTGTGTGTATTATCCAAACGATGTAAATACATTTATGACATATTCATTTACGTACGTTCCAATATTTTAACATAAACGACAATTTTGTGTACGATCTTTTTCTGAGACGATATTAATTTAAATTAATATCAAGGGCCATCATCGGAGCAGCGAGTAATCCCCAAGTTCGAAGTTTGATTGCGTACATTAGTCAGTTATGCAGCAATTGGATAGGTTTAGAGAGGGTTAAAATATGATAATTACAACTAACTTAAAACCGCAATTATATCAAACATAAAAGCGGAGCTATAATGAGAAAAAATGTTTACATATGAATAGATTTTTTAACAATTACAATTTTTTTTGCAGGAAAAAAATTCAAAGTATAGAACTCAGTTTATTCATTGATGAATTTACCATTATACCGTCATTTTAATTTTCACATAAAAATTCGTCTGTTTTAAGGAGCATCAGGTATAGTATATTACGTATTTTATGTTTAATGTATATACCTCATTACTCAATAGTAAACAAACTCAATAATAAAACAACAATTTTAAAGAAATTACAACTTTATTCATGAACGTAATCTTGTTTTATGTGACATACTGATTTCAACTCTTTTCTATGAATTCGATGATGTTTTCAGGATGCTGTATATAATCATTCAATATACGCCTCGGTGCTGGTATAAATTCTTCATTGGAGACAGTTTACGTTACTTAGACCATCATTTAGATATTTTCTAGCCGTCTGTTTTTGTTTTGAGCAATATCTGGAAAATAACATCGATAGGGAAGCTATACGAAGTATAATTGATGTAGTTTTGCTATCTTTGCGATCGACTTGTGACAGTGTGCATTATCTTATTGAAAATTCACTTTTTCCTAATTAGGTGTCACCGTATATAGCGGTTACTTCTTTCAAAAGCTCCAATTATTCTATATATTATTCACTGTTGATATTTTTTCTTTTCCCAAAATAACCAATAAGAAAAATACAATGCGCGTCTCAAAATTGGAATCATAAAAACTACCCTGCAGATAGATGGCTTTCATTTGTTTATGTCTACTCAGTTGACTGTCGATTTTACTCTGGGTAATATGGTTAACTCACGTTTCATCCATGGTCTTGATCGACTGGCAGCAAATGCGACACCCACTCTGAACACAGGTTTCTCTTACTTCGAAACTTCAAGTAACGATAAGCCTAAACGAGTTTTTGGACATTTTTCATGTTTTCCGAGAAAACTGCAAGGCTTGAGCGACTTAAACATTAAGCATAACTTGTGTCTGTACGGCCGCGTATACTGCATACATGTAATCTCTTTATTGTTGTTCCTAACAGAGCAAACCCATTGCTTTGTTTAACACCATATTTCCAATCATAAAACAATGCTTTATCAACACACACTCATCACAATGTTTTCAATTGTTTTCTAAATTTTCAAAAGTAGTTTGACTTTATCAACTTTAATGTAAAACGTAATAATCTAATTGTACTCAAATATTTACAGGTGTAATTGTGAATTTAAATTCATAGCATCCATATGAGTTTTTTTCTATTAGTGGCGCCATGCATATGTAACGAACCGGACTAATTGAATGTGTGTTAATGTTGCTAATGGATACACAGCGAGAAGCATCATTTTTTCAATACCTAAGCTATCTACACGCAAGTGTATCTAAATTAATAAATGAATCAATGCGCAATTTTATCTGATATCTCGTACGACCGGTCTATTTTCAATTAATTAAACTTGTGTAATACGTGCACTATCTTTTTATATACAGTTTAAATATATTTGTTCTTAGATTCGCAATGTTAACTAATTTACATGTTGGTTTTGTAAAAGTTAATTTTATTAATTAGCGAGTATTTGTTTTTTAAGTTTATGATTTTTTTTTATTTTTAATATCAACAATGTTCTCTTTCGCAATATTGTTTTATTTTCTAAACAAATAGTTTGCATTTGTGTTAAAACGTTCTCCGACGTTGTTCAAATGTTTGAAACATCAGTTGCTCTAAAAAAAAGCGACCGACTCGATTTTTGTAAATTGCCAGCGAAAAGCAATATGTATTTCTTCTCTCTTTTCTGTTCTTAAGCTCACATTTCAAAGGTAAAAAATGTTTCGAAATTATTAAAATTTTAATGTTTCGTGTTTTAAAATGAAACATTTTAAACTAGCAAGGTTTCCCAGTATTGCCCGGGGAATAGTAATTCAGTTTATGAATAGCAATTTAATTCCTACTGTTGTAAAACTTAATGTACACACCGAAAACAACTAATCGAAGTGAAACTCACGACCTTCACCAAAATGCTAAAACAACAACGAGAAAGAAAGAAAGAAATACGCTAGGTGCATCGTACTAAAAAAGGAAATACCCGAATAAAGTTAAACAACACAAAAACGTGAGACAAGTTTTACTTTAGAAAATAAACCAATCTCATCTCTCTCTCTCTGGCTCTCTCTTTTCCCCCTCTCTCCTTTTTTCCTTCTCCTGTTAACTACGTCGTATTATTGGTATTATTTTTATTATTATTTAAGGCAATAGCTTCATCTATAGTAAAAGAGTAAATGAGATGCTGAGAACAGATATTACACTTTTTATTATTAATTTTCACAAAATATGAAAAAAATTAATTATTATCAAATTAGACATAGGGCGAACAAAATTGTGAGAAAAAAGGGGATTATTTTTCATGCTTGATAAATAGTTATGAAAATATAGATCTCACTTTTCACTAGAACCCTCTCAGTCACCACAATACTACATTTACTTAAAATATCTTCAAATTGTTGAAATAACGTTTATTCATGAATATATATATATATATATATATATATATATATATATATATATATATATATTTACAGAAATACATTTGGCTTACAATGGGGAGTAGAATATTAAGAAAAAGACGAAGAAATTATAAAAAAGTATATGTTCATAACTCGGCGTTTATAAATGAATTTCCCTCCCCCCCAAAACTGATTTGATCTACTATGTTATCATCTTTTAATGGGGATATGTTTGTTTAGTGCAGGTAGCGTTGTCATAGGGTCGTACTCTTAGGAATTACCTCCTCTTTTATTTATCCTCCCAGCTTACACATACTTATGTGAGTAAGGGTTAATGTAGTAGAGGTTATTTTGTAACGAGACTATCTCTCTATGGACTACCTTCTTTTCAGAGGAAGACGGTAGTGGATGAGTATAGTATATTTTCTGTTGCCACAATACTATATTAACCTTCTGCTTTTATGGAAATATCCTATCAAGCATGATTTTAGAAAAGGTATTTTAGTACCTGTATGGTTGTCATGATATTATCCTACCAGAAATGACTTCCTTATTTGATGATTAGTGGAGTATATTTATGTTATTACCTCCTTCTCTGGGGTCAGCCTCCCACCTTAGCAAAAGTATGCGACGGGAGGAGGCATACATTTGCTAGTATATATATATATATATATATATATATACACGACCCCCAAAAAACGGGCCCCGTGTACACTTTGTGTAATATCTCTTTTATTTATTCACCGATTTCCTTAAATTTTACTACAATAAAGGCTCGTTTAAGAAAACCCAGGACAGTTTCATGCATCAGTTCGAATGTGAAAAGGCTCAATCTAAAAGCAGAATTACGAACTGGGTGGACCACTTCGAGAAGTATGAGACTGTGGAGAACCTCAACGCTGCAAGTGAGAACAGTCTAAGCCACTCGGGACGTCCCAAGAAGCAGACAGCCGAGCTGGTCGAAAGTGTGAGAGAGTCTTTCCAGGAGAGTCCTAAACGCTCAGTGCGTAAGCGAAGTCAGTCCCTCGGTATCTCCCGTGAGACTTGCAGGAGAGTGCTGGTGAACGATATCAGGGCTTTCCCATACATAATACAGACGCTGCAGACCCTTACAGCCTCAGACAAAAAGCAGAGGAGCGCTATGGCAGTGAAGATGCTCGATAAGATCGAGGAGACACCAGCTTTCCTTAACCTCCTTTGGACTTCAGATGAAGCCCACTTCCATTTTGACGGAAAGGTGAACTCTAAGACAAATGTCTCCTGGGGGTCTTACAGACCCAATGAAGTAGCCACCAATCCCCTGCACTCTCCTAAGTGCGCGGTGTGGCTGCAATCTCAGTCAGAGGCATCATCGAACCAATCTTCATCGAATAATCTGGCGCAGCAGTGACATTCACCAAGGAGCGGTATATGGAGGTCCTCAAAACCTTCAAGAATAAGCTCCAGACCCTCTACCCGTCGCTCATGAGCACGTTCTGATTCCAGCAAGACGGAGCAAGTTCTCACATATCCACCCTGTCCCGAGATTGGCTGAAAGAAAACTTTGGAGGCCGAGTGATCAGTCTCAAGACTAGTTTTGAGTGGCCACTCAATAGCCCGGACCTTAGCCTTCCAGATGTTTTTATTTGGGGCTATCTTAAGGACAGAGTGTACGCAAGGAAACCCATAACCATTACGGAACTCAAGGAAGCCATCAGGGAGGAGATGAGAGCCATCCCAATTCAGTCTGTAAGAACGTCATCGACAACTTTGTTCTGCGCCTCAAGAAATGCACGGAGCTAAATGGAGGACATCTAGAACACATGCTGTAGAATGGAGAAAAAAAGGCCAAATACCTAGTGTTTTGATGTGATGTTTTGAATATAATAAACTAGTTATGTCCAAAAAGGCATTTCATTTCGACGAAACACTAGGAGTTGGGGCCGTTTTTTTTGGTCACCCTGTATATATACAGTCATTGGAAAAACTACACTGTTTCGCCTTGCATATCTATCTGTGTGCGAGTATGTATATTAGACATAAGGATACTTCAGCCAACAAGTACTCCCTGACACAATATTAAAAATAACCTAGCTCAAATAAGATATCCTTTCTTGGGTTACATGCCTATTCGAGGAATTGTGCACTTACTCACATTAATGTTACCTTAAGTAAAACCACTTAGCTAGATACTCCAATATACCTGATGTATTCTTGTTTTGAATTCCGTAAAACCAACAGACCAAAATAAATTTATAAGAAAACGTAATCAACTGATCAATTAAGAAGACATTCAATATTCTTAACTTCTTCACAAACTATCTGATTCAGAGGTAAAGGGGAAGTTTTATGGACCGCTCGAATATCTATGTATCTCATATAGATGATGTTTTAGCTCCAGGTGGGGGTCCATGGATTTCTGATAATTCAACTGAAGTTAAATGAAACTAAAGAGAAACACAAACATAGTAAGCTCTCTCTTCACCCCTTTCTCTCTCTCTTAGTCTCTCTCTCTCTCTCATGTATATATATATATATATATATATATATATGAACTTATGAACACATATTTATGGCAATTATGTTACACAGAGGTGTCCGCGTTCCACCCCCGTAGGGAATTGTCAGGCTAAAATGCATGAAGGTGTGTTCCCACTTGTTTATATATATATATATATATATATATATATATATATATATATATATATATATATATATATATATATATACACGTAGAGTTTAGTCTAGCTTGTTTAC
The DNA here is from genome assembly GCA_963556195.1 of Sepiola atlantica. NCBI lineage: Eukaryota > Metazoa > Mollusca > Cephalopoda > Sepiida > Sepiolidae > Sepiola > Sepiola atlantica. Next base: position 193,236,603 of record OY744516.1, read on the forward strand.
CAACCATATTCTTTGTTATCCTCTCCTACGGGTGAATGTATCTATTGGTCAATCGTTGGGATTCTCATAAACAATGGCTCGGTCGATTTTATTTCCTAATTGGTTCTGTTTTATATATGTATATGGTTTATTTTTGTCGATATAATGGGTTACCTACGCGGATGAAAAACGGAAGTTACTGTGTAACCTTTTTACTATAAATATGTATGTATAACTTTTTACCTTGCTCTACTTACGTATTGAGCACTGTTGAAGTAAATACTGGAAGTTCATATATAAAAGATGTTATCTCCTGATAACTTTTATATGTGGATACCTGAATTAATTATGATATATACACCCAAAGAAATAGCTTTTGCTTCTCCAACAAAACATTCCCCTCACCCCCTATTTTTTTAACTCTCCCCTCCCAATTGTTTTTTTCTCTCCCTCACCCAAAAGACTATTTTTTAGTTCAAAATTTTGTTTTTAAATTTCCCAACACCTCCTGAAAATGTTTTTTTTTACTCTGCTTCCCCGCAAAAAAAGAAGTTACACTCCCCCATCTAAAGAAATATTTTTAGTTCAAAAAGAAAGTTTCCCTCACCCCCCCCCCAAAAAATGTTTTTTACTCTTCCCCACCCAAATATATATTTTGAGTTAAAAAAAAGTTTAAAGTAGAACAGAAACTACACTAACTCTACACCTCTCAAAATAGGATGAGGTAATGCCTGGGAGAAGGGCATCATGACAACAGAACAGAGGCTACACTAACTCTACACCTCTAAAAAAGTAAGAGGTTATTCCTGGGAGGATGGCACTATGACAACAGAACAGATACAACACGACTTCTACACCTCTCAAAAATGGAGGAGATAATGCCTGAGAGGATAATATCATGACAACAGAATAGATACTACACTAACCTCACACCTCTCAAAAGAAGAGGGGGTAATGCCTGGGAGGATCGTATCATGAAGAAAACCCAGATACTACACTAAATATTCACCATTCTCAAAAACAGAGGAGGTTATGCCTGGGAGGATGGTATCATGACAAGAGAACACAACGGTTGAATTTGAGGAAATATCTTGCAGTGTTTTTCAGTTATGACTTGCAATTTGTTTTTGAAAAAGACTACATGATACAATTGTGTTCTATTTAAATTAATACATAATTAAATTAGAAGTAAATTGAAAGTAAATTGAAAATAGCTGAAATAACAAACCCCCAGACGAAATCTGCCCCATAGTCCCCTTAGGAGTGAATTTTAAATTCGGGAATACGCCCATTAACTTTCTCTGTAAATGTTACATCAGAGTACACTTCAAGATTTTATCTAGACTCGCTAATTTTTTTTCTATAGGGCACCCCCCACACACAAACATATAGACATTTAGTTATATATATATATATATATATATATATATATATATATATATATATATATATATATATATATATAATTATACATATTTGATGGTATCTTTGATCAGAAAGTTATTTTCATTCAAGAATACGTGGTGGTACCAGTTCCGTGTTGTATGGGGCTGAAGCCATACGCACAGTCTTGACGAGATTACAATTGGTAATGATTTCCTGGAATTTTACTACCCGTCATTTTTTACGCGCTTTGATGAAATGAACTGATGTGTAGTATCAATCAGACCATTTAGAGTGAACAAGAAGTATCAATAAAAAGTGAGTCTACCGTTATCTGTCTTTATTGAAAACATTGTTTATTATATATTTATATTTATATATTCCCGAAGATGACCACGTCCAAAGAATAGGAAAAGCGTACGCATCCAGGAGTAATACTCTTTGGATCTTCTGATAAATGTTAGACATTCTTGGCGTAAGCAATCTCGTGCCTCCTGTGAAGCTTACAATTGGAATGTGACACACTTATTATTCTTACATTTATTTACATACTGCGACAGGAATGGGGGTGGCTACGGGGTTTACGACACGGCCTGCCCACATGTTAATGGTTAATCCAGTTTGTTCAACAGAACCACTTTCACTTAGGATAGTGGCAACCATACACGTGGTTACTTACGTAGGTACACGTGTCTTTCTAGAAAAAATTAACTAGAAAGATTTCGAGGAAACCAATACCAACGATGGAATCATCTGATGAGTACGTTATGAATATACAAAGCAATGTACTGTTCGATAGAAAGTTCATGAAGCTTCAAATGTTCCGCACTCTCAAACCGCGTTACTTCGGATTCGGTAAAGACATCCTAAACAGCCTGAACGACTGTTATTTTTCAGATGTGTTCTTCTCTTCTCCCACATATATTTATAATGTTATTTTCCGTACTATTCTACTGAGGGAGGAAAGCTTATTAGTGAGCCACATTTATTGTGCATCACTTTCTACTTAAAAATGAATGGTCTCTGTTATTCAGAAACGCTCGAGTGAACCTTGCTAAACTTGAAATAACCGTAAATTCACGTCATTGTAATCGTCATTCTGAGACAGCATTTCTCGTGTATTCGGCAATGTTCTCACCGTTATACTACATCTTTACAGCTGACAATATTGAGCCCGTTTTTTACAAGGTTCGCTGTTACACGGATATTTGTGAAATTATGATTGACATTATTTGTTATATTCAAACGTTATTAAAACTAACGTTCAAGCTGTTAATGGTGTGTTAAACAAGTACTAAGTTTACAATCAATAGCATCATTATATTTGTGATATAGATTATGGTTGGTTCTCATCTGATATAAAACTGCTTGCCATTTCTTAAAAATCAACTGTTAATTCAATTCCACTAGTGATCCTTAAAGAAAAGTATTGACAATGTTCATTTTTTTTAAAACGTATGTAAGAAATCGGAACACAAGATAATTAAAAGCAGTCGAAAACATATGGTAACAAATGTGTGAAAATAGGCATTATTCATCTGAAATGCTAGTTTTTTTATTTGTTCAATTTAATGAGGCACTGCAAGGAAAATGCATATGTTGGTGTGCACGTGGTGTAGAGTGTAGCAGCTCGCCTTGCTATTGGCAACTCACAAATCTAATATTACCTAATATCGGTAGGGTCCAATCTCCCGGTTAAACTGGATGTCTACTGTGTATGACATGAAACTCCATGTTGTGATGAAGCCACAATAATGTAGTGGACGCTATGTAGTTATGTTCAGTTAACATTATATCAATCTCTACGCTCCTCAAACGTATTAATATATAATATTATTGAATATATGGGTATAATATAATTTATATTGAGTTTCGTTTAATGAGCATATGCTTACTTATTATTCGTCGTAAAAAAATCGACGAAACATTGGAATACAAAACAAGCTGACCATTAGAGATAAACAAGGGTTAACATGCCGTGAAACAAAACAATATTCACATAAATGTACTAATCCAATTACACAACATTCCAAATCTGAAAAACGTATGCTATATACTCCGTTTTTCTTGCCTCACTACAAGTTTGGGTCGGTTTTTATTGAAAGGAATATAAAACTCCCTAAGAACGGAACTTTGAATTATGACAAGAATAAACACTGCCTCATTTAGAAGTATGTATCCTTTACTCACTGAGGACAAGACACAAACTAAACTTTAATATTAGTCCAAACGCCGGCATTGTCAATTTAAAAGAAAAAAAATTAATGGAAATATCGGCATCTCATTTGCATGTAATATTCTATCTGAATGTTATCTTTTATAAAATAAACAAGTATTTATTATAGTAGAACGTGAACAAAAATACGACTACCGATGGAAATTGATAATTGTTTGCGCAATGGCATCTGCGCGTGATCAACTGCTTATATAAAGCGGTTAATTAAAACGTGGTAGTGTTTTCTTTTTTTGTAAATACTCTGTCGAGTGTCGGGCTGAACAGTGAGACACCCTCTCAACTCGCCAGTGGGCTTCATTTTATCGGTTGTTCTCTCCCATTAGATACAAGCCGGAGAGCCTGACAAATATAGGAACGGAGCCAAGTCAATTCCATTGTCTATGCGTTCAATACCGACAGAAAGATAAACTGTTTCATTCTGCACTGCAAATAAAGAAAATGGAGGTTATACATTCCAATATATTTGGCAATAAAGCATGGGGAGTGATTTCACGAGGAATAGTATTACTGTGGTTGATGTATTAATTTTAATTACAGAAACTGAGTTGATGTAACAAAACAAGGTATGTGTATTCTATTAAACTGATGTTAAATATCTGTGCATCGGTAATCAAAAGAACAAACAAACATAAAATCACGTCATTAAAATAAAAGAAATTCTATAATCGTTTCACTAAAAACAAAAGTTAATTGAATACTGTCTTTGGAGATATTCGTATTATGATCTAGAATATGAATTTCGTCCAGTTGAGACTGTACTTTTGTGCAAACACGTGTATGAATTAGCATGTTTCACTTAAATACTTGGTTAAGTCACCTTCAAGCTACATATTTTGCAGGCAGGTTTCGCCATACATTCACATATAGCGGCTGTTAATGCTCACTCATATTAAACTAGGTAGGATTAACGTTGCTTCACTTCTATAATCTGAGCACAAGCGTGTCAATGTAATTATGACGTATTAGCTGTACTTAAATAAATTGACTATTAAATGCTTTAGTTGTGTATTAGTATGGAAAATCTTATTGAAAATGCTGATTACCTATTTAGCGGGTGTGATGATACAACATCATACTAATACATACTCTAACTTGCAAACAAGATCGTTGCAGATGTGAAACAAATTGCAGTGTGGCGCATTTTTGTTGAATATTTTATTAAATTAGTATTCTGTTGGATGTGTAACATTTGAAACAGAAACCATTTAAGGGTTAAAGTTCTTAAATATATTATAAAGTAATTGTCAAATACCTTCATAAAGAAATGTTGGTTAACATATTAAGAGAAGATTAAGATTAGTTGATGTTGTAATATGTTTAGGGGCTTACACCGTGGCCGTCGTAAATAGCTAGGAGGCGCTTCCATTGGAAAATGACGCCATGCTCTGTAGGTTAGTCGAACAGTCAGACAATGGGCAATTTGACCGCTCATTTCACTTAAGAAATCATCAAAATTCAGGAAATCAACCAATGTTAATGAACTATTCAGTATTTATTCATTGACGATCACTGAATATAATTAAGACATTACTTTATTAGAAACCCCAGTGTAAATGTAGTATTTCGTGTAAACAGAAACACAGTTACTAAAATTATATCGTGAATATATTTTGTATTAAAATGAAGATGTTAATAAAAATCTTTAAAAATATAGTTCTCACATTTTACGAAAACGAAAGTCGGTAAATTCCGTATTGATAAAATCAATATAACTCAAAGAAAAATTAAGTTCTCAAATTAAATAATATTGCCGAAATAATACGACGCGGTTTTCTAATATTTTCACATATCTAGTTAATGATAGCTTTTTAATAACAACGCATTAGAACATTTTAAACATTGCATTTAAACATAGAAAAAGGAAGCAACACGAATTGAATTATATTGAAACTGATTTTTATTAAATATAAATCCAAATATACACATTTCACAATAGATAATTGTTCATGGATTTAGGAAACACATAATTAAATAAACAAACGGATTATAAATAGTTTTAAAATTGAAACAAATAATAACAAAAAAATAAATAAACAAACGAATTATGAATACTTTAAAAATGTAAACAAACAATAAATAAATTTAAATAAAAACAAACGATAAGTTGGTTTTAAAATGTAAACAAACATTAAATAAAACAAATAAAATTTTAAAAAAATGATTTAAATACAAACAAAATATACATTTACTAGTGCAGATTTGTTTTTTCTCAAACTTATTTAAACATCTGTTTTTCTGGGGGGTCGCTGTAGAATGAAGCCACTTGCTTTAAAAAGCTACCTAAAACAAATATGAGTATCACAAAGATATGAAATGTCTATAGTTTTTAGTCTTGAAAAGACGAAGGCTATGAATGTAGGAAACAAACAGTCAACAGGAAAAGTATTTTACAATCCTGTAGTTCTTGGAAAGAAACTACTGGAATAGGAAGCTATATAACAATGAGGTATCAAAACAGAGAATTGGTGGAGACCATTAGACAAACGAGTAAAATTTGCTGAAACAAAAGAAGCAGGGAATAGCTCACATAAGTATAAAGAACACGCCGTAATGGTATTTATAGAAAATACGTGGACTAACAACATCACGTCTTTGAGAGAGATGGCAAAGAAGAAAGGTAGGCAAATCAAATTACAGATACGTTTCTGCACCCTATCATGGGACAGAGTTTCATCATCCCAACTATAACGTACTTTTAATTAAAGGCTTGCACTGTTCTGCTTAATTGTGTGTTATTAATGTTGTCATTTTTCTTACTACAAACATTTTTCAGCAGAGAATTTGTAAGTACTCCATATAATCATAATTTCGATTCTTTCAATACTGCGACCTTAATCACAAGAGTTACATGAAAAAGAAGATTGACATCTGCCAACACATTTAAGGTGATGTGCATAGCTAATTGTCGTTGATGTACGGAATGAAGAAAAGAAGGATCTTTTACACGTTTGCCAATAACTACATAATGGTAGAGAACGAAATTTCTTGTCACACCATTAGGATATAAAAGATCCTCTATTAATCCCTTTAAAATAACTGTTTATTTCAGGTGTTTCGTCTACATCATCTCTTCCAGATACTAATTGTTTACAACTATTGCATTTCATTCTTTGAAAAACTGCATAACAGCAATAACCTGCTAATTATAAGATAAAAGGGAGTACTTCTCTGCACTGATTAACGTCATCGTAAGCTACATCTATGTTAAATTTTCAAACATCTAACTGTTGCTAGCTTGTCATTTCATCCCAGTATGCTTCTTGCAAATTTATCAAATAAATAGTTCGGTAATTAAATGGCAGGCTCAGGTTTAATACTGACGACATTCTAAGTTTTTTTCTCACATTTAACCACTTGACGTATAGAGATATTATACAGATCCCGACTAAGTTGCCTGTACTGGCCAAACCATGCCTCAAGTTTATCTGTTTGAAACTTGCCAGGTAATATATACATCATGTTCATTTATTTCATGCAATACTCTGTCAGCTCGAGAATTGCATATATGGTATGATGTAAAGCAGTGTATGTTTCTTTTGTTAATTTATGAGTTCTTCCATGAATGCTACTCCAACATTCTAAATAGTCACATAATACAGTGATAAATCTATAATGTTCTCCATTTAATTTAAGTGGATAAGCATATTTATTGTTATGACGACAATCTTTATATGGTGGTTTTACATTAATTATGGTCCACCAAAGATAAAATATATTTATCTATTCTGCAGTGTCCACAAAGTTTGGCAAATATTTCTGTTTTCTTAAGGTCGGCAATCCCTGAATAGTGTATTCATTGAAAATTTGCAGAACAAAATTAACATTTTGTCTTTCAAGACTACTTAGAGAAATAGCGTTAGAAGTCAATTAATAACAATATCTCAAACGTGATTTAGATTCCATGTAATAAAGTCTGTGTAAGCGAGAAAATGGGACTCTTTGGATGTTATCTAATTCATGAGTTCTATTATGACAACACTTTGGATACATCATGCATTTACTTTCATCTTTTTGGGCGAACCAGTTGTTTCTAATGCATTTTAATATAAGTACTGACACGAATAATAAGAAGAGAGGTATACACTTTATAAGTGGATGTAGATATACAATAAAATATAGAGGCATTACAGGAGAAGCTGACAGATAAAAGAGCAGTCGGCAACTTCGTCGTCGACGGTCGCTAACTTCTCACTGTCACTCCTTGTCAATATATTTATTACATTTGATTGTTAATAAACAATCAGCGAAATATAGTGAATGTAGTAAGAGTAATATAAACTATATAAAATCAGAGCTGTGGTAAAAACACCTCTGAGAGTAAGTGAAATTGATAGAAATAAACGTATAGAATATAGATTACTTGCTGAGGTAAGAATGAATTTATATCAAATTGTGACACAAAAAGTGTGTATAAAACCAAAATGCAGCACTGCTACAGTTTTTTATCTACGCTAAAACCGACGTTACGTCGGCATCTTCCGGCTGTGTACATAAACAGTTGAGAACTACCGAATTAAAATGTTCCGGCCTCAAATAAAAAAAAACATGGGGATGGCACAGTGGCTTAGTTGGTATCGACGCGGACTGAGAACTTTTGTGTTCCAGGTTAAAATCCAAGTCATTCCACTGAAAACGCTTCCATCAAACCCACATGACACTTGTGTCTAATCTCCTGGAGGGGGATGAATAGAAATAACATCAACACTTGTCCACGGGTGGCCTCGGCCTTGATAAAGTGGTGGTTTCTGTTTCTTTTAAAAAAATAAATAAATAAAAAACAAGGTTACGCTATCAAACAGGAAATAATAATAAAACGTCATTTATAGCATAAAAAAGTCACCGTATCAAAAACCACCGGAAGATTCCGACGAAAAGTCGATTATAGAATGGGTCACAAACTGTACCAGTACCGAAGAGTCAGCCACCAAAGTATTAACTCTTATTGCGAACTTAACTTTTTCTGTAATTATAACGCAAATTTGGTTGCTGCGCGTACATACTGTTTAATATGCGTACTTTATATTGCTTGTGCTTTTTGTAGAACTGCCCCCTCGATGATACGTGAATTTACTAAATTATCACTGTTAAATGGCAGTCATATATATATATATATATATATATATATATATATATACATATATATATATATATATATATATATATATTATTTATTATTTACAAACATCGATGTTTCATGCTTACGCAATCTTCAGTGCAGAAAGCTTATTTCCGACGGTCGATATTGTAAGTAAATCGGACAAAAACATTTAGCTTTTTATTCAGTTTCATGTTCTGATAACGACTTACTTTTCGCTAGTTATCGAATAAATATCACAACTGATAATTTAATGTTTCGGAAATGTTTATCTGATAATTAATAATTCGGATTATTTGGGGTATTCTTACAACGGTGATCATCTTAGATGTAATTTTCCCAACGTTTCGGCCGATGTAATCTCACACCTTCTTCCGGTGTAGCTTGTTGAACTCGGGGATCTTTTTGTCAAATGTTGGACTCTGTACAAAATTTTGATGGCATGAGTAAGAAAAGTGCACATCTAAAATACAATTACCTTTAAGGTAACTAAAAATGCATACAAGAATTGGCCTCAAGGACTCTTGGCGTAACGGATAAAAGGCGAAGTATAATCAGTTCTAAGTAAAAGTATTCTGGAAGTTGAATGTTCAATCTTCAGAACGGTCGATACTGGGAATATAATTACAAATTATTTAAGACTTCAGCCCGGTGATTGCTAACGGACCGGTATAAAGCTCCCCCGATGATTAAATAAAGTGTTCCGTTTAAAACTCCTTACAGATCATCGTGTTCGACAGAAAGATTCGCGAGTTTGACAAAATACACTTAAAAGGGTCAGAGGTTGTCAAGGTGAGAACAGTAGTTAGAATAATCGAATTAATTCATGATTCAGTGGTTTTAGTTTTATGTGTCAGGAAGGTATATTTATATATTGACAACCTTGTATGTATTGATGATCACTACGACCAACTTGTATGCATTTATGGTGACGAGAAGACATTTTATATATCAAAAGAAGATAGACTTGAATTCTGAACACAAAGGAGCACATCTTACATTACTTGATTTACATATGAAAATTGAGGATGGAATATTTTTTTATAAAATGTACATGAAAAAAAATCCTTCCCTTTTCATATCGATTGTATGCAACATAAAACTATATGAATAATTCACTATAAAATTATAGCGTATGTATATATTGCATATAAAAAATATGTTTATATATACATTAAATATATTTTTAATGTTTAAATACTTTTAAATGATACTAAAATAAATATAAGAATTAAAATAACATAAAAACATGGAAATAAAAATAACCATATATGTGTTCTTGAGCAAATACGAATAACACAAGGAGAACGTTTTTTAATAACAAAATATGTAAGAAAAATATGTGTAACTAAAAACTAGATCTGATATCCAGGCAGGTCTGTACTATTTTTTAAGGAAATAGGTGTCTGATCAGCACTGCTAGGACACATTAAGATAAAAAAATAACTTTTGTTAAAAATCTCCCAAACAATTTATCATGGTCAACAACTGATGATCTTTACAAAAATATAAAGGCAAGCGTAAATGTTTTGAAGCTAACTAATACAATGAATACAAGAGACTGATTTATAAAGTTAGGTAATTTTCTAACAAAGTACTTGGGACTATGATTCATTTAATATATAGTTTTCAAGGTTGTAAAAGATTCCAAGACTATATATATATATATATATATATATATATATATATATATATATATATATATATATATATATATATATGTATATATATATGCGCATGCTATGTTAAAGAGAGTATTCATTTTAAAACCCTGATAAAGTTAGAGGTCCACAAAAAATGTAAAACCAACAGCAGTATGTATATTTTAAAGAATTTATAGTCATTGGGCTAGCTTAATATTTCAGATGATAGTTCATTCTTCTTTTGCTTCTTGAACTTGAATTATCTTTAGACAGAAATAGTGAATGCCTATAATGTACTTCAACTTTTATGTAACATATCTAGAGTGGCTCACTATTTTATAAGTACACACGCTTTTATATCCAGATGTGTAAAATGATGATTGTATAATTTGTATTAGTTGGATTATTAAGGCTACTATGGTCATCTTAAATATAATTCATCCAACATATAGACCGATAAAATCTCCAACCTTTACTATGCCTTGTCGAACTCTGGAATCACTACGGAATTAAGAACTGACCATTTATTTAATACCAGGAAGTTGAAACATTGAACGCTAGATATTACTAGTTAGACATACTAATTATTTTAAATATTTGTATTCTTATTTACTATCGTTTGTTTGGATGATTAAATATTAATCCCCCAGAAGAATATCACTGATAATTGGTTATAACTTAATAGATTTATCCGTTGCTCCGCAATCCACACGCTTTTAGGAAATGAGGTGTTTCGTTCGGCATTCCGTATAAATTTCAGAGTGTTGCATTACGCATCTGAAGAAAGTCGCAGTTTACATCGTACGAACCGTTGTGAGAATAACCTTCAAGATTAAAATGATATTCTGAATAATTCTAATAATAAACACGCATAGGCTCATAGAGAGTACATCTGAGAGCCGTTGTTGAGATGGTGAAAGTGGCGAATCGAAATGTAGCAAAATCACTTGAGTGCGATTCGCGGATGTTTCACTATACATGAAACTCTAATGCACATCTCTGATCTATTTGCTTTTTTTCCGATCGTCAAGGATCTAGCAATTTTAAACCAGCTGGCGTCAATAATGTGACAGATTGTTTCTTCCATTTTTCGGACATCTACTGTTTTCGTAAAAAGCCCTGATGGTATGACCAAACCATACGTTCTGGACTTAAACCATGCTATCAGTTTATGGGTGCCGCTAAAAATAATATGAGAAATAAAAAATATATAGAGCACAATCATCATTTATTTTTACGTTCAAATAATTGTTCATATAAATCGCTCCAGACAATGCATGCAGCCACTTTATGTAAGGATCTAGCAGATAAATACTACTTCATGGTCAAAAAATAGCCAACGATTAGGATTAGATTGATAGATACCGACCCAGAAAAATACACTTCTTCCTCCTTTGTCAGAAATATCGCACATGGAATGTGAAGACTAAAGCTCAAAATAAGGAATGCGAGAGTTACAGGCTTGCCGAAAGTAAAAACTCAATGGCCACTTTCTACTCACTCATGAACAAACGCACCTCAGAATTGTTCAAGTCTATACATTCTTGATTAGTTTGCATGCATTGCACACTTCCTTCCAGGACGTACTCATCTGCCTGTATGCCAGTCTTTTTCGCTTCATGGCAACACAAATTAACCTATTAAATAAGATTTTCTTACGCCATTTACCGTCATTTATGGCGTCAAAGTGTTTTTCAGACAATACTACTCTTTTCTCTATCATACTTCAGCCTATTGTCGTCATTGGCAACATTCCGCTTTGCATTTTGTTACCAAATAAATGTGGCTTTATTGCTTTTTTTATTTTAACGTTTACATTTCCAATTAACGTTTGATTCGGCTCTAATTTTTATTGCCCCTAATTACATAACTATACGACAACACTCAGCGAATACATATACACGACTTAAACTGTTTCGATCAGTTGATATATCTGCCGCCGATTAGCACCTATAAAAATAGTTAAAGTATTTTGAGTAACCGTTGTAGCATCGCTGTATCTAAGGCATGCGTGCATACAGATTAAATTCCCGCTGTGAAAGCCTTTTGCATCATTTTTAATGAAGCCAATGCTATCGCTAATATATTCTCAAAGGACGAGGTTTATCTCATTAAATTTGATCATTCTTGCAATTTCGATTATATAATTTAAAAGATTTTACGTTTATATTCATTTCTAATAAATAGTTTATCGACATTTCTCAGCAAATTATCGTTTCTCCTTCTTCAGTCAACCTCTATCTCAAGCCATGAGTATAAATTACATTGATTTCCATTTAAAATGTCGGTTAATTCATAAATTCATCAGATATTTATCACGTTTTACTAATCGACGCAGCATATTCGAAATGTGGCAATGAATGTTTTATCAACCAAGCACATCATGAACATTTCATTATTATTATTATTATTATTATTATTATTATTATTATTATTATTATTATTATTATTATTATTATTATTATTATTATTATTATTTGTACTCACTAGAAGTTCTCACGGTGGTATTCCCCGCAGTCTGAGTGATAACACGTCTCCCACAATTTCCAGTATTATATACCTATTTTGATAGCAACAGCAAGTAACCTTGAAGTATCGCAACAGTCGCTTACCATTGATTTCTTGTTGGTTAGGACCATTGGTTTTCTCTGGAATTTGGGTGGCAATAAGCTTCCCCAAGGTCACAGCACTCTCTGCACTTCAAGGGGAGGTCTGGTTTGTGCTGTTTCTTCTCGGTCTTCTCATCTTCCTTGACCCTATGCAAAAAGTTTCCGTGGTGTCAACCGAGGCTGGTACAATGTTTATTTGTGGGGTGGGGGGGGGGGGAACTTATGGTGTTTCTTGCTATGTATGTTCGTTGGTTCATTTTGTATCGTGTCAGCTGAGACCGATGTAATTTATCAGGGGGGGGGGAGCTCATGAAGTGATGTTTCTTGAATTTTCTGTTCCTTTGCTTGCTATGTGGTGTTCTTTCTGTGGTTTTGTGTTCCTCCTGTTGTAGATTTCATGTGACCCTTCGTAGCTTATACGGGTTGGTTTCCGCATTCAATGATTTGTATAGTTTCAATGACCACTTTGATTCCAATGTCTTTCAATCTTTTTTCCAGCTTTGGGGGTTGTCTCTAGTGCTCCTACGATTATTGGTATTATACTGACTTTCTTCATGTTCAATATTATTTTCAGTTCTCTGAATAGTTCCGTGTATTTGCTTCGTTTTTCCGTTACTTTGGTATTTACTCTGTTTTACTGGAACGGCAAAGTCTACGATTTTGCAAGATTCCTACTTCTCGTTGATTATTAAATCACCCAGTCTCCTTATTTGTATGAGTTTGTCTGTTTGTATGACAATATACCAGATAATTTTGTGTGTTTCGTTTTCCAGTACCGTTTCTAAATTATGTATTTACCACGTGTCTGCATATTCGAAATACAACTGTTTGCACAGTTCCCGATGTACTGCTTTCCCCACACAGTCATGTCTATTCTTGTATTCTTTTTGGGCTAGTTTGCTACATTCACTCATTATATTATTTACACTTTCGTCTATGTGCCCACACATTCTTCATTTACTGTTTTCCTGTGTGTTATCTATTTTAGCTTTGATGTAGTTTGGTCTAATTGCATTGTTCTGTCCAGGCATCAGTAAAGATTAAGTGTCTCTGTTCAAGTGTATTTTTCTTACCAATGTCCAGCTATTTTCGTTGGTGTCTTTTCCTGTCAGTCTTCTGAAGCTTCCATGTAGTTGCTTTTCTTCCCACTTTTCTTGTCGTTTTGTTTCTGGTTTTGGTTCTACACGAATTGCTCGTTGGAACGGCGTCTCTTGCTGTGGTGATAAGCATTTTCGTGTTCTGAGTTATTAATTTCTCCAGTTCTTTTTTTAGTCTTCCACACAATTTTCTATCTTTACCAGTCTTTTTCCCTCTTTGTTTATTTTCATGTAGAGTTTGTCGGTATTGTTTTTTGGATGGTGTGCGTTGTTTATTATTATTATTATTATTATTATTATTATTATTATTATTATTATTATTATTATTATGTTTCTTGGTGTACGCACACGATCAACACATTTAAATATCGATTATGCTTTTCCAGTGTTCGCTACAAATATTTATCCAGATATAGTATTAAATCATTGAATTACGTCAGTCATGTAACAGTTCGTATATAGATTTTAATGATTATAATTTCTGATGATCTAAACAAACAAACAACATTATCTTTTTTCTAAAGGGTGCGTGATTTTTCCAAATTCATTTCAAGCAGCGAAGAACAATTAAAGTGAGTGTATGTCTTGCCATTTGCGTCCCCTCGTTACTTGAAATGGTTTTCGTCTGGGTGCTAGACAAGGGAGCATGTATTTTCACAAAATGGTGCGGGATAAAAGTATATATATTTCTACAAAAATAAATGCACATATGCCTATATGATTATGATTATGATGATGAGTATTATTATTATTATTATTATTATTATTATTATTATTATTATTATTATTATTATTATTATTATTATTATTATTTGAATATCTCTGTGTATGAAATAGAGTTGGTTTTCCCCTTAACAATCAGGAAGAGTAAACAAGAAAACTAATCCATGAAACATATCTAAAATCAAAACTACCTATGCAACCTTACCTCTACGTGTTCCAGAAACTTCCACATAGTTTTAACATATAAAATTAATTCATAGTATTTATTCCATACGACTAACTTTCTAAACGGAATATTCCAAGGAGAGTGTAGCACACTGGTTTCTTTCTATGAATTATTAGCCATTAAACTCCTAAGACACCGCTTTGTTATTAATCCACGAGAGATTGCAATGAATGTGTAAAACAGCTAATCAGTGATCAGTTCACATAGGCATGAGACAAATTCCATTGCTTTGCGCTAGGTTAGTGATTTAGAGATATTCCTTAGAAACTTTCCCCTATAAATAAGTCTTTTAATTATGAACATTCAACATACACTATATATATATATATATATATATATACACATATATATATATATATATATATATATATATATATATATATATATATATATATATAAAGATATATATATAAAGATTACGCGCATTCAAATCGAATCAATCGCCGAAATACCCAATTTCATTTCACATTTTGAACGCTGACACTGCAAAGAAATGATTTGCGCCAAAGTAAACCGTCGATGAACGAACGGTTCATTAGACATTCAACAAATTATTTTTTTTTCTTACAAGCCTTACTTGACATATCATGAAATATTAGTGTTTTAGTGTGTTCACGTATCGTAAATAATTTACATTTTATTTTTATAAGAGAAAGTCCCATGAAGACATATTTCTATTTTGATGTTATTTTTGTTCATACGATAAATAACCTGATTAAACTGGATTCTTAATTTTCTAACCTGTCGTAAAACAAAGTACGATGTTTCTGAAACAGGTATAAACATCATTAGTTAACGCTGTGCACGAATCTGATTTGATAATTATATTTTAGTGATACATTTACATGAATAGGAAGTACTAATACCAGCGAAGTATAACGTTTACTGTCATAGTTTACATTAGTACATTAGTAAATAATTATATATATATATATATATATATATATATATATATGCGTGTATATAAATATATATATATATATATATATATATATATATAAGTATACATCAATGTGATTATATAAAAATACAATAATGTTATAGAGTTTAGATCGATTATTATATATATATATATATATATATATACATATATACATATATACCAACACATAGATATATATATGTATATATATATATATATATATATATATATATATATATTTATATTTACATAATTCAACAGATACTGCTGGATCGTTCTGGATATCTGGTAATGATGTTTCCGCTTCGAAACTCTGCTGAAACCTAATGCCATCATTTGATGAAGGCTTTTGTTGGAATCACTGCGGTGGTACACGCAACATCTTTTGCATACACATGTTATATATATATATATATATATATATATATATATATATATATATATATATATAATATATATATATATATATATATATATATATATATATATATATATATATAGAGAGAGAGAGAGAGAGAGAGAGAGAGAGAGAGAGAGAGAGAGATAACTCCCTCCGCCTACCGCCTCTACTATACTGGCTCTGTAGGTGCGAAAAAGAAAAAGAAAATGAACAAAAATAAAAAAAGGGAAATATGAATTTAATACAACATATGACCAATGGTTTCCATCACACAAGGCAAAACCTAAGTCTCTCATTAGCATAGAATGTATTGATTTACTCCTCTCCAGGAGTTAGGCACAAGGCCAGTTTTTTTATCTTACTCCCACAAGTAAGATGTGACCTAAGGTCGGGTCGGGAAGGTGGGATTTAAAAATTGCCCGGGCAGCCCCGTCTGCATTCCCCGGTAGGGGCGCCTAAATGATACAAATACTATAACATAATACTGGCTCAATGGACTTCCGTGTGTTCCGTTAAACGAATGTAATGGTGTGACAAAGTAGCGTTCGACTGAAGCAGTTAATAATTTAAAAATTACGGTTTAAGAAACCGGTAGAATGTGTCTTGCAAGTGATGTTTAAGAATACCAATTTCATTTCATTTCGCTCATTCGCTGGCTATGATTAGAATATTTATTTGGAAATCTTTTTTTTTCTAAATATTTTATTAAATTTATAAACAAATAATCTAGTATTAACTGTTAACGAATAAAGAAATAATGAAAGAAATGAAGAAAGAAAGAAATAAAAAAACAAAAAAATACAAATAAAAAAAGAGAAATAGAAGAAAAAATAAAAGTTAAAAAATATTAAAGAAAAATGTTTTTAAAGAAAAATATATTAATATAATATAGAATTGGAGAAAATGGAATCTAAGGGGATAATATTCTAAAATCTCAAAGGCAAGAGGAATATATTAATATTGCATCAATTAGAGAATGGTTGAATAGTTCATTATGTTACTTGAACCGCCGGATTTATAAACAGTGCCTGTTTTCTGTGAATATATCCCTTTAGCAATTCATCACGTACATTTAAACAGGCCGTATATTGGGGAATAATGGCTGTGAGGATGTGATACTTTGCTGAATCACATAAGGGGCATCTGTCTAATGGGGGGGGGAGGAATATGGTATCCTCTTAATAATTATCAATTTGATGTTGAAAGTTGTCCCTCTATCGTTAAAGCTTCCAAATACGTTTTGCCGGTGCCGATTTTACCTTGTATTTATATTAAAACGTATACTTGTGTGTATAGTATTGTTACAAAATTACGTCATGCCGATATATATCTCGGCCATGTCGTTAAGCTGGCTGATGACAGTTGCCTTATAAACTATGGAGGCAACCTTGCAATTCCCATCAAAGGTGACACTTGTTTTTGTTTTGGCATTAACACCTTGAAGTTATTGTTGTTATAGGCTTTCTAAAAATAATATTCTTTATAAATGGCATGGTGGAGTAACTGGTCTGAATGGTGTTTCTGTTGCAAAGTTTATATAAGTTATGTGTAGGGGGGGGGGAACGTTTGTCTAGTAATTTAAGGAAGAGGTGGCTTACTCTCGTTGTTGGTGTTGGTAGAAGAAGAACCATATCACTGACGTCGTCCTGTACCAGCTGCTATGTAGTTGGTTACAGTTGGGGGTATACCAAATTTCCTCACCGAATCCGCTGCACGCAGCGCGTTATTATAATAATGAACGGCCCGTGTAAAAATTTCGTGGTTGGAGGAGCGATTAGAAATTCTCTGGAAAATTTTATTGATAAGGTTTTTTAAAGACAGTTGGTGGATACCAGGAGTGCTTGTTGATATATTGAAGGGGTTCGTTTCGTTTGTAGAAAGGTTGATGTGTATTGTGAGTAAAGTGTAGTGTGATGTCTAGGAAATCAATCTGATCTAAGTTTGTATTATGTCTGTTCTGTGGCTATCTAGTGTGTGCCAGTTGTGGTTGCGTGACAGACAGAGGCCGTCATGTTAATATACACCGAAGAAATGACCAGAAAACTTATTTTTGGCGGTGCTTAATATAAATAGTCCGGCTAAGTCGCATATGTCTGCACTTAATGATATATAATGTATTGTATATATATATATATGTACATATATATATATATATATATATATATATATACGCATTGATATATATATATATATATATATATATATATATATATATATATATATATATATATACGAGGGGTGTTAAATAAGTAATGCCACTGACCCACTTTTAGGTGTCTGATCTAGATGAACTCTTGCGAATGTGTAATGATTTATAACTGTATGGGTTATGTTGCAAAAAACAGCTCTCAACAAACTGTGGTTACGGGTGTTTGGACTTAGTCAGGTGTGAAATGTAGCCAGTTGAGTGTCGCGCAGTGATCCG
Organism: Sepiola atlantica; assembly: GCA_963556195.1. NCBI lineage: Eukaryota > Metazoa > Mollusca > Cephalopoda > Sepiida > Sepiolidae > Sepiola > Sepiola atlantica. Next base: position 193,255,341 of record OY744516.1, read on the forward strand.
CTCTTTGTATTTGAAAGGACGCACACCAAAGAAGATTTTGATGAAATTAAAGAAAATAATATTGCTGATGCCTCATCATATGACCTTGTGAAACACTGGCATCGTGAATTTAAACATGGCCGGATGTATGTGGAAATAGTTCCGATACCTGGCCGTTCCTATTCTTCCATAGATGACGCATCTGTCCGTCAAGATGAGGCTGCCATTTTTGAAGATCGACGAATTATTATTCGCCAAACAGCCCAGGAGGTCAAGATGGGTACAGAGTCTGTAGAAAACTATCAAGAATGACCATTTGTATATGCATAAGGTGTCTGCCAGATGGATTCCCATGTTGCTCAAACCTTTCCAGAAGCAGTAACGCGTCGAGTGCCGAGGATAAATTTGCAGATGTTCCAAGAAGATGAGTCAAAGTTTTTCAAAAGACTGATTACACAGGATGAATATTGGGTCCATCACTCTGATTCAGCGGCCAAAGACCATTCAATGCAGTGGAAGCACTTGGACGCACACCCTCCAAAGAAGGCAAATGTGCAGCCCTCCTTTGGCAAGGTTATGCTCACAGACTTCTGCGACTAAGACGGAGTAGTGTTGACAGATTTCTTAGCAAAGGCAACCACAATTATAGTAGCCTATTACGCTTCACTTTTGATGAAATTAAGAGAAGCTATCAAAATCAAGAGGCGGGGCAAGATCAACAAAGGTATCCTCCTGCTGCAGGACAACGCTCCGGTCCACAACTCGTATGTCGCCAGATCAGAAGCACGGGTATGTGACTGTGACATCCAACCCCATCCCCCTAACTCACCTGACCTTGCATCCTCTGACTTTCATCTCTTCCCAGCCCAGAGTTGTTTTGTAAAGGAAAGCGTTTCCCAGATGATGCAGCATTGATTTCTGAACTGACGACGTAGTTGGATGACCAACCTGGGGTGTTCTACAAAAACGGTGTCTGGAGCTGCATCAAAAAATGGGAGAAATGCACGACTCTGGGCGGTTCGTATTAAGAGAAAGATTAATAACTGTGTCAAGTTTCATTAATCTACTGTAATTGAGAATTTGTCAGGGACATTACTTATTGCACGCCCCTCATATATATATATATATATATATATATATATATATATATATATATATGTGTGTGTGTGGGGGGTGTATGTGTGTATAGCAAACTAAAAGTAAATAACATAACGTGTATAAAATTATCATATTTGATCATTAAGTATGAATATACGATCTAAAAGATAATAAAGTAAGGCGAACACTTTTTGTAGCATTATACATAGATACACAAAAATACATACATTAATGCTAACTGAGGAAACATGAATTATTTAAATTAATCTTAGAAATCATATTTGACAAATTTGCACGCACATGAACAATGCGTTATAGTGTGTGGTTTATTATGTTATTGTTTTTTCGTTTTAACTGTGTTCCTGTTTGATTATTACATATGCGTTTTATTTTGATAGCATGCCTCCTCAAAATCCAAATTTCACATTTCTTAAATATACTCTTTTCAAAATGTACCCCAAAAAGAACATTCCATGTAATTGTTCAAATTGCTTCCTTACACACAGATCTCATGCAATGCCCACACATACAACTTTGTTATGAGGCTTCTCTTTTCAGTTTTCTTCTATATCCTACTTCTTATACCCCCCGGAAATGCACAAGTTTATATCTTTAGGAACTTTCGCGAGATATTAGCTCCAATAAGTGAATTGTAATCGATATACAAGACAGACAATCGGAAACGTACGCTCATTGCACAACACAAGTAAACTCCTATCAACGTGTGTCCTTGAAAATTCTCTCAATGATAAACCCATAAATCAAAAAACGCCAGAAAACAGGCATGACATTGATGCATCACTACACATTTCGTATTAGTTGATTTAAATCAGACAATATGTTGGCGTGTTTCTCACGTGGTAAATACTGGATGCACAATTCGTCTGCGGAAGACTATAACTGTAGTCTGTCTCTTACATTATCTGACTCCTTGCTAGGATATAGAATAAAAAACAATATCATATATTAAGATAAACCATATATTTTCAAGAGTTCAATTTTAGTATAAGAAATTAATTTATAAACTGAAAATGATAAATATAAGAACTAAAATAAATGGCAATACCACCGGTAAATATGGTGTTAAGAACGGAGACCTCAGGTACAACTCTGTCTTCATTAATTCCTGGGCAAAAATTGATACATAAAAATGATATCCCTTTAAAACATTTTATCTGGATACGTGAAAAAATAATGATAATATATATATATATATATATATATATATATATAGAGAGAGAGAGAGAGAGAGAGAGAGAGAGCGATAACTACAATGACTCAAGTCTTCTTAAACAATACATTTGATGACGACCACGAAGGTCGAAAACGCTCGGATAATGACTGAATTTGGAACACTCGGACACATAATATAAGGCTACCAGAAAAGACCAGAATACTACTAAAAAAGCAACACCCTCGATAATTCCGTCTATTGAACAACGCGTGCTCAAATAATGTCTTGCTGGATATATATATATATATATATATATGCGTGTTTGTACTCAGCCAGCATTTTCTCATTTATGCAAACATTGTAAAAAATAACAGAATTCGTCTGTTTATATATACTTTTTTTGATTTTTGCAATTGTTCTAATACTTTTCTTTTAATCTTAAAATAGAACATAACAATAAATTTACCATATACATCACAGACATTCCGATTGTTCGTCTAATTATCCCCAGGTGTCAAAGGCAATCTAACAAAAAAGTTGGAGACAGAAGAACATCTTTTTAAAAAGACAGCGTGTTGCCGTGCAGAGACCGTTTTCGCATTGTGTTAGGTAATAAGATAGCAATTAAAATTTAGCGACATCGAAGTGGAATCATAGAAGAAACTCGCATTACGTTAAGCATTTTAAAATGTTGCCCCTGGTTTCATAAGTGATCGTATTAATTATAGGTTTAATTTTCATGTAGATAGCTTACAGTAATTTTATTTGTTTGAAATTGTTTTTTGAATGTATTATCTTTGTATAATTTTTCTTAAATAAGAGGGAGGGCATTTATATGTTTGTATATATGTGTATATTGAACTATAATTCACAAGATGCATTGTGAGGCGGTCGGATAAGGTAGTGGTTGTAAAACCATCTGAGCTATTAGCTTTTTTATTATGGAAGTTACATTCTCCCACGGGGCATTTACTCTTATTAATACAATTGGTTATTTCTAGTGGTTTTGTTTTTAACTATAAGTTTGTTTTTTTTTTATATTTCTTTTAGTAAGTTATGTGTCTAATTTTACTAATCTCAATTTGAGATATCTATATGTATACAATATCTTTCATATCGTATTCTTATAATGTGAAGTTTAGTTGCACCTGATAACGATAGCATATATTTAAGAAGTTAGAGTTGTGATGTTTAGTGGGATTATCATGTGTAGTAGCGTTATTAACTTTCAAATGATTAATTTTATTTGTTCATCGACGATATAATCAAATAATCCGTTCTTATAAGTACTTGTCAAATTAATAAGTACTTGTTTATTTATACGGAGGCGAAAGTTATTATATCGATTATAAAAATGTTAACAACTGTGATCATTAAACTATTCTGAATGGAGGCGTGACTAGTTTTATCAAAAGCAAATGTTATTTATTGTATTTAGGGTATTTATAGATTTCCTCTATTCAATTTATTTTATGTTCAGTCTCATTTTTATAAAAGAGTTCTGATACGAGCATTACAATTAGTGAAAAAATTATGATCGTACAAGATCAAAATCCATGAATCGATTCATAGAGCATTGTTAAACACATAATTCATATAAGAAATGTGTCCTTGTTAAAGAAAGAATTGTTTACATGGTAATATTAATTATTAAAAATAATAATGAGCAATTAGAACGCCATACAATGCATGTTAGTTTTATTAACTTCTTTTTTTATTTTGGTTTTTCCCCCTTTTTTAATTTTTTTTATAAATGTTTGTCCCAATTTAATTTTCGAAGATATACTTCATCATAAGAATTTCTGAATGTCAAAATAAAGATATGTAAAATCTCCTTTTTTTTATAATCCTCATCTCGCTTTGTGTGTTGTCGGTTCGGTGTTGATAGAAACTAATATGGATGAGTGTATTTTTTGGACGGCACGTGCGGTGCAAATTGTAATAAGAAATATGTCCTTGTTTTAGAAAGCATTGTTTACATGGTAAAATTAATTATTAAAATAATAATGAGAAATTAGAACGCCATACAATGCATTTTAGTTTTATTAACTTCTTTTTTCTTTAAAAAGAAGTTAATTATACTAAAATGCATTGTATGGCGTTTTAATTTCTCATTATTGTTTTTAATAATTTATATTACAGAATTTATATTAATTAGACTGTGTAATAAGAATAAGTTTGGCTGATTTCTGAAATCAAGAAGTAAGTTTGGCTGGTAGATAAACAATTAACGCCATATTATTTGTATAGCAATCTCAAACTGTTTCTTGCCCGCATAACGTATTGTCGTCAATGTACTAACTATATGTACTTGACACAGCATTTACCCGAGGTGCGTTTATCCGGATAATTCGACTATCAACTGCGTTCCTCATGAAGGTTAACCACACATTTTGAAGGCAACGATTGGGTTATCATCAGCTGTCCCAACGGTCAACTCCAGAGACACGTGAGCACATGTTAGGTTTTCTCTTTTTTATTCTCATCAGCTTAGTTGTTCACAATCAACACATCGCTTTTTCTTACCCGGTTTGGCATCAGGCGCAATTACTTCGTAGATGAACTCTAACGGTTGACGGCAAAGGTCATGCCAAGCAGCACAGAGCTGCTGTCAGGATGGTATGACGGAGACAGTTTATTTTGCAGCGGAAACACCAATGTGTTGTGCGTTGTTTATATACATCAGTTATTTTGGTCTTCCAACTTTACCGCAATTACTATCTATACCTCATATTCGGTATTTCAACAAATCAATAATGATTTCGCGCTTTTCAGATACCATGTAGTCTTCGAAGACCCAATAAAACATATTTGAAGAAAATAAGTCAACAGTCTCTTGAATAGGACACCATGCTGATGTTCTATTCTGTAGCTCACTGCAACATCTGAGAAAAAATTAAATTATAAATAACACTATGTAATGGGCGTATACAATATAATCTTGGAGTTCACGTTGGTTAAGTGGTTAACGACGCGGACTGAGGACCTTTGTATTCCGTGTTCGAATTCAGTTTGTTCCACATGAACAGTTTCTTCAAAAAACACACCTGATCCTGTGGCTATCCACCTGGAGAAAAGATATCAAGCACACTTTTACTAGAGCGATATTCAATTAATAAGTAGGTTGCCTGAAAGATGATTTTTTCTGTTGTTTTGAATTCAAGAAATCGACTTTTTTATATTACTTTAATTCACCCTAGCACTTAGTGGGCTACTCTTAATTAAGGGTTACATTTATTCGTTGCATCCTATGTAAGGTGTTTCCCAGCGATATGTTTACATTTTACATTTAAATGTCTACATGATGATACAGTTAGATAACATGGAGCACGAAATGGAAATTGAAAAAAAACTAATAGTTCTAAGAAAAATTAGCTATAAGAGTACAGCTTCCTCAGCCATCTGGGAACCTCCACAGTGGTGTTTGCTTGTTTTTATTACTAAGGAATCACCACTTATCAAGGTCGGAAGTCTACTCGAGGATAAGGGTTAATTAGTGCCAAGTCGACAGTGAGATAACACCGTGATGATTGATGATAATAGTAAAAGTTTGGCAGTATTTGATTATTTATGAGGACGGTTTCACAAGAATTTGTTTACATTAGACTTGAAAACTAAAATGTTGTAGTTAGCTGGGAAGCAGCCCCACAGTTTTGAGTTTAACATACGAGTAGTTATATGAAAGAAAATGTGCTCATTCAAGTTACGTTCAGCTTTAGGCAGAGAGAGAGAGAGGGACATTATTGACAGTGGTTGTGGGTAGACGACTTTTCTTGTTGATGGTTTACTGTGAGAAATGTTTGCAGCTAATCTGAATACTTGTCATGAAAATTAAAATAGAGTAGAGAAGCCAAACTACATATTTTTCTTTTTTAATAAGTAGGAGAAATAGTCATCGCCTACTTGATTGCAAATTCGGTGTTGTACAAGGCAGGCCACGATGCTCTTAGCATAACCTCTCTAGATGTAGCAACAGTACTTAATCGTAGAGAGTATGAACAGGTAAAGATGGATGCAATTTAAATGGTTGTCGATTTGGGCAGGTGTATTTACGTCGAAGGTGTAAAGAGCAGCAAGTTTGTCGTAGCACATTCCAGTGTACTACTTGTAAAACAAGTTAGGGAAACGAAATTGCGGCGATTAGAGAGTCACGCTGTTTAACGATACTCCATACATGAGCGGATATTGGATTTGTAGACCTTTAGGATACTGGTAGGTGTGAGAAGCTTTCTAGCACGGTAGAGGGAGACCACTTTCATTGCAGCTGCCTTGGCAGTATCTTCTCTATATGTGTTCAAATTCATGTTACCTGTGAATGAGTTTGAATGTTGGACTCTAATACAGGCTGCTATTAGCCATGTCAATCGATGGTTGAAGATCTTTCTTGTAATTGTTATATTGTGATGATGTATATTTCCTGAAAGTCTAAAAACTTTTCAGACAAGTTTTTTTCTCAATAAATAGACTACACCTTGACAGTTACTAAGATCATGGTCCATACTGATATGTTGTAAAGAAAATTTAAACGAATTGTCAAATTAAAAAAATCTTAATCACTTGGGCTTTTAGCCAAGATCAGAGGGTAATATATGTTCCTACCGATGCTCCCTCTGTAGACCGGAACCGTATTGGCCTTCAGGTCTTGGTACTGCTTGTCTGAGGTTCTGGCATGTTCTGTTGTAGGAGAGAAACCTTCTCAGGGTTTGCCTTCCTACCCTTTGAGAAGGGGTTAGTTTATTGCTAATCATCTGAAGCGGCCCTATCGGGAAATTCCGACGGGTCTGCCCGGGCATTTTTTTGTAGGCAAGGGTGCTCATCCTCCAGGGCTCTGGCTTTTCAATCATACTTTTCGACCTTCTGTCCTATGATTCCGCTGATGTAGTGAGTATATATATATCTATCTATCTATCTATCTATCTATATATATATATATTTATATATATATATATATATATATATATATATATATATATATATATATATAAACTTGTAACGCTCAAAGTGTTGCATTTTTGAAATGTAATGCCACTGGTAAGCAATTTAATTGCGTAAGTTGACGATGCGCTCTTCTTTCTGAGATTACCTTATTTGAAAACGTTATCAACGCAAATAAATAAATAGTGATTAGAATCGATTCAGTTTTTTTATTTTACTCTCTACAAAGATGCATGCAAATGTAGGAAACTAATCGTCTATAAATAACTGAATGTGTTGAACACTTTCAACTATGCTGTGTTGAGATTAAAATACTATCGTATAAATTGATGAATTACGAAGAAGAATATACACTACATCAGCAATGTATTATGTAACAAGACAGACGAGTTGTAATCGGGAATCAACACTCAGTGTTATTTTTGGGAAGTCGGCAATTATATCTACGGAATTCTGGATCACAGGTCACAGGTATGTAAAAGCAATATTTAAATAAACATCATTCGAACTGAAGTGTAATCAATTGTGGTTTTCCCTCAGAGATTTGCATTGTAACTAATCGTAGCTAGTGTATTGAGTTACTACACTGTCAAATGTATATATATATATATATATATATATATATATATATATATATATATATATATATATATACATATGTATATATATACACATATATGATGGACTCTCCCGTCGATTTCGACGTATGAGTGACCAACCTGGGGCTGCCCGCGCGTGAATTTGTAATTGCAAGGGTTGCGCAATCTCAACAACCGCTCTCCTGGGTCGGCATTGCTTGATTCCAATGGCAAGTAGTAATAGAGGACGACTGGAAATAATGCCGATATAAGCAGAGAGCGCATGCATCACCTGGTATTCCCAAATGGTCACCCATTTAGTACTAGCCAGGCTCGACGCCGCTTTACTTCGAGAACCGGTATGTCAACGTGATTGTGTCGTATATATATATATATATATATATATATATATATATATATATATATATATATACTAAGTATACTGATGACATACATCTTGAATTATATTTTATATGAATCACAGTATTTGAAACACTTGGTTTCTGAGTAATAGGTCATTGAAGCAAACCCTCTTATTTTAACATCTAAGGGGTACGATGTGTGTGATGGTGTACATTTATTTCGACATATGAGAAAAATGACCACTATGCCTGTGACAGGACGAAAGGTAACATAGTCCTGCGGCAGGTGTTACAACACACACTAACACGCCAGTGGCGAGAATTTCAGCAAACGTATATAGAAGCAGTGGAGGTAAGAGGAGAGAACCGATGGTCTGTATATATCTCTTTGATAGCTAACATATATCACTTGCTCGGCGTTCTTTGAATGTTGCCCCTTTATATTGCAGGTATGAACAGCTACCATAGCGATATTGTAATATGTTTTGAACACACTTAATTCTACGCAAAAAATAGGTGTACTAGAAAAGAAAATTAGACTAGTAATCTAGTGGCATCACAAGGCTAAACGCCACACAGAAGTTACTTCTCACATGTTGAGACTAATATCAAATGTATGCAATTCATTGTCCATACACCATGAATGCATATATATATATATATATATATATATATATATATATATATATATATATATATATATATACATATTCATATATATACGTGGTGGTGTATGCATTTATCAAATCTATATTAAATGATATTTAATGTTTAAAGCAAATTCAAGGCGTTCAAAACGAATTTTAAATAAATTCCAATTTTTTTTAAAGTCAAAACAACATACAATTTTAAATTAACTACATAATTTTTATTTGAAAAGTTTTGAAAAGATAAGCTATCATTAAAATAATAAACTTTCGATAACTCTATTAAGACGAGGCATTGTATGGTTCGTGTTTACTAATAACTCGCATAAAATGTAACTCGTCAATAGAGGTGACATAACTAGGCAGGTTGTATATCTTTAATGAAAACACACATCCACGCGTTATCACCTCATTTAAGATGTAACACATTCTGTTAACGTAAGTGTATGTTGAATCCCAAATAGTGTGCACAAAAAATATGTGTTGGCTATCAAAACAAAATAAGAATAGAAATATCAATATGTTGTTCATGGTTAAAAGAGGGTTACCCAGGGACACTTCTGAATTTCTGGGGAACTCTTGATGCGTTTGTTAGTCTTCTATATGAAGTTTAGACGACGTTTCCGTTGTATCTTTGTCAAGAATAGGAAAATAGCAACATGCATCACAGGCTACTAAACTCACCACTATATTATTCCTCTTCCCTCGAGCGTGTTTTAGTAAATCGGTGATTATTTTCTCCAGCTAACACTATTACTTTTGACATACAACTTTAGACTACCCCAAAATATACTTCATATAGGCGGTAGCAAAAACATTTTCCCGCTTACTCTTTAGTACTAACACCTACCCCATCGAAACCGGAAACTATTAACCAACGTTTTCTTTTCCAACCCGTGACCCTAATTATGTTGTATTCGTCTGCTATTAATTCACTACATAGTACAATACATTACGCACACATTTAATGACAGTTCTTTTTAATTCCGCTGATATTTTAGAATATCGGATTACGTTATTTCTACTTGTTATGTATATGCTTATACACAGTCCGTTTTTTAGAGAATACAATTAACGAACATAGTTCACTACAGTTTCATCATTCAACATAGCTGCTATAATTTCTTTAGCTACTCGACTTTCGAAATAAGTCTGTATACGCCAAGATACTCGAGTTTTCCATGATATAAAGTGTTTGAAATCTACACTCATCACAATCATAATATCAAAAAAATCGAAGAAAAATAAATCGATCTTTTCGTATAGAGATGACCAAAAACTGTAACGGGCGGATCCTTTATTTGATCGCTTTCTGGGGGATCTTAAAATAAAAAGCATGCCAGCTACAGCCTTCGTTTTAGTGACCTATTTGCCCAGAGATTGTTATACTTAATGCCCTATCCAAGATGTTATCGACGTACATCCAAGACCGGGAGTTTTAACGTTCGAGCCCAGTCGACTCACTGGATTTATTTTACGTTGTAAAAGGGTTGCTTTCAGGGAACTGGGGGAATGAAGGATTATCGGTCGAGTTTTGAAATTCTAACGGTATTATGTAGTTTGAAAAGAAATCAATGTAACATGTAGTGTTTTTGCTGAATCATTCTGGAGCACATGACTTCATAGTTACGTCTTCTTCATAACTATTGTGAATATCATCATTTCTCTCTGAACACATATGGTTTATTAGTGACCTGTAGGCCTCCTTAATTATATGTGTGTATCAGTAGTGCTCAGGGGGCATACATATTTTTCTTTTTTCTTTCCTCACAAACACGGAATTTCTAAACATAGATAACGGAGGGGGTTATTGGTTTTATTACAGCAATGTAGGCCACTTTAATCTTCAAAGTTACTATTATCATATATAGAGAAAGTGTTTAATGAAAAATAACAATTCTGGGGACATTCCAATACAATGGAATGGACAGAAAATCTCCTACAACCGCGTGGCTTTCCTTCCTTCATTCCGTTGTTCCCCGCTTTCCCCCTTTCCACAATTCCAAACCGACAATTATTATTATTAAATTATTATTATTAAAAGTGTCCGATATGACTTATTTGCGTTCTGTCGGATGTTGACACTTTTTAATTCATTCTTTTATATTTCTACGGGGCAACGCCGAGCGACGGGGTCAGCTAGTGTTCAATAAAGTGCAAACCTCATTTTGTATCTATCTACCCAACATGACTTCGGCCTATACATCGATGATGATGGGAATAGCATCAAGCCTAATGCAGGTGTATATTTAATCGTGATTGCGTAATAACATATAGTAGTGTATGATCACTCGAGGATCCGTTACATATTGTGCAAACGTTGCTCCCTTGTAAAGAAAATAGCTGTGTGTTTTCTTTTCTATATTTAATCGCGAATATATTAGCATATCTATAAACTGTGGAAATATGTCACCCCCATACTTGAGATAGTTCCTTTCCAATATGTCTATTTTTAAAAACTAAAATTTATTTAAATTAGGGTTTTCGGGCGGGAAATATAGACAGTTTTACAAATCGAACCTTATATAGTTAGCTTGCGTACTAAGTTATGATTTAATACGTTTTCTAACATCACACGCGACAACGATTTACTTATTCTTAAATGGTATACATGTATTAGGAGCATAAATAAAGAATGCTTAACACACGTGTTTAAAGTCATAGGCTCGGTGTCAATACAACTCTGGCATATATGGTAACATTGCACTACTTAGACTGGTCAGAAGAGAAAATATGTCTATACATTGTAAAGACGTGTATCTCCATCTATGTGTATGCGGTCACTTTACTGACTTATACAGATTTATAATGGAGATATCATATATATATATATATATTTCAACCGTACCATCATCCCCCAAGTTTCTTCTATTATTATTATTATTATTATTATTATTATTATTATTATTATTATTATTATTATTATTATTATTATGTGTACTCACTAGGAGTTCTCACACAGATCATCGTCAGTGAATGCTCACCGACAACAACCAGTGGTATTTCCTGGAGTCTGAGTGACAACAAGCCTCCCGAGATGTCCAGTATTCTTCACCTCTTTTCGATGACGATGCGATACTGCAACATCCTCTTACCATTGATTTCTCCCTGGTAATGACAATTGGTCTTCTCTGGGATTTGGGTGGCAATAAGCCTCCCCAAGGTTCCAGCATTCTCTGCACTTTTCCAGTGACGGTCTGGTTTGTGCTGACCCTTTACGGTCTTCTCATTCTCCACGACCCTCTACAAATATTTTGTCTGATGTCAGCCTAGGCCGGCACCATTTAAAAATAAATAAATAAATATATAAAATAATATTAATTTTTAAATTATTTAAACAACAAAAAAAATTTTTTTTTTTTTAATTTTTATTTTTTTTTCATTTTTTTTTCATTTCAATTCTTTATTTTTTCAATTTCTCTTTTCTTATTTTCAAAAGAATAATTTTTAATTCTTTTTAATTTATTTTTTTGGGTGGGGAGGAGTTTCTACTGTTTCTTGTAATTTCTGTTTCTTTGGTTTATTTTTGTGTAGTGATAGCTGAGGTCCTTGTAATTTATTTTTTTTTTGGGGGGGGGGGATTATGAAGTGCTGTTTCTTTCAGTTTCTGTTCCTTGGTTCTTGCTGTGTTCTTCGTGTGGTTTAGTCTTCTCCCTGTAGTAAAATCCTTGTGACTGGTTAGCCTTTGTAGCTTATGCATGTTGGTTTCCGCATTCGAGTATTTTCTTTAAGATTGCAGATGTTTTGATCATTGCCGTCCTTTGTATGGTTTCGATGGACCCTTTAATTCACATTTATCCCAGTCTTTTCTCCATTTTTTGTAGTGTTCCTAGTGCTCTTACGATTATTGGTATTATACTAACTTACTTCATGCTCCATATTCTTTTCAGTTCTATGGCTAGTTCTTTGTATTTACTTCGTTTTTCCGTCTATTTGATCTTCACTCTGGTGTTTGCTTGAACGGCGAAGTCTACGATTTTACAGGATTTTTCTTTTTTGGCTATCATAATAACATCAGGTCGCTTTGCTTGTATGAGTTTATATGTGTGTATATCTGTATCCCAGAGAATTTTGTGTTTCTCGTTTTCCAGTACTGTTTCTGGTTTATGTTTGTACCATTTGTCTGCATATTCGAAATTCAATTGTTTGCGCAGTTTCCAGTGTATTACTTTCCCAAAACAGTCATGTCTGTTCTTGTATTCTTTTGGGGACGTTTGATACATCCACTGATAATATGACTTATTGTTTCGTCTCTTTGCCTACAAAGTCTGCATGTATTGTTTTCCTGGGGTTAATCTATTTTAGTTTTAATGCAGTTTGTCCTAATCGCATTGTTCTGTGCAGCCATCAGTAAAGATTTCGTTTCTCTGTTCAAGTTTCCTTTTCTTAGCCATGTCCAGCTATTTTCGTTGGTGTCTTCTCTTGTGAGTCTTATGAAGCGTCCATGTAGTGGTGTTTCTACCCATTTTATTTTCTTGTCTGTTTGTGTCCAGTGTCGATGCTTCCTGCGTTGTTCGTTGGGACAGTATCTCTTGCTGCGGGGATCAGCTTTTCTGTGTTCTTGTTTATGTATATCTCCAGCTGTTTTCTAGTGTAGTCCACACAGTCTTCTATACTTACCAGTCCTCTTCCCCCCTTCGTTTGTCTTCACGTAGAGTATTCCGTATCGTGTTTTGGGTATAGTGCATTGTGCATAGTAATTAATTTTGTAGTCCTCTGGTCAAGCTGCCTGAGTTCTTCTTTAGTCCAGCTTATTCCGTTGATTAAGTTTCTGCTATATAGTTTTGTTTCTAAGAGCTTTCTTGTTCTTCTCAGGTATTCTTTTCCAATCTTCTTTTTCAGTACTGTTGATTTGATTGTGTCTGCTTCCAAAACTCCCAAATATGTATAGCTGTCTTGTTCATCTAGCACCCTTATCTGCTCTACGTTAAGTAGTTCCATGCTCTATGTCGTCTTCAGCTTTCGTTTTCAATCTCTAGCAATGCACACGTTTCCATTCCGAATTCCATTTGCATGTCCTGACTGAAGATTCTGGTCGTATTTATCAGCTTTTCCAGTTTATTTTTTTGCTTTTTGCAAATAGCTTCAGTTCGTCCATGTACATTAAATGGTTTATTCGTTGTTCTCTGCCCGTGAACATGTATCCGGCATCACATTTCCTGAGTATGAAGTTGGATGGCATCATGGTTATGATAAACATTAGTGGTGATAGGGAGTCTCCTTGGAAAATGCATATCTGTATTTTTATATCCGTCAAGTATTGTCCTCAAGCTGTCAATTCTAATCTCCTTGTTTCCATTGCTTTCTTGATGAGATTAATAACTTGTCGGGTATCTTGTACATTTTTAAACATTCAATTATCTATGCTTGGGGGATTCTGTCGTACGCTTTCTTGTAGTCAATCCATGCCATAGATATGTTCTTTTTCTTGCTTTTAACTTCTTTCAGGATCTGTTGATCTATGTATAACAGATCATGCGCCCCTCTTTTCCCTTTCTGGCATTCTTTTTGTTCCTCGGGCAGTAGTCTACGACTGTTCAGGGAATGGTACATTTGCTATTTCAGTTGTGCCGTTAGGATTTTCCACATTGTTGGTAAACAGGTTATTGGTCTGTAATTGCTTTGGGCCTCTCTTTTTTGGCGTATTCTTGAATCAGCGTTGTCATTCCTTTGGTCATCCACTCCGGTACGTCTGTTTTATGGATACAGCCTCTCAGTTTTTGTGCGAGCCTTTCATGTAGGCTCGTGAATTTGTTGAATCAGTACGCATGTATTCCACCGTGACCTGGTGCTTTCCAGTTTGTATTTTCTTTAGTGTTGTCTTAATAGCTTCTTCATAAATGTCTGTTTCCGTTCCTTCTTTAATTTCTAGAAGTTTATCTTTCATATCTTTCAGCCATTAAGCATTTTTGTTTGTGATCTTCAGCCTTTTCCCATATCTTGCTCCAGAAATGTTTTGTTTGTGTCGGGTCCGGTTGTTCTGCTGTTGTTCTTTCTCCGTTTACGTTTTTGTAAAATTGGGTGTCATTGTTTTCAAAGGTCCTGTTCTGTTTGTACTATTCCGATTTGTATCTGTATTGTCTCAATCTTCCTTCTTGTGCTGATATCTTTTGTTTTAGTTCTTCATGTTTCTTATTTAGTATTTCCTTGCGATTCAGATGTCTGCTCTTCTATCGTTTACTGTTCTCTTTCATCCTATTTACGGTTTTAGCTTCCTTTTGAAGTTTGGTGATCTGGGTTTCCAGTCTGATCTCCCATCCAGATTTCGTCTGTCCATTCTTTTGGGCAGTCTTCTTTTCTCTTTTTAGTTCCATAGTCATGTATTTTGCCCCGCATATATCAAGTTGTTTAGATCTGTGATAGTACCTGTTGGGATGTACATGAGTACTCTGTTTACTTTCTCTGTTTCAACTTCCAGTCTTCGTTCCTTAGGAGTGGAAGTTTTGGGTTGTTCTCGAACATTACTCGTTTGATGTTTTACTTATTTTGCTTCTTCATCAGATGGTTCTATAGATTCATCATTTTCGCCTTCTTCAGTTTCTGTGTTTATGTTTATCCCGTCTTCTTCCTGGGAGTTTTCGTCAAGTGGTGTATCTTGATCTGTCACGCCATTTATCTTTTGTTTTATTTCCGTTAATTCCATCTCCGAGAACCACCCTCTCTTGAGTATTTGTCTTGCATGATTTGCTATCCGTTGTGCCGTTGTATGGTAGTCAGTAGAAACGCCTCGATATCCTCGTTCTGTGGGGTAGCAGCTTTTTTAGTAGCATTCCATTACTACTTTGTTCTCTTTTGTGTTTCATTTCTATCTATAGTGATTTGGTCTGTTATTTTCATTCTTGCTTTCTTGTGTTTGGTCAGTGTCCTGATCATATTTGGAATTTGATGGGGGAACTACCTGTTTGTTGTCCGTGGTCGATTTCCTGAAATAAAAGGAGCCAACATTCGTAGGATGCGGAGCGGGTCCGCCATGTTGGTCACCTGCTTATAATGACACTCAGGTCTTTCTTCTGAGTCCCACCGCGTCTATTTGTATTAATAGACATTTATCATTGTATTGTGTTTGTAGCAACACCAGGCCCAGCCTCAGGTTACCTGTGATCCTGTCACAGGGACAGTGTTCACAGGGATTATTATTATTATTATTATTATTATTATTTCATAGTAGTCGTAAATCTTTTCTATTCTGTATATCAAGTCTATTTTTCCAGCTATAACTTTTTCTAACAGGCAAACCTTTTGCAGAATTGGAAAACATATCTCTTCAATATTTATGGTGGCGTTCGTATTGTTTTATTTTTGATGGGATACCTGACTCGCCTCAAGACTGATAAGTATACTAGTCTGTAGCATATATATATTACGAAAAGTTGTATGTATAGTGGACTGTATTCGACGGTATTCTAGTCGATTAGGTTAATCCTATTGAATTACTGGTAGTGCTATTGTTTTGCACAACATATGCGTTGTAATAAGGAATCCTCTTCTAAAGACCTTACACTCTGGTTATTTTTGTTATTATAACTTCTAACCAAGTTGTATCAGGTTCCAAGCGTTCGAATTAAAACGGAAATCACCTTTACTTCTTTACATTTACATAGTCAAACCCCCATTTTAGACCTTTATGTTTATTTACTTTTAGTGTTCTTTCTCATGCACGAAGGTGCGATCTAAATCAACGATTAAGCAAGTTCTTTTGTTGTTCTTCGGGTCTGTAAAGGTCAATAACCTTATTATTATTATTATGATTATTATAATTATGATTATCATTATTATTGTTATTGGTTCCCTGATTTAAAAAATTGGGAGACATATGTTTTGAGGCATTTCCGTCCGTGTGTGTGTCCGTGTCTGTGTTCTTGTGTCCGTGTGTATGTCCGTCCTGATTTTTCTCCGCAACCATCCATTGAATTTCTCTGAAATTTTGCTTTAAGTTGTAACTTTTGTCAGGTTAGAAAGTGACATTCTCCGATTTTTGAAAAAAATCTGGTTATCCCCCCAGGGGGTCAAATGGCCCCGAAATGGCAAAAAATGATATTTTCTGCCCCATAACTTTTCATCCATCCATTCAATTTCTCTGAAACTTGACCAAAGTGCGCAGGCAATAGTTCTTAATAGAAACCAAGTATCGCTG
Source organism: Sepiola atlantica (assembly GCA_963556195.1). NCBI lineage: Eukaryota > Metazoa > Mollusca > Cephalopoda > Sepiida > Sepiolidae > Sepiola > Sepiola atlantica. The sequence goes on from OY744516.1 coordinate 193,272,248, forward strand.
ACTTTGGAAAAAATCAGGTTCGCGCCCCAAAGGGGGAATAGTGCCCCTAAAATTGCAAAAAATGACCCTTTACTCCCATAACGTTTGATCCATACATTCAATTTTTCTGAAATTTCTATGAAATTTTGCATGAAGTTGTAACTTTAGTCAGGTTTAAAAGTGACATTCTCCGATTTTTGAAAAAACTATCTGGTAAGCACCCCAGGGGGTCAAAAGGCCCCGAAATGGCCGAAAATGACATTTTTTGCCCCATAACTTTTCATCCATCCATTCAATTTCTCTGAAACTTGCACAAAATGTGGAGGCAATTGTTCCTAATAGAAACTAAGTTTCGCTGACTTTGGAAAACATCTGGTTCGCGCCCCCCAGGGGGTCAAAAGCCCCCATAAATGGCAAATAATGACCCTTTTCCCCATAACGTTGATCCATCAATTGAATGTTTTTTAAACTTGACCAAAATGTAGTGGCAATTGTTCTAGATATAAGATGAGCATCTTTGACATCAGAAAACTTCTGGTTCGCGCCCTCAGGGGGTCACAGTGCCTCTAAAATGGCAAAAAAATACCCCTTTCCTCCCATAACGTGTCATCCATATATTCAATTTTTCTGAAATTGCTCTGACATTTTGCATGAAGTTGTAACTTCGGTCAGGTTAGAAAGTGACATTCTACGATTTTTGAAAAAGTTTTGGTTAGCCCCCCAGGGGGTCTAAAGGCCCCGAAATGGATATAAAATGAGCATCCTTGACATAAGAAAAAATTCTGGTTCGCGCCTCTCAGGGCGTCAAACGGGGGTCAAAAATGCCCCAAATTTCCCACATTTATTCCATTTTACCCTCGTCACATACAGAGGGGGACCACGCATGCGCGGCTTGTTATTATTATTATTATTATTATTATTATTATTATTATTATTATTATTATTATTATTATTATTATTATTATTATTATTATTATTATTATTTTTATTTATTTATTTTTTTTTTTTTTACTCATTAAGTATTTTCACACAGTTAATGATTAGTGATTGTTTACTAAAACTAACCTGTGGTGTTTCTGTGAGTCTGAGGTACAGCGAGGTTCCCAAAATTTATCGTACTTTCAACCTCTTTCGATAACCATTGACAATTATGTTAAACTATCACAGAAGCTGCGTTCTATTACTTTCTCTCTAGCGACACCAATTGTTATCTCTGAGATGAGAGTTGAAATAACCCTCCCACAGGTTCCAGTTCTATCCAGACCCATCTATTGCAGTTCCGGTCAGTGTTTTTGCTCCTCGGTCTATCCATCTTATTTGACCGTTAACGACTATGTGTGTGATATCAGTCGAGGTAGATGCAATTTTCTTCTTTAGTTTATCGGGTTCACGTGGTGTTCCTTTTTTGTTTTTTTCCTATTTCAGTTGCAAATTCTATGTATCTGGTTAGTGGCTGTACTTTATATAGGCTAGTTTCGATATCCAATACTTTTCTGAAAGATTTCAGATGTCGTTATCATTGATGTTCGTGTAGTCTCATCCTTATACTAATTTCTCTTTTTCTAGTTTTTTGCAGGACTGTTCCTAGTTTTAATATTTTTGCTATTTTATTGAATTCCTTTATGTTCTATATTATTTTCACTGTGTATTTGCTTCGGCGTTACATCTATTTTATGTTTACCTTGCTATCTGCTGAGACGGCAACATCTACAATTTGGCAGGGGGTCTTTTCAATGGCAATGCATGATAAAAACGGTCTTAGGTAATAAAAACCAATCAATGAATAAAATATGATAGAAAGATAATTAAATTCGTTGAAATTTACATGAAATATACACAATAAAAGCTACGCACACAAACTGAGTTCTTTTGTTTTGTTACTAATATTTTTAACAATTAAGTGTATTTTTATCTGGTTTCGTGTAGGTGAGTGCCTGTTTAAATGTATATATGTGCATATAATATTATAGATATATGTGTGTATATCACTGTGCGTGAGTTCATATGTTCAGCTAGCGCGTCAATTTATTTGCCCATTAGGTATCGGGTTCTATTTGGTAACGCGGAAGCATGTGTCTTCATATTCGAAACGTTTTATATTTAATACGTAGACTTTTATTTCACCGTGTCGTAAGAAATATAATTTAATACATAGATTGGGGATCGGGTTAACGATTTGATTAGAAAGTTTAGCATGTCTGTCATGTTTAGTACCCACCCCCTAGATTTTACCACCTAGATTTTACCCCCTAGATTTTACCCCCTAGATTTTACCCCCTAGATTTTACCACCTAGATTTCACAGCGTGACAGTTCATGTCATGGCTAGTTTTGACCGGTTAAAAAACTTAGCCGTGGCTGATTTTAACAATCCTTTTGGAATAGAACGATTATCTTTAATATTCAATGTCTGCTTCTTTTTAAGCCATTGTTTTTATTATAAGCGTTCAGCTATGGCGAAGCATGTGGTTTGCTAATGCGTAATTGTTATTGAGAATGCCATTCCTAATGTATTAATAATGTATATATTCATTAAATAGTTAATCATACTAATATGGAAGTCATAAGCATGAAAATAACCATGATTGTATTATTCTACATTTATCTATTGTGTATGAACAGATTTATACTGCTATGGTGTTTAAGAGCTTTTCAAATATTCCGAAATTGCTCCATGAATTGAAAGAACACGGCTCTGTTAGGCGGTCTATGCAGAAACTAAACCTTTATACAAGATGGATTCAAGTACACGGTATTATTAAATTACACGTATGCGAATAAGTGCATGCAATATATGTATAAATATACATATATATATATATATATATATATATATATATATATATATAATTTTAGCTTCAATGATATCCTGAGGGATGATTTCCAAGTATTTGATATCATGTTTTAATATGATAGTGAATGAATAATATTGTAAATAGATCATTAATAATATGTGTATATAAAATATAACAAACAGAGCTTTATTCATTAAATGTATTAAATGTTTTATTTTTACTCATACGAACAAGTTAAAGTGGTATGATCCCTTACATCTGGTCATTCTGAACGAAATATATATTTATAAATATTAAAAAAAAATTATATTGGTTTCGAAATGCTCGCATGTAAGAGTCTATTATTTGAACATATAAGTTAAACGAACAATTTAGTATGCTCAATTTTGACTCGTATCTTTATATATATATATATATATATATATATATATATATATATATATATATATATATATATATATATATATATATATTATACTCCCCATCTTTATATTATTAGTATTATTATTATTATTATTATTAGTAGTAGTAGTAGTAGTATAATCATTATTATTATTATTGTTAGGGCATAAACGTCTGTTCTCCAAGTACTTCAGTTTAGACTTTTCCTTATGACCCATACTAGCTGTTCCCTTATAACACATTGTAAGGATTGATTCATGTTTCATGTCTTATGTTTTTATTGTTCATGTTAAGCATAATTTATACTTAACTCAACAAGTTACTAATTTGTCTCGCAGCTATCTTATATGTTTTCCGTCCTTTCGCACATTATGTTGATTCAACCGCTTCAAAATAGTTGCTAATGTTTCTTTGAGCATTTTCAGAGAGACTCCCTATTTTCCAGTGTTGCCATCTAATTTCGATACATCTATCTGTACACACACCATATGCATTTAAATTAGAAAATAATACTTACCTTTATTGTTATTTAAACATAAAAAGAATTATACGTGTATATACTTATAGTTAAGGTAATATATAAGTACACTTATCATTCTTTTTTATGAAATATATTTTTCAAAGATATGTAAAAATAATGAAAACTCGAATGAAATCAAATCACAATAAATTGTGGTCGTAATTTCAATTAAACAGGTACCGTGTACGTCGATATGGAAGTAATTTGAATAATGAATTTTGCCAATCTGAATTTAGTTAATAGTGGCATAAATGTGTATGCCATCGTTTCTGAATGACAACTGTTCAGAATGTGTATAAATATTTGTAGAACTTGTGTTAGATATTTGAGTATGTTTATTGTAATGTGATAACGAGATACTTCGCCGCTTGTTTTCATGTTGTCACACATAAATCTGCGAGCGGACTCTAATTATACAGTGAAAACGAAACTGTATTAATTTTCCCGTAGGCTAAGGCATTTGTAAATAGTTGCGGCGTGCGTTTTAACTTTAAGTCCGCCGATGCGCTGACCGGAAATAGTATTGTCGACGCACGGAAGCGTACATTTCATTGGTCCAGAATTACACAGTAATCTGTCAAAGGCGATGTATTGGTGTAAGGTTATACCCAATAACCACATATCTATTTTCCACAGCTAAAGTGATGCATATGTACCATATAGAAATGTGAAGCATTGTTGCAATATCGTTGCTTCACCTAAATACAATGTAAGTCAAGTGCCAAGATAAAGGGGTCGCTTGTATTATCGGGTACGGTATTGATATCTAAATTCGAAACCAGGCGTATATCCGAAGTACTCTGGTCGGAGTGTGTTCTTATGGACGAAATACTAACCCACATTAAGGAAGTGTTCCCGAGACCGACATCATAGACAATAAATAGATGATTTACGTGGGGTTGCGTAGGACAAACGATCTCCGCTATCAATAGTTTACCGGAGCATCTCGACTTGTCTAATGAAACTCTCGATCATAGTCCCTTTAGAGATATAACTGTGCTGTTTGCCTCAGCCGCAATGTATTATTTGAGGAGATTAAGCGAGGACACTGTTAATAGCTATTTCGACAAAACAAGAAGAATTGCGTCAACTGTCGGTTTTGTTATTAACTGCATAAATCTAAAAGTTGAATCATCATAGAAATATGGAAATGACAGGGCACGTGCATTGCAAAACAAAATGAAGATAATGGAACTAAGAACTGAAAATGTATCGCGAAAAACTGAAATATAAGAAAAGGCCAATTAAAGTAACTCAGAAGAAAGTTAATTTATGTCGGTCTCTATTTTTGTGCAAAACCTTATCCAGACTATCAGTTGGTAGAGGCTGTGATTTTTTCTTTGATTATTTTAAATTAATTCAATCTATTTTTCAATACTTGTATTTGTAAAGTATGTATGCAGAAATATTCTAGAAATATTCTCTGTTTATCCTACTCATCGTTACCAATCTTCTACTAGTGCTGGTCATTATATAACCAAAATAACTTCCATTCTCAAGTGACCGTGTGCCTTGGTATTAAAGAAACTATTAATTAATTTAACATAGTTAGTTTTAATAATTAAGTCGGGTTTATTTATTTATTCTGATATGTTTCTAAATTGATTAAACTCCAAAAAAGAAAAGATTCAAACATACTTGAAAACACTGTGTTTTGATAAACAGTAAGTTGTAATAGACAATTTGCTAGTTTCATATTTGTCTTTGGCTAAAGAAAACACAACTCTGTAATTATTGGGGTGTAAATACTTGTCTATGTGGTTATTGTAGTTGAGTTTATTTTTACTGCATCGATTTCATTATTAAGCATTAGCGCTAATCATTATTCTCGTGTGTGTTTACATGTTAATAGAATTTTAAGATAGAGTAATCAAAATTTCACACGGTGATTTACAGTTGTCTGCAATTGGACGCTAGAAAGAAATTCCGTTGTCAAATCCAGATTTGTTTGTTTAAGGTAGGAAAGCAACCGGTGAACTGCAAATGAAAGCATTTGATCGCCACACATATGTTCAATCAGAGAAGTCAAAGAATACACGTCATTCAATTTATGATAAAACTTGTTGGGGTTTATGTTGTTTTATATGTAACTGTTGCACAAATCATTAAAATATTTTTATATTAGTTTTATTTTCCCGCCTTAAGCGAAACAGATATTTACATGATTTTTTAAAAATTTAAATCAGATGGATTCCTTTTATTTCAATAATCCATACTTCATTTTGACTAACGTTATCTCCCTGTATGTTTTTTAATATATTTTATAGTTATAATATATATATATATATATATATATATATATATATATATATATATATATATATATATATATATATATATAATATATATATATATATATATATACAGGGTGACTAAAAAAACGGGCCCTCTGTACACTTTATGTGATATCTCCTTTATTTATCCACCGATTGCCCTTATTTTACAGAACATGGCAGAATCAACGACCGTGAGTAAACCAAGACCTCAGTTGGAGCTGGGACAAAGAATACACTGTGTTAAATTTTACTACAGGACAGGCTCGTTTAAGAAAACCCAGGACAGTTTAATGCATCAGTTCGAATGTGAAAAGGCTCCACCTGTGGAGAACTTCAACGCTGCCAGTGAGAACCGTCCAAGCCACTCGGCACGTCCCAAGAAGCGGACAACCGAGCTGGTCGAAAGTGTGAGAGAGTATCTCCAGGAGAGTCCGAAACGCTCTGTGCGTAAGCAAAGTCAGTCCCTCGGTATCTCCCGTGAGACTTGCAGGAGAGTGCTGGTGAACGATATCAAGGCTTACCCATACAGAATACAGAGGCTGCAGACCCTTACAGCCTCAGACAAAAAGCAGAGGAGCGCTATGGCAGTCAGGATGCTCGATAAGATCGAGGAGACACCAGATTTCCTTAACCTCCTTTTGACCTCAGATGAAGCCCACTTCCATCTTGACGTAAAGGCAAACTCCAAGACAAATGTCTTCTGGGGGTCCGGTATGTGGAGGTCTTCAAAACCTTCAAGAGTGAGCTCCAGACCCTCTACCCGTCGCTCATGAGCAAGTTCAGGTTCCAGCAAGACGGAGCAAGTTCTCAGACCTAAAACCTGTCTCGAGATTGGCTGAAAGAGAACTTCGGAGGCCGAGTGATCAGTCTCAAGACTAATTTTGAATGTCCACCCCATAGCCCGGACTTAAGCCCCCCCCCCCATTATTTCATTTGGGGTTATCTTAAGGACAGAATTTACGCAGGGAAACCAAGAACCATCACGGAACTCAAAGAAGCCATCAGGGAGGAGATGAGAGCCATTCCCAATTCAGTCTGTGAGAACGTCATGGACAACTTCGTTCTGCGCCTCAAGAAATGCACAGAGCTAAAACGAGTCCATCTAGAACACATGCTGTAGAACGGAGAAAAATAGACCAAAGACCCTAGTGTTTTGATATGATGTTGTGAATATAATAAACTAGTTATGCCCCAAAATCTATTTCATTCGGACGAAACACTAAGAAACAGGGCCTAATTAGATTTGGGGCCCGTTTTTTTGGGGTCACCCTGTATATATATACATACTTATATATAATAGTATTTTTATTTATGTATATATATACATATATATATAATAGTATATTTATTTATGTATATATATATATATATATATATATATATATATATATAGTATATATAGCATATATAGTATATATATATATATATATATATATATAATAGTATATTTATTCATGTATATATATATATATATATATATATATATATATAGTATATATAGCATATATAGTATATATATATATATATATATATATATATATATATATATATATGCAGTATAAATGTTCATTTATACAAACATTATTGGTTACATATGTGCATACATGTTTCGGTTATACTCGTTACAGAGGGGCAATTTCTTTAGACCAAAGAATACAAGAGGTTGACTCTCTGTGAAGAGTACAACCGAAATATGTATGCACATGTGTAACCAATAATGTTTGTATGAATCAAGATTAATACTAAAGAACATCTTTAATTGTTATTGGGCACTTTTTATAAACACTGGAGTTCCAATCGATTCACATTTACAGAAATGAATACAATACGTGTACTATATTATATATATATATATATTCTATATAAAATTGAATGTCTGTATGTGTGTGCCCTATAGAAAAAATATAAGAGAATATAGATACAATATAAAAGTTTATTCTTATGTAAAATTCACAGAGTGAGTTAGTGGGCGTATTCCCGAATCTATAAACCCACATCTTAGGGGTCCATTGGGCAGATTTCATCGGGGGGGGGGCCTTTTCAGTTATTTCTCAATGTTAATTAGTACTAATTTGGAAATTATCTAATGTAGTTATGTAATGTACAGCTACTCCTCAAAAACTAAGCGGCAACATGTCAAAAAGTAGATTTTTTTAGCACCGTGCATATCCTGGGATGATGATATCTCAAAATCGCAAAAAAACGATTCACTTGCTGAGTGTCAACCGGACCAGTTTACCGACAGAGGGTAGCATTTTTCCCGTATTATTCAGATTTTTTCAATGTTAAATAGTATTAATTTGGAAATAATTTAATGTATTTATGTACTAATCCTATAAAAATGCTGAGTCACTGAACACATCCAATAATCCCTTGCCGGATGTACCCGGTCTTGCCCTAAATTGTGTCCGGTTGTATCAGGTCATCCCATAACTTGTGTCCGGATAAAGAAATAACATCATGGGAAGGCTACGTTTAGAGTGTGTAGTGAAACAAGGGTTGTTCAATCACATTCGAACCTGGCCACCGGTAAGAGTGATTTCAGTAGTGCTCAGGAGGCCTCCTTGATTTTCAAACGAATGTTTGAGCTTCTTAAGTATAACGATCCCTAGAAATATTGCTGTTTCGGGCAAATTTTGTTTTTCCTTGAACTTAAAATATTTCTCAGGGTTGTGGGAGAGTGAAAAAAACGTTAGGGGACCTGGAGAGATTAGGTGTTCTGGGTAAATTTTAGGGGCTCGGGCCAAATTTTTTAGGGGTCGGGCCAATTTTTTGCTTCTTTTTTTGAACTTAAAATATTTCTCAGGGTTGTGGGAGAGTGAACAAAGTGGGGGGGGGTGGCTGGAGAGATTAGGGGGTCGGGCCAAATTTTTCAGGGGTCGGGCCAATTTTTTTGTTTTTTTGTTTTTTGAACTTAAAATATTTCTCAGGGTTGTTGGAGAGTGAAAAAAAAGTGTGGGGGGGGCAGGAGAGATTAGGGGGTCGAGGAAAATTTTAGGGGTCGGCCAAATTTTTTTTTTTTTTAACTTAAAATATTTCTCATTATATTTTATAGTAATGTTAAATTGCTGGGTCATATTGTAATTTTATTACGTAATACCTCAAGTTCATAAAACAATTCATGGTTTATAATGACATTTATTTTTTAGAAGATAGCTAAGGAAGAACGATAACTCATGTTTAAAAACACAATTTACTTTTAAAAAAAAAAGTTAGAGAATATACATAACATATAAAAGTGTATTCTTATGTAAAATTCACAGAGTAAGATGATGAGAGTATTATCTATAAACCCACCTCTTAGGGGTCCATTGGGGCGTAATTCATCAACTGAAAACAGTCCCCCCGACTGTTTTCAGTTATTTTTCATTATATTTCATAATAATTTGAAAATCCTGATTACTATTTTAATTTAATTACCTAATAATTTGAAATAACTTTTAATTTTATTTGACGTTTCTGAGCGCCAGGGACGCGCCTTTAAATGTTTTGTTCTTTGGTATTGTTTTTTAAATAAGCGACAGACGCTAATAAAACTATTGCTACTATTTTACGAAAGAAAATGATAGGAAATCACAACATGGCCGCCAGCGATTTAGTAATTGCATTCAAATTCAAGTTTAAAGTATTGAAAAAATAAAATATAATTTTATTTCGGGATCAAAAATACAATGTAAGAATAATTAATAACTTTCATCCAAAATGTTTGTTTGTTTACGTGGCATATTTCTTTAAGAAAATCCACAGTTACATAAAATACATATTTAGTAAAAATAATTTACGTGAATTACATTATTATAAGTTTTAACACATTTAAACAAGATAAGAATCATATGGGAAAAAACGAAATAGAGGTTTGAAGGAGGGAGGGAAATAATGAGGACCAGGGAAAGAAAGACGGCTAAAGAAAGAAAAGAGATTTAAGTTTTTATATAAAGATGTTAAACAAACTTTTAAATTTCTACTACTTTGTTTTTATCGCTCCGGGCAACGCCAGGTAGCCCTGCTAGTATATATATATATATATGTATATATATATATATATATATATATATATATATATATATATATATATATATATATATATATATATATATAAAGTTATTGTAAAATTAATTTAAGCAGGGTGTTTTACCAAATGCTTTTATATATATATATATATATATATATATATATATATATATATATATATATATTCATCACACAAAACACATGAAAAACTCTTATTAAGTTTTGAGTTATATTTGAAAATATGTAATCGTTTTATAATTTGCTATTAACTCACAAACTGTACATCTATCACTCTTATCTATCCTTATTCTTATCTGAGTAATCTCTACACTCTTACTTTATAATTTACCTGTTATTCCTGATTTTGTCACCCCAAAACACACACTCACTCACACACACTCTCCGTCTATTATTGTATCTGTCTCGTTTTCTGTTAATGAAGTAAAGAAAATCACAGATTCGAATAGTCCGCCATTAACAAATGAAGATATCATGAGTCGTATTATTAGTTATATTTATCACTCATGGTTAATAACATCAAAATGAAAACAAAGAAAAAGAAGTCCTCCTCGTAGAAGATGGCTTAACACCGAAAGTCTAAGAGAAATTTTAAACAAAAAAAGTATTAGAAAATACATTTCCCGGTTTCTAAATTTTCCAAATAACCTTTTAAATGTTTTCTGAAATATGTACTGCCCCTTATATTCAAATTAGCCCACATCACGTTCTTAACACAGCGGACTTCACTTTCACAACACGCCAACAAGATCGGACGACAATTTGCTATACCAACGAGTTAACAACCTCTTGTGGTTGATACCAACAAAATGAAAAAAAAAGAAAAACAAACTACTCTTCACAAAAGGGGGTTTTAACACCGAAAGTCACAGAAATATGTATAAAAATGATTTTATTCATCATCTACTATATAAAAGAGAATCGTCTGCGTGTTTGTGTGCGCTTTTATGTATGTGGGTATGTCTGCAAAAGGGTTCCGATGTACTCGACAGTAAAGTTGATATGTACTAAATTGCTTCTCGTTTAGTCGTAAAATACAAAAAAATGGACAAGAAACGGCGATTGCTTCATGCCGAATCTGCACGGAACTTCTCGAAGTGTAATCTAATGCAACCAAACTTTAGATTAGAAGAAAAAGCCATGCAAAATATATACACCGATACATATCCCCAATTGACAGTAACAATAAATTTAGACTCATTATTTTGTATAAGAAATTAAAAATCCGAAATCTTGTAGTAAAAAACAATTCCTCCCCAACCCCAAAACAACTAGAAAGAACAAATGTAATTTATAAGTGTAAATGCCTTTTGAAGAATGTAACTCCCATAATAATTATAAAGCTAACAGCTACATCGATTTTACAAGCACTACCCTATACCGCCGCCTCATCATGCATGTTGCACACTCTATCTCAATCTACCAAAATCTACAAAAACATTACTGTCTTCCCTCTTATTTAAGACAAATTATAATTAATAACACTACAACTGTACCTTCCGAAACTAATTTACAAAATTAAAACTACTCAAAGCTATCTACATAAAAACACAACGACCTTAAATTAACAACCACGCATATGAACTAAGTAGAAACATTTAAAAATGCTTAACGTAATGCGATTTTGTTCGGTGATGCCATCCAACGTTGCTGAATGTAAAATCGCCAAGGACTTCCTGGAAGAAGCAAAAACGTTCTCTGCGCGTTTCTCCACCGTTTTTTAAAACTCTTTTCTTTCTCAAGCTTTTTGTTCATTTGCTCTTGACACCTGAGGATGATTCGACGAAGAATCGAAAACGTTGGTGAAACATGTGAAACCTATGGAACATTTATTTTGTTTTTTATTTTGATACCAAAAATACCATCAGAAAAATTGGAAAAATAAAAAAGTTATAATTAAACAGACGAATTCTCTTAATTTTAACAATGTTTGCATATATATATATATATATATATATATATATATATATATATATATATATATATATATATATATATATATATATATATATATATATATACAAGTTAAGGAGTAGAATTTACCGGACCAATGCATATCGAGTCTTTTGAGAAATCAAATAGCAAGTAGATAAGGTACACGCGTTTATCATTCTATTTCCATAATGAGACGTTTTCGATATTTATTATCTGCTTTCTTTTCACAGATATAGGTTTACGTTTGCGCATTTTTTAAATATTTCCCAGTTTAGGACTGTTGCTGATTTTATATCTCAATTCTGTTTTTACCAATTAAGACATGCGTATGAATATTAGTGCGAACACTTTAAAACGAGTTTTTTGACGTCATTTCTTATTGCAGATGTGCACACGTTTAGTATAATAAATAACAGTTTGTTATGCTTAATTACTTAACAAATGTACCCTTTCAGAACAAGAACTAAACAGTATTAAGGTGACAACATGTGTATATGAATCACTGCCAAATATTTCTATACGCAACTAGAATACGGTTAAATTTATGTGACTTATCTAGAGAAAATAAATCAGTGCAGAGCTTAGAACACGATTGTCAGCTCTTGTCTTCGAGTGTCTTGAGAAGTATATATATATTTTGAAATATGATATACGCAAACAAAAATAAATCATGCTTACATAATAAGTGAATTACGCAGTTTTACTGATGAAAAGAAAATATTCATTTTAAAACTGTGGTTGTATTGAACCTTCGGTGAATAACGCGAAACTAATATCCCGTGACGTAACCCATAAATCGTGCAAGTCAGTCAGATATATGAAAAACGCCAAGTGAACAAGAGAAAGTGAATTGAATAAAAGGATGGATGGATAACTACGGACATATTTTTCGCTACTTTTTAACTTATGTTTTGCATTATACACTAAAACAAGTATGTGTGTGTAGCTTAAAATACGATAAGAGAAACCTGGAAGTAAGTGGAAAAACTCAAGAACTTTTTTGATAGCGCTTCCTTCTTTTTATTGTACAAGAATCAAAGAACGAACAGCGAATAATATTGAAGAATAACGGGTAATCTGCTGTCTTAAATGCTATGAAGAATTTCTAAAAAGGATCTCTGAGAAGAGCCGACTTGCCATTAATCTGTACAAAGCCCGACACTATATTTCCAGTTTATTTCCTCTTTTCCTCATCTTCCTCTTTTCTCTGTTGTCTAGCTTCTCTTATTTTCTCCTCCTACCTATGATGATATTTTTCTCTCGTCTGCTATTTTATTTCTATTTTATTTTGTTCCTCACCACTCTACATTACTCTTCTTCTATCTTGATTTTTCTCATTCTATATCTTTTCAATCTTAAACATTATTTTTTATTCTAATCCACCCTCTCATTTATTGCTATTTTTTTCTTTTCTCCATCCTCTCTTTTTCAATTCTCCACACTTAACTTTTTTCTTCTCCCCCTTCTCCTTATCTCTCCTTTTCTATGTTTATTTTCATGTGCTCCATCTCCTTTTTTCTACTCCACTATCTCTTTTTCCATATTCTTGCATCTCTGTTTGTCTTTCCTATTCTTTAATTCCATACCCCCCTCATTTTCTCTTCTCTTCCCTCCCATTTTACCTCACTCTCTTTTTTGTGCTTTCCTCCACACCACTACGTTCTCGCGTTTTACCTCTTCTTTGTTTTCTTCTATCTTCACATCCCTTTTTTTTCTTCTCGATCTTATACCGTTGTTAGGCACCGGAATGTCTAATGATTCTGATTTCGGTCATGTAGAACAAGGTTAAAATATAAAGCAAAATAAAAAATATATATAAATAAGTAAAATACTACACAAACAAGAAAAAAATAATGCCGTTTTGTTCTCTGTTCTTTGCAGATGTCATAAAGCCAGTAGAAAGGTTGCCCCGAAGAGTTTATGGAAGAGTAACGTTAACTTCTATTCTTTAACGAAAATAAGTAAAAAAGAAATAGATGGCCGTTTAATAGCTCTACGAGGAAAGCAGTCAAATATAAGAAAGGGGTTGTATCTATGTGAACATATTGTGCATATATGTATGTGAAAGTAAGAAAATTGTGTTTGAAATACCGGATGAGGTAGAACTTATATGCAGCTTCTATGACTGCGCGTGCAGGAAGCCTCGCTCAGGAGTTGTAGGTATACGGTGTGACTGTTTTTTCTCAGATCCTTTCTCGGCTAATGTATTTCTCAAACGCTCATTTCGATTCTTTTATTTAACTTCAATGAATCGATTCATGTCCCACTTTGCAGTCACCCGATAATATATATATATATATATATATATATATATATATATATATATATATATATATATATATTATATATATATATATATATATACATATATATATATATATATATATATATATATATATATATATATATATATATATATATATATATATATAAGTGTATTAGCAGAATACACGCCCCAACGCGGATATAAGAAATATTTATAGCATTTAGAGCTACACATATTTACACTTAAAGATGTATAAGAGAGGCATGTGTGATGTATATACCATGTTTTATAGAATATTTATTTTATAATTCAGACTCATACGAGATTAGCTCGAACGTACACATTATTGACGTTTACACATACACAGTACTCCACTTGAAATATCATTAATAATTATATTTCCTAATAATATGTATACCTATATTTTTCCTCTTAATTTGTTGGTACCTTGCTTATACAATTTTCTTTTAGGGAAGGCACGTGCTAACTCTTCTGTTATACAAAGGTATAATGTTCCCCGCTGCTCACCATTTTGTCTAGTACAGTTCATCCTATGTATATATATATAATATATATATATATATATATATATATATATATATATATATATATATATATATATATATATATATATATATACAGGGTGTCTCAAAAAAATGAACTCACTCGTAGAATGACGAGAAAACTTTTATTTATGAACATAGAGTGAAATGAAATAGCATCGAATACATGAGACAGATGTAATTGAAGAATCATGTTCGTAAATGTTCAAACTGATGACCATTATTGTTCAAACAAAGCTGATAACGCGCACCAAGGGATTCGCAAACGTCGCGAAACATGTCATTAGGAATATCACGACAGTGTCTTTCAATTTCCAATTTCAATGCATCAATTGTCCTTGGTTTGTTGCCATAAACTTTGTCTTTTAAGTATCCCCACAAAAAAAAGTCCATGGGTGTTAGGTCTGGGGAACGCGCAGGGTATTCATTGGGGCCCCTTCGTCCAATCCATGTGTCAGGAAACACTGCATCGAGGTAAGCTCGTACATCGCGATGGTAGTGGGGAGAAGCTCCATCTTGCTGAAAGTAAATATCGCCGTCATCACCAAACCTCTCTGTAATTTGTGGACCAACAAATTCCTGAAGCAAGTTGATGGTAGCTCTTACCATTGACAGTTTCGTTGAAAAAGAAAGGTCCTATGATGCCCAATGCGGATATCCCACACCACACTGTTACTCCTGGTAAGTTTACATGGTGTTCAATTGTTACGTGAGGATTTGCAGGACACCAGTACGTGCAATTATAACGGTTAATGGTACCATTTAATTTGAAAATTGCTTCATCGCTCCACACAATTGTGTGTGCAAACTCGACATCTTCTGCACATTTTGCCAGGTACCATTCACAAAATTCGACTCTCCGGTCAGGATCGTCTTCGTTGAGAGCATGACACAGCCTTGGAATGTAGCATTTCTAATGCAGACGCTTCATTATGCGGTTGACGCTATCTTTTAAGATGTGGGTTTTCCGAGCAGTTTGGCGAAGTGATTTCTGTGGTGATCGAAGGAGTGTTTCTTGCACCTGCAGTTCTTTTTCAAGGGACGTAGATGTCCGTGGTCGTCCTGAACGTTGTTTGTTGGTATTCTGTACGGTTCCATCTGCTTCAAATTTGTCTCTGATGCGCGCAATGGTCCGGTGCGTGGGTGGCGGTTTTGCGAATTCCCTTGTGAACCGGCGTTGCACTTCAGTGGCGTTTTCGGTCTTCCAATAGCATTTCAGGACAAACTTTCTCTCTTCGAAACTAAGTTGATTTTCTGCCATGGCTTCATTAATTCAGAATATCTGAAACAAAAAAAAGAGTGAGTAAATTTATAATGGACATCAATTTGAACATTTGCGAACATGATTTTTCAATTACATTTGTTTCATGTATTTGAAGCTATTTCATTTCTCTCTATGTTCATAAATAAAGGTTTTCTCGTCATTCTATAGTGAGTACATTTTTTGAGACACCCTGTATATATAAATGTAAGACAATGTATATTTATGTATATATATTTAAGGAACAATAACCAAAACTGTTCAATGTTAAAATGTTACAACAGATAATATATACTTAAACAGTGCTATTCTTAATTCCAATTTATTTTTTTACGAATTTAAACATTATTAGATAATTATATGAACACCGGGAGTACTCTTTCATGCAACTTATCAGAACATCATCAGATCACCTCCGGAAAAAAATCATGAAGAAAGAAATGCAAGTATTTATCACATCCTTAAGTAGACAAACTATTCCATTAATATACAACCGGTCATTTTGTATTTATAACGCAAAACAACATAAAATACTATACACATTACTAAACATGCAAGTCAGACGATTTAATATTTAATGGATAGTATTAAATATAGTTTTCTGATTATAACAACCTATTACCAAGTTAAGGCACAAACTTATTTTAAATCCAGAGATACAAAAGTTAGATACCAAATAAAACGAATCTAAACCAATGTGTAATGCTGTCAGCTATTTACATCATATGATATATGTAATTTTATTTGCATGTAATTTTCCATAATTTACTATTAAATGGAAAGTAATCATTTATAGTATGACTAAGATATGACTTCGTTGAGAAGGTCATTTCCAAAACGGCCGTATTCTTCATCTGATCTCATTTACATGGCAGATTGAAAGTCTTCTCAAAGTTAAGTGGCCTTCCTCACCATCTTGAATGTATTTGGCATTTTTACTAATTTCAAACAATGCTATTATTTTACACTGTTAAACCATTGCTTTGTTTCCTTTTCTTTTTCTTATTTATGTATATTTATCTTTTACTTATTTCATCTTTATATAATTTTTTTTTAATTCTTTCTTCTTTTCCTTAACTTTGGTCTGCAAGTATCTTTTAGCGATTAATCTATAAATAACTCGTGGCTCTTAATAGACTGCAAATCTTCGATGCCCCCCCCCCCCGTTTTTAAAAGCTCCCTCGACCGCACCTTAGTACTCGATATGACTTCGTTGAGAAGGTAATTTCCAAAGCGGCCGTATTCTTCATCTAATCTCATTTACATGGTAGATTGAAAGTCTTCTCAAAGTTAAGTGTTCCTGCCTCACAATCTTGAATGTATTTGGCATTTTTACTAATTTCAAACAATGCTACCAAACGAGTTAGTATATTACCCTGTCAAACTTTTCATTTTTATTTTTTATTATTTAACCTGCGGGGGATAGGAAATACCCGACTAGTAAACGGACGCAGGATATTTTCACCCTTCTCGGAGTGTTGGACACGTAAGACCTTGTAAGGCTATCCAACTAAGAGAAGGAAATCTCTGACAAAAAAACCTTGCTACCAGCTACTTACGCCGTGGCAGTAAACCGTTGGGGAGGGAGACATCCTTAGTCCTGATCGACAACCTTCCTAGAGCTGAAATCTCGAACAAAATATCCGGTAAGCAAACCTACAATTGCTTACGGAGTAAGTAGGTTCTGCCTATCGCCGGCCCTTGCACTCCTTCCTTGACTATTAGTCAGGCGCAGAGTGACGCCTGTAAACACCCAGTGCCTAGCCTTGTTTCCTTACTAGGTCAATGCACGCCGTTCTCTTTCTTTCTATTTGGGCAACTTGGCGAAATTTTTTTCGTCACTAAGTCTTACATTGCCAATTTGGGGTTCTCTTGTTCCGACAGGTTAGACAGCTTGTTTGGCTGCTGTTTCCGACTGATAGGAAGGAGCCCAAACTCTTGGGTAGCGCAAAGAACGGCTGCTCTATCATCAGTTGTATAATACCGTGGGTAGTTGTATGTGCCATGTCGCGCATGGAAAGAGACCCTGCAATTATCTCCGGTGGGCTTTCCCGAGGCCACAACCCCCATGGACCAGGTCGAGACTAATGGATTGGTCGTGTGAGCTTATTGGCACCAAACAAGTGCCCAGCTTGGCCAACCCACTCTATAATCAAAACAAACATGTCATTACAAAAAAATAAAAGCAAACCTAAACTAGACACCCAACAAAAAACACTTTAAACTCCGCCCTTGAGGCTCGCATTCACAAATATCCGGGGACTTAGAACCAATATCAACGACGTAGAATCCTTTCTCCTAACACAACCCCCAGATATCCTAGCTCTAAGTGAAACTAACCTCCAATCCTCAATCTCCTCTCACCACTTTGACTTTACTGACTACCCCCACTCTACCGTAAAGACTCTGACAAACATATGCACGGGCTAGGAGTTTATGTTCGGACCACCCTCCCCCTGACTAGAGAACATAGGCCAAAATCAGATGACTATGACTACATGTGCTTTAGATGTACTATACATCACAGCGTCAGTTACTTATATTTCTTATACCGTTCCCCGGCGACCCAAGACTGTACTCTGCTAAACTCTGTCTCTGTAAGCATAGATAGAGCACTCCTAACTAACTTGAATGCCCAGATACATGTATTTTGAGGTTTTAATGCCCACCACCGTGACTGGTTGGGATTCTCCCGCCTTACTGACGCAGCCGGCCAATCTACGTATAATTTCTCCTTAGTTCACTCCCTCTCTCAGACTGTCGATTTCCCGACCCGCATCCCCGATCGAGTAGACCAGCAAGCCTCACTTCTAAACCTCTTCTTGACCTCAATGCCCGAGGCTTGTGTGACGAAAGCTCATAGACCACTCGGGAATGCTGATCACATTGTTCTAATGATACATATTACCTTAAGAATTCATCCAAAAGCTGATGAACGGTTGCTCAAAACAACAAGATACTACGAGCGGGCTGATTTTGAGTCAATCAGAGATCACATCAGTGATGCCCCATGGAGGGAAACCTTCTCACTCCCTGCCAACCAGTGTGCAAACGAATAAACTGAATGGGTCAAAGCAGGAATTGAAGCATATGTCCCCATGCGAAAATTCTTTAGCAAGCCTCACTTTGTTCAATGGTTCACCTCGGAATGTGCAGCTGCCATTTCTGAGACAAGCATTCCGTAAATTCGGCCGCCATAAGTCAGCTACTAATAGAAATCAGTTCATAGAGTCAAGAAATAATTGCAAGGCAGTGATAGGTGAAGCGAAGAGAAGGTATAATGAGTTAACAAAAAAACGCATCCAGTCACAGAAATTAGGTACTCATGATTTCTGGAAAATCTACAATAGTGTAGTGAATAATAGTCAATCAATGATTCCCCCACTATCAAACCACAATGATGTCGCTTGCACGGCCACTGATAACGCTGAACTACTTGCCCAGCGCTTCGCTTCTAACTCTACTTTGGACTCAGATAACCACCCCCTCCCCAGATTCCCTTTGCTGACCGACGCCACATTCATAAATTGGTCATCACCCCATCCCAGGTCAGAGACATAATAAAAACCTTGACACCTCCGAAGCTTGTAAACTTGATCTTATACCTGTAATAGTAATAAAGAAATGCTCTGCTGAACTGGCCCCTGTTCTCTCCAAACTCTACAATAAGTGTCTAGCTGAATCTTGCTTCCCCGATTGCTGGAAAATTGCCTCTGTGGTACCAGTCTACAAGAATTCTGGGAATAGAACCGATCCTCAGAACTATCGCCCCATCAGTTTGCTGCCGATCTTTGCTAAAATCTTTGAATCCCTAATCAATCTAGCGATAGTACGGCACTAGTCAATGCTAAACTTCTTTCCGACCGCCAGTATGGATTTAGACAAACACGATCTACTGCAGACATCCTAACGGTCATCTCTGAACGCATTTATCATACACTCGACAAGGCATGAGAAGGTAGGGCAGTAGCGCTTGATATATCCAAGGCCTTTGACAAGGTATGGCATAAAGGGCTCCTCCTGAAAATACGCTCATACGGTATTACTGGGCAATTACTTAATATAATTAGATCCTTCCTAGACAAAAGACAACTCCAGGTTGTCCTCGATAGCCGCTCATCTATGCAACATTACATAAATACTGGTGTACCCCAGGGATTTACCTTTGGACCCTTGTTGTTCCTGATCTATATAAACGATCTCCCTGATGGCATAGAGTCTGAGATTGGTTTATTTGCTGATGACACCACCATTTACTCTCGCCATGTTGGCAAAACCGACGCAATCATATCCGAGGCAATGGCTGAATCTTTAGAAAATGACTTCCAAGCTGTAGTGGATTGGGGTCATAAATGGTTTGTAACTTTTAATGCCGCAAAGACAAAGCTCCTTTCCTTCAATAACTAAAGGGACCCTTTGCAACCACCGATTTTCATGGCTAATAACACCCTACCTGAGAGCCCATAATTCAAACTCCTCGGCCGAACCCTCACAGGTAACATGAATTGGAACAAATACATTGAAGACATTGCCAAGGCTGCTGCAAAGAAGGTTGGCTCCCTCTACCATGCTAGTAAACTCCTCACACCTGGCATTATCCTGTATCTTTACAAAGCCACCATCCGCCCATGCATGGAGTATTGTTGTCACATCTGGGCTGGTGCATCGTCTACTAGTCTCTCCCTCCTTGACAAGGTCCAAAAAAGAATTGCCAACCTAATAGGTCCCTCACTGTCAACCAAGCTCCAACCTCTGTGCCATCGCCGCAATGTAGCTTCCTTGTGTTTGTTTTACAAATACTTCAATGGATTATGTTCAGATGAATCGGCCCCCTCGACGTAAATTCACTAGACTAACTCGGCAATCAACTAAATCTCATTCGTTCACTGTGGAAGTCCATAAATATCGGAGAGCCTTCTGCTCAAATAGCTTATTTCCTCGTTCTGCTGGCCTGTGGAACTCCCTTCCTGCTTCATGTTTCCCCAACAGTACAGACATGCAGAAATTTAAAACTAATGTAAACAGACATCTCGCTGCGCAGATCCCAATCTAGGTTGACCGACCCCTACCTTCAACCCTTTTCTTTTCTCCCAGTAGCCCCTTACGTCTACAGTGGCGGTCTGCCTTGTTTGGGGTGAACTATTTTAAAAAATAAATAAAAAAAGAATAAATGATGAAGAAATAACCACCCAGTGTCAATTTAAAAAGGTAAACAAAGTACGAGAGAATTCACTAATCGACGGGCCGCTGTTTTTTATTGCCAATAACAAAAAATACTTTACATAGGTATTTTCAAAATTTGCCCAAACGTCACTGGCTTTAAATTTAAGAAAACAATGAGAAACCTGACATAGACAGATACTAGAGCCAGTATATATATATATATATATATATATATATATATATATATATATATATATATATTTATTTCATTCCTTTTTTTATAGTTTTTTAAACGTGTACTTTCGTACGATAAGCTTTATCCACTCCAGAAGTTATCAATAGATGTGCTTGTTCTAATAATCTCCGATTTGACTGTAGCATGTAGTAGTTGTGATAGTATAGATAATTCGTCTCTTATGTTCGTCGAGTTGATAGAATAAGCGCGAGCTTCGATTCTAATTCAGGAAATATAATGCATTTTCAACAAGTACCCTTCTAAGTAAACCATCAGTAAACCACACGCGTAAGGAAAATATTGCTCCTAATTATATATATATATATATATATATATATATATATATATATATATATATATATATATATATATACATTTATATATGTATACATATGACAATCCTACCGACTGATATAAACCAAATACGAAGAACCAACTATTTTAAAACTAAATTAAAGCCAGTTATCTTCTTTACCACCGAGCTCAAAGCACGAAGGTATAATGAGCTGCTTATCATCTTTCGTGCTTCCACAAACAGCTGTTTCACGGTTACGCTATGCCAGTTAAAAACACACAAGCACACACACCCACACACAGACATATATATATATATATATATATATATATATATATATATATATATATATATATATATATTTTGGTACAGAAAAATTAGTACAACATTCGTACCGTCGGTGTCAAACATGAAAGGACTTAGCCATCCGGCTCTTTTCAGCTTCTGTTGTCATCTGTTTCGGAAATGTGAAGTCACGTGTCACTCTCGTTTGGACGCGTTATTTGCTTTGAGTGTTGTGTATGTTTGTTTAATTTTAGTGTAAGGAAGGTTTAATAAGGTTTGAAAAAAAAGTGATCCAAGGACCAAACTAACCGCAGATTTGGAGTCAGCTTTTTTGATGCAAGGCTTTTATAAATGTCAGAAGTGTTTGAACGTTTATAAAACATATTATTCAAATTAAAACGTCAGTGAAAATCACATCATAAGCAAATGTTACGACAATTTTTCCATTCCCTCTCAGCCGACGGAACGGCTTTTCAGATTAAATTATCCTACGGATTTTACATACTGTTTACTTTGAAGAGAAAACATTTATCATTTATTTTAATAAAAAATGATATGATATTTGATACTAATTGTGTTTTTTCTTTCATGAGAATTTTAAACATTTTATTTTCATGTTTATTTATTTGGGTTGATGTTCCTTATTGTTAGATAATCGCAATATTTTAAATCTACGCGGAAATCTACGCGAAAGGTTGAAATACAAACAAGTTTTTTTTTCAGATCGGTGCAGGTTTGTTGTGTTCGCCCTAACTTCCAATAGTGTATGCCATCATAAGAGCGAATCAGACACTTGACAATTGTTTTTTTTAACTATGACTTTCGAGTTATTTTATTAGTCGACAATGGTGATCATAATAAACATGTATATGTTTGTTTAATCAAGAAATAGATGCAAAATACGTAATATAATTTCTTTAACTTGTAATCTTGGCTATATAATTCAATTACATGTAAGAAATCTTGCTTAGACAGGTACCTTAAATACTATAGATACAAATCCACACCCACCCACATATACACACATACACCCACCCATATGTATATATATATATATATATATATATATATATATATATATATATATATATATATATATATATATATATAGTAGAGAATGGTAGTTAGCTTGAAGAATTGCTGGGTATAGTAGTAGTAAGTTTTCTGTGGGCAATGCAAGTTCCGGGTAAGATGCAAGTTGTAAGGAACAAAAACAATAACAATAAATCGAATACGAAATATGACTTACTATTTATTTTTCCTTTTTTTTCTAAAATCTTATCTTACATAACATCAAGAGTGTTTTTAGCTTTTCGCGTGATGTCCGGGTGATTAAAAATCACTATTTGATATTTCGGGAAAATACATCCCTTTGTCAAAAATAATTAAACCAGAAGAAAAAAATGTTTCTTCTCCGACTGTGTAGAGAATACTACAAAACAAAATGGCTGCCAGATGTAGACCGCAGCGAAAACTATAGTAGTCTCGCAGGAAATGTAAATTAAATTACATTTTATTTTAAGGTTATGTTAAATATATGATTTGCCCTATCACCAACCCAGGTCTGTGGCATCGCACTAACTGTGTTTACAAACTACAGTGCAATAAATGCAAAAAGATTTACATCGGCAACACTACAAGACCGCTACACTTGCGCATAAATGAGCACTTGAATACTCGTTTATCCTCTTTCCACAAACACACAGAGATTTGCTCAAACACTCAGCGTGATATTCATGTCTCCATCTAAGCGTCTGTCAGAAACATTGGTGACCTTAGAATCACAGAATCAATCCTCATCTCCAGATTAAACCCCTCACTCAATCAGCGTCACGAGCTGCACTCACCATTCATTCTATAATATCTTCCCCCCATCCACCGACCAACCTCCATATCTAACACTCAACAGACTCCGTTTCCACCACTTCACTCATCACTTACCTCCTATAATAAATCACCACACACCCAAACAATCAAATAGGTCCCTCCCCATATGAACTTCTACCTATCACACTTTCAACCACAAACCAAAAAACATATTCAACATACTCTTCTAACCCACCAAAATAAGTCACCCCATAACCTAGCATTATTAATTAATTAATCCAAACACATATAAAATGTATACAAATAACATGCAAATATTAAATAAATAATTAATAAAATAAATTAAAAAAGTAAATAATAATAATAAAAAAATATGTGAAGAAAATGAAGAATATATATAAATAAACAATTAAACAAACAATAATACATACATATGTATATATATATATATATATATATATATGTATATATGCATGTATGTGTATATATGTTTTATATATATATATATATACTAATATTTTTATAAAGATTTCCACCTAAAACAAAAATCCAGAGTTACTCCCCTTTATCTTATAGTAAATATATCAAGTTAATTCGATAAACTAATTTGACGAAACTCAGAATTAGTAACACCTCTTAAATAGATGGTTATCGATAAGATTGATAGATCTAGAATATTTAAAATGTGAGATTAATTACTTTACTCTATATTAAAATGCTTAAAATACGAAAGAAAGATAAACAAAATAAAAATATGAAGATAAAACACACCGAAATAAAAGTAAATAATCAAATATAAGCTTAATAAAAAGAAATATTAAAAAAAATTATAAATAATATATATATATATATATATATATTATTAAAACTAACAGTTTATCGAACACCATACACTTAACCAACATTACACAAATATTTTTGAACACCAAATCATATATTTAACATAACCTCAAAATAAAATTTAATTTAATTTACATTCCATGCGAGACCTCTATAGTTTTCGCTGCGGTCTACATCTGGCAGACATTTTGTTTTGTAGTATTCTCTACTGATTTTCAAGAATATCGGATTACGTTAATTCTAAATACTATGTGTGGACCTCATCTCATTCCGGAATTTACCGAATAGTTTTAACGAACTTAATTACTTATAATGTACATTGATTAAAATGGCGGTTACAATCTCTTCATCGAATCGACTTTAGATATTTCGCTTAGCAATATTCGATTACTTCAGGAATTATTCCATATGTTGTCATACACACTTTAGATAATTTGATAACATAACACCTTGAAGGCTAAAGACTTTTTTCCAAAAGCTTACAGCGTAAAACTAACTGAATTTGTCAGTTCAGCAACACTCATTTGTTGATAGAATCCCATGGGAGCACGTAATTTAACTTTTGACAATACATACATGTCTAATTAATCCAATATTTGTGTCACATTTTCACGTTAGTCATTCTTATTTTTCATTATTTGCAGTTGTGTATTTTTACGTAAGACTTCTTGTTTTCTTCTTTAGATTTGCCCATTATAACCGTCGATTCTCTCTCCCTCTCTGTCTCTCTTACTCTCTTCATTCACAACAATTTATAAAACACGTGTTTACATGTTCGCAGACTTAAATTATCACAGCACGCAATAGTACGTTCAATGAAATATATATATTAATAAGATTTATATCACATAATTTATTTGGGTTTCATAAGCGGCCGCAAATTTAAAGCGCACACACGTCACCACCTATATATATATATATATATATATATATATATATATATATATATATATATATATATATATTATTCGTAAATTTTCTAGCGGTTAGTAGGCTTGTGCGAGTGCTAAGTCTGCGATATTTAGGATTTAGTTAATATTCCTGGGAATTTAAACTGTATTTTCGTTATCTGTTAAAATGACTCAAAACAAGTTTAGACCGTACATTGATTATTTAGATCTGTATGGCTAAGTGTGCTTTCTACTATCTTTTTGCCTATCTGGTACCAAAGGTACTTAAGCTTTTTTTATGCATCTTTTATTCCCATATAATCGTATATGATAACTACCATATGACAGCATGGTTCTTAAGTGTAGTGTTTTTACATTATTATTATTAGTAGTAGTAGTAGTAGTAGTAGCAGTATTATTATTATTATTATTATTATTATTATTATTATTATTATTATTATTATTATTATCATTATTATTATTATTATTATGATCATTATTATTATTATTATTATCATTATTAATATTATCATGCTTATTATTATTATTTGATATGCTATACTATATCAGACTGTAGTCGTAAATGTAATATTTTTAGTACTATTAATATTAGTAGTAGTAATATATATGTATTTATATATATTTATGAAACAATGACTGAATTGTTGTTTACATTTGTTATTTGGAGAAGTGGACATTTGACCAGTACTATTGAAGAACCACTAATTATGTAACTCTCATGTGTTAAATATTCGAAACACTTACATGCTAAACAGCTGATAATCGCCGTTTAATAATTTACAATTACAGTTAATGCCCACTTTTTTCGTTTAACAAATATATACATTCATTATTTTCGTATTTTTAAATTTTCCAGCAGAAAATAGGCTGGTGCGCGTTCTAAGACTGCGATATTTTTTATTTATATAGTATTCCTGTGGATTTTAAATTGCATTTTCTTTATGTGTTTAAGATAACTTAAAGCTTTATTATACTATATATATATATATATATATATATATATATATATTCTAGAAAAAAAAGATGAGAATGAAAAAATGTTTAAGATACAATATTTATTAGACCATCAACAGTTGAGAGCAAGTAGCTTCATAGCCTTAATCCATTGGTGTTCAAAGATAAACTGTATTTATTTTGACGTGTTTAAGGTGCAGCATCTCCCTGATTCTACTCTCTAATCTCAACATAAGACTTTTCACCTTTGATCTTTATTTTACTTTAATTTGTTTTATTTTATGTAAAATTTTCAAAGTTAAATGTTGCCAAAAATATATACAATTACATTGTCGGTTTCACTCTATCCTCTGATGAAAAGAGTTTATCTTTGAAAATCCATGGATTAAGGATATGAGGCTGCTTGTTCTGAACTTTTGATGTTTTAATAAATATTGTATCTTTACAATTTTTATTCTCATCTTTCTATCTATAGAAGTATTGCCCTATTCAATATATTGAGCTTTATAGTATCACGATAGTTATTATTACACGATAATTCAATTATCTTTAATTTAATTCAACATTTTAATATATATCTATATATATATATACATATATATATATATATATATCAATATATATATATATATGTATATATATCCATATATATATATATATATATATATATATGCATTAGTAGATAAATTAGTATAACATTATTGAACAATATTAGTGAAAGAAATTTGATTACATCATTAGTTGTATTTTTATTTTATTAGTAACGCTATCAGTTTATGTTGAATGGAAAGAGATAGTTATAAAGAGAGCATGTATTATTGAGAGAAGGACTCTTCTTCACACAGTCTGTTTTCTCTTATTTGTTTTCCCAACAGTCAGTTTTTGATTTAGTGTAAATTCCACTTCATAAAAAAGCACTCTACAGTGGAACAACAATCTAGATACTTCAGGTTAAAAAAGAGATCTGCTTCATATACTGAGGACAGAAAAGACTAAAAAGACGTTGTGTTTGTTCGACGTACATACGTTTTCCCCCGTTTTTATATGTCAAAATCCTTCCATAGAACTATGTGGTGGCAATTGTGGTTACACTATTATTATCAATCATTTCCACTTAGCATTCTGATTCTGATCGGTTGATCCTCAACAGAGTAAATATCATACACTTTTTTATCAAGCAGGACATGAGAGCTGACGCTTATATATTGGAAGATTATTTCTAAACGATATCATGCTTCTAAATATTGCTCTTTATCAAGTGTATTCTGTCGCCCTTAGTGCTTGATTCGTCTGGAAAAACGTCAAGTAATTTCATAGTTATTCTCAAAAGCATATGTTTCCACTAGTGTGTCCTGTGTCAGTGTGTTTCTTCGATTCTATTCGGAATCACACTATTTTTATTCACTTCCGTTTGTTTTTTTACCCAATTCTTTTTGCGCATTTCTTTTGCTCTACTTTTATAACCACTTTTTCTATTACATTATTTGTCAGGACTTAATGTTTTTCTCTCCCCTGAACTGTCACATTGTCAAGCGTAAAGCAAATGACGAATCGCATACTTCTCTTCTCCTAATACAAAAAATGTTACATAAAAAAGCTAAACCTTCATTGCTCCACTTTAGAGTAAGAGACGCTTGGTGTCTTCCTGAAAATATTGCACGAGAAAAAGTGACGTAAGATTGTCTCGGCTGTCTTCTCGCCGACGAGAGAAACATTTGACAATGAAAAGCAATACATGAATTTCCCTCATTCTGTTTGGCAAAAAAATATGACACCAGATTACTATAGCCTCAGATTTTTTTCTACTCTCGTCAACATTGATTTGTCCTTATCGATCGTATTAAGTAGTTTAAGGTCTTCTAAAAGAATCCGACAGGCATTTATTTATCAATAAAAAACTACTTTTGGATTCATGGATGGCCTGAAAGAATCTTGGTTAAAGAGAAAAAATATACGTGGTGACGGCTTCCGGGTCTTAAATCGGAAATTGACAAGCGGTGTTTATCAAAAATCAGTTCCTTATAATTTCATACATATTAGACTTTGGCGGATGTATTTATGATACTTCCTAAATAGACTTAACCAAATAAATGTCACTATAAATTCTAAGTCCGAGTAGCATGCTCGTGAATCCACACGTTAATAACCTTTAAATTAATACACCCCCAAACCAAAATGTGTGTGATTATTTGTAATAAAAAACTACTTAAAAATGTTTCACTTGATTATTACTAATAAATAAAACATAAAATATCCAATCATAAAAAACCCAATTTAATATTGTATGCTATAATAATTTAAAACAATAGTAAACACAATTGTTAATTGCTCCCTTAATGTAAGAGAACCATCCTACCTCAAATATAATGGGTAACTGTTTTTGACAAATATCGATTTTACATTTCGGATTGTTAAACCGGAACCCTTCACCAATAAATCTTTGTTTCATAAACGACACTTCTTAATTGTTATCCATCTCTCTTTAATGGTAGCCTAGTCTAACAATAATTGACGAGGGGGATATATTGGTGCAATAAACGCAGCATATTAAGTGTATCTATCTTACTTATTGACATAGTAGTTATTAAAACAATACTATGTATTACTAATGCAAATTGTTTATGTATTTGTTTGAAACAGAAACTCTACTATTAGTTCTTTACCTTGAATTAGAAATTGTATTATAACTTTGATTACTAATAGATATTTTGTAGATGCAATTCTGAAACCGCAACTATGCTATTGCTCTTATGTCTGAAATCGAACATATACTATTACTTATATTACGAATAGAGAGTTCGAATATATGTGTTTTGAAGTTAAACTAAACTAGTACGCATATATCTATTAGTGAATAGAAATTAATAAATTAAAAAATGATGTTTTGTATACAAATGAACTGTTCAAAAATATGTGTGTGATATTAGATACATTATATGTATTGTATGATCATTTGATAATATATATTTTGTTTGTTTTGATAATATAGTTTTAAAATCTTTAATTTGTTTCTTTTGATTTTCGTATTTTTTGGTTTTCTTTTGATATAGACTAATTAATTAATCTATTTGTTATTATTATGCATTTTATTACATTTTATTGGTTATTATATTTTCAAGAAGTATAATTAATTGTGGGTTTCATTAACTTAGTTTATCGAATTAATGTAATTTGTTGCTAACTTTAGGATTTTAAATTTAGTTTAGGCCTAATTGAATCTATTTGCATTCGGGTTTTAACTGTAAGACAGTGTAAGGGGAGTAGCACCTCCTGTTACAAAATGTGTGTATTGAATGATAATTGATTCATAGATTCAGTCGGTAGAAGTCTGTGACAATAAAAGTGTAAAACTTTGGGAATTTCCTTGTTTTTGTACATTTTGTGTATATGAAGTTTCATCTTACCCCTATTAAGGGCATATGATTTCAGTATACTGGCATTTATCATGGAATGTCACTACGTTTGTAAAGGCTATGCCTCAATACTATGGTCATGTTTAAGTTTTTTTTAGAATATTCTGGAAAACTAAGATATAGGGTAAGCTGAAATTAAAATGCCTTCAACTAGACCCTAGAACTTCTATCTCTGCCAAAAATAAGCTGAATCCATCAAACATTTGATGAAATACAGTGTGGCACATACGTACGTACGACGTATGTACACACATGTAACATGATTTCATGATCTTTCTTTCTTGATCTCTGGGTTGCCTTGACTAATGATGCTTAAATTCTACACACTTATAGTACCTATCAAATAGAAACTGTGTGCAAAGTTTTAACTAGTTTGGTTTAATGATGTGTGAGTTATGATTGATCAAAGAAATGAGATTTTCAGCATAGGGCATTCTTGTAGTCTATTAAGGGATGGAGCGCTCTCGTGCCTCCCTTGATATATATATATATATATATATATATATATATATATATATATATATATATATATATATATATATATATATATATATATCCATACTAAACCTCAAAAGCCGCAGTCAAAATTAATGGTGAATTTGGTGGTAGAGAAATATAACTTCACGTACAAGCGTCATCTAAAAACGCAATACAAACAGATAGTAATTATTATAAAATGCGCATAAGCAGATTCACAAAACACACACGAATCGAATTCTTGAAGGAATATCAAGTAAAAGAAAGTAAAAAAAAATCGGTGGAAATCCTTGGGAAATAATGTCGGCGCTGTAATGAATTCTTGTTGTTTGGAACAATGCCTTCAAATTGTCCCAAAGACACGTTCGTCAACACCGGCGCCACCGACTTCCCTAAATTTCTTTTTTTTATTCAACTCATTCTATCTTTGCCTCTTCGGCGCCATTTTCAACTTGAGACCCATTTCTGTGTTTGTCTTTTTCTCCCACACATGTGCCTGAAGCTACATTCTTTGTTTTTATTTTTCATTTGGGTAGGGGAAGGGTCATAGCAATGCAACACTTTTACTGTGATTTTGATCGGTGTTCATCTTTTCTCACGAGATGGCTTCTCATATTTCCCCAGTGAATAATATGTTTGTTTTTTTTCTATATCCTTATTCTTACCGGATGATCAAACTTGGTTATTTCCTTCGCTGTTTTCTTGATTGTAACCTTTCTGTCACTCTATATTTTGGCGTTGTGAGTATTACTCTTTTTCCCGTTATTCTCACTTTCATTATTTTTCCTTTTCCAATCATTGATGTTCGAGGCGTTTCCGATTGAAGATCTGTTCTCAGTCTTTTATTATTTGTCTCTCTCCTTTTCTCTCCCTCTCCCCTCTTTCACGTTTCATATTTCTATTTTTCCTCTGTATATTCTATTCTTTCTATCACTCTGTTTTCTTTTCTATCACTTTTCTATTTTATCTTTATATCCTTTTCTACATTGTATGCGAGTTCTCTTTCATTGCTTTCACCTTGTTTTTTTATTCTGTTTTCATGTTTTTATTCTTCTTATTCATTTCTTTCTTTCCCTTCTCTCACACTCTCCCCTTCTCTATATGTCTCTCTTCTTTATTTAATTATCTTAATGTCGTGTTCCTTCTATTCTCCAGCTCTTTCATTTTTTACAAAATGTTGTCTTTTTTGTTTCTTTTTAACTATACGAGCCATGTCAAAAAAGTATCCGACATTAGGCAAGAAAAAGTATTTCAAATACGAGACAAGGTTGGAACCCTAATCCCCTTCAAAGTAGGTACCTTGTGCTAGAACACACTTAGCCCACGGATACATTCACTGCCGGAAACACATCTGGAAGTCTTATTTTGGCATTGTGTTCATCTCCGTCATGGCTTTAGATTCAGCAGGTGGTTTGAGAAGATGCGATGTGTAACACACATTTAAGAGTGGGTGGTTGAACCGATTCAAAAATGGCTTTACATCAGCAGAGAGTGGGTAGCGTTCTGAGACACTCCAAACTTGTCGGAGTGCAGCTGTTGTTGAGAGGGTTCGAAAAAAGAGATGATGCGGAACTCATCTGCGGAGATCAACACACTAACAAAATAGACTTCCAGATATGTTTCCGGTAGTTGATGGATCGGTAGGCTAAGTGAGATAAAGCTCCCAACCCGGTCAGGTATTTGAAATATTGTTTCTAGCCTTAGGTCGGATACGTCTTAGACAGGTCTCGTATAGTCTCCGATCATTATTTTGTTGCGTATTTTTCGTCTCCCCGTCGTTATTTCTGCCTTGTTCTTTTTCATTGATACTTTCTATAAATGTTAGTGCATGTTTTTAATATGTCTATATTTCATGCATTCTCTACTATTGTATTGTTACTGCACATCCTTTACTATTTTTTGTTATTAATTTCGTCTCTTTTTATCTATAATTTTAAATGATTCCACACTGTTCTTAAACTGCCAATACAACCTGTCACGTCCAGATGGTTATATCCACTTGCATTATTTTTTAAATGAGCTTTCTAAATGAATCAAGTTTTTAAAGTTTATTCAATTTCATCTTGATCATTTTCATATTGAAGCTTATTTTGTACATAATACACCTTTATATCATCTCGTTCCAGTAACCTTAATTTATTTGATCACTGGTATACGGGATGGATGATCGTACTTTTCCATGAGATAGTAATAAGTAGTGCATTAGGATATGTGTGTTATATATGATTTAACAGTTGCATCTGTTTAAAATTAAGTATGCATATGATTCGCCTTATATAAAATTGTCATTAGATTAGATTAGCAAAGTTAATCTCCGGACCAGCGATAGTAACTATATATGTGTGGACATATTATATGGCTATTCAATAATGTCGTCATTTTATACATTTCCATGTATAGACATATTAATCATACCCTCTCTACAATTAGCCTAAAGAGGCACTTATTTAAGGGTATATATATATACAGGGTGGGCCAAAATAAGGGTCCTATCTTTAAATTTGAATAACTTGAATTTGAATAACTTCCACAAAATAAAAGTTAAACTCACCAAACTTTATGTGTGTGTAGACTGACCCTTCCGAGATTTTTTGAAATAAACAAAACAAATTTTAGCCGAAAAACACTTCTTAAAACTTACATAAACTAAAGTATTGTTTTTTACACTGTTTTGAGTTTTTTAAGCAAAAATAATGTTTTCTAAATGAGGGTACGTTCCTTAGGGCTAATACGGCTCATGCTTGCTTCGGAAGGGGTCCTTTATTTATTCTAAAGAAAAAAAAATCAATAAATAAAAAAGTTATGAATTTTTAAAAATAGGACCCTTATTTTTGGCCACCCTATATATATATATATATATATATATATATATATATATATACATATATATATACAGATATCCACACATATATTTATGCATATATATATATATATATATATATATATATATATATATATATATATATATATATATATATATATATACATATATATATATATATATATATATATATATATATATATATATATTCATTAGTATCTCTCCTCCAAGAAATACACAAATATTTATAAACAAAATATATTTATGCGTTGTCTGGACTTCAAAACACATTTTTTCAGCTCAATGTGTGAATCTTTAGATCAATCAGATCTATCACAAAAATAAAAATAAACAGAATTGTTTCATGTTATTTATTTATTCTAAAAATTCAAAATCAACTATATAATTGGCTTACGATCGTTGTTTACTTCAATTTACGATATATATATATATATATATATATATATATATATATATAGAGAGAGAGAGAGAGAGAGAGAGAGATTTGGATTTTTCACTTAGAAAAAAGATTATTCAGTGAAGACCGGGATTATTCCATTAAAGACAAGCTCGATGATACTTGATTACAGGGTACAAGGCATATATATGTGATGTCACAACCAGGCTGCTCTGTTTCAATGTAGATATCTTCCAATATTTCTTTTTTAATTGGATTCGGAATGTATAACCAACATCTACAAAAAACATAACTGCCCTCCCTCTGATTTAAGATAAATTCTGATTAATAACACTAAGGTTATACATTCAAAACCCAAACTTCTCTCAGCATTTATTAATATCAAAATACATTGATATCCTGTTCCTAGTATATAGAAACGCACTTCAATTTGGATTTTACAAAATCATTCTATAATCGTATGTGATTAATGTACAACGTTACATTAGAATACTTTCGACGCACTAGATAAAACAGTTATTGATCTAATTTACCGTTTTGTTGTGATGGGTTGCATCACACTTTTATTATCAGGTGACTTCCGTCAAACACTTCAAATTGTTTCCTGTGGAAGTGCGAACGTTTAATTATATTTTTTTTGTTTTAATACACTATTGTAACATCATCTAAAACACTAGAATGCATATCAATAGCAAAGCCTGGTAAGTTTGCATCCCTGCTTCTAAAATAGATCATGGTACGATTGCGACGACTAATTTATACCTGATTACTCTAGGTATTACATTTTTTTTCATAACGAGCAGAAGTGAATCGAAAAGTTAAGCCAATCTAGCGCAACTTAGGTTTATCGAATATATCCTAAAAATTGTAGATTACATGACATCTACCAAACATTTATTGATGAAATTCCAGGTGACGAACAAATTTTCATTTTTCTTGATGCTACTGCCGATTATTTCCAGGCTAAGCTATACACGACATAACTTTAAACTCCTTTAGAAGTGTCTGGTATGCGAACACACAAATTAACGTTAATAGTTGGATATCCAATTATTTTCATCCATAATCTGTAATGCAACGTATTTGCGTGTTAAACGTGTGATAGAAGCTGTCATGGTGACTAATATTGTAATACACGAACTGGTTCCCTTTCTAGAACCACCATTATGCTATCAGGTTCCTTTAAATTAAAAGGTTTCAGCTCACAATTAAAGTGTGTTTTGCAAAGACGATTAACAAATCTCAAGGACAATCGTTGGCAGTGGTTTGTCTAAACCTGACGTCACCTTGCTTGAACAGTTTTATGCAGGGTGGTCAGAGGTTTGCTACGCACAATGTATAAACATATTGGAACAAGTAGGGTAACCATAGAACATTGTTGATTAAAGACTATTGCATAGCGCAGACTCCTTACCACGTTTTGCCATGGATAAATTGTATGAAAATACATCTAAACATATCATTTGCGATAATCAAAACAAACAAATCTCGTGAAATTAATTAGAACACACATGATTTTATAGAAAATTATGCGCATCTTAAAACGTGGTCTCCGAAGCCATTTTGTTTGTCTGTTTTTCAAAGTTTTAAAATTGCTTAAAGATGTTTCTCAGAACTTTTGTCAAATGGTATCATATAAGCGACAACGATCGTCACAAAGTTCACATATTAAAAACGACACGTTGTCCATTTTACACCGTACGGCAACCAAATTCTGGTCCTTACGTAATCAACATTGAAGTTAATAACTACTATCACGAAAAACAAACGTATAACTTGTATTTGATTCATAATTTCTTTTCTTTGAATGCGATATGTGTTATCGTCCGAAATTATTAGAAAAATAAGTAAACGAAAAAAAATTATATTATTTGTAAATAAAAATATTTGCATCTTAAAACGTGATCTCTAAACGCATTGTGTAAGTTTGTTTTAAGTTACATATATATATATATATCATTTTTTTTAATTATTAATATTTCAAGGGTATCTACATACGTACACACTTCATCCTTCTAGAATGATCAGTGTAGAGATAACCATTCAAGTCAGTCATATTTTACTCATTATGCGATAATCAATGAATAAATGGCTACAGATGAAATGAGAAGTTAACACTATAAATATTTCAAAGAGGCGGATAGCTATAGACAGCCATCATAACAGTGTTTACTAGGAAATACACATACATCGACGGAGTCCCTGTATAATAATTCACGAAAATGTACAATTTTTAATATCATCTATTCAACTAGTTTTATGTCAACCTTGATGTACTTCAAAAGTCGCATCAGGAATACACTTGGACCAGTCCAGAGCATTACGCGCCCCTCAAATCCTCCAGCAAGGAATTGACAACAAGTAAGGCTCAGCAGATACGGAGATGAGTAGAACACTACTCTGACCTCTACTCCTGACAGGACACTGTGTCCTTATCAATTCCTGAAGACATTGAACATCTAATAACTTTGGAGGAGCCAGATGCAGAGCCAACCATAGTGGAGCCGGACAAGGATATTCAAAGTTGGGTTCAGACAAGGCTCCAGATAGTGACATTAGTCCCCATACCTTATCAAGCACTGCAGGACTATTCTATCAGTGTTGGCAAAAAAGAGTAATACAACAGGACATGAAGAACGCCAAGAACAAGGGTTAGAGAAACGAATGTAAAAACTACAAAGGCATATCCCTCCTCAGCATTGTCGGCAATGTCTTTGCTCGGATAATCTTGATCTCTCTTCAGAAGCTGGCAGAACGTGTCTATAATGAACTACAGTGCGGTTTCCAAACCGACAGATCACCAGTGGGCATGGTTTTCTCTCTCCGCTAACTCCAGGAGAAGTACAGGGAACTGCATAGATCTCACGTGTTAACTTGTCAGCAGAGGCCGTCTGTTTAAGATCGTTCCAGAGATTGAATTTCCACCGAAGTTGAAATGCATAATAGAGTCCTTCAATATCCACATGAGTGGGAAAGTCCAGTTCTGCGTGAGCCCATCCAACCCCGTAAATATATGCAGCGGGGTCATACAAGGATGTGCCCTTGCGACTACTCTCTGCGGGATCTCCTTTTTTGATATCCTCCTGAAGCAGGTGTTTGGCTCTGCAACCGAGTGAATGTATATGTGTACCAACTCAAACGGCAGGCTATTCAACCTATTCCGCCCCAGAGACAAAACAAAAGTACGCGAAGTTCTGATAAAGCATGCTGTTTGCTGATGACACAGCAGTTGTGACGCACACCCAGCAGTAAATGCAGGCACTGTCGGACTGCTTCTAAAACGCCTACAAGGATATTGGGATTACCATCAGCCTGAAAAAGTCAGGCGTCCAAGAGCAACTTACGAAGGTAGCACCTGTCTTCACTATTGATGATTATGAACTCGATGTCGTTCCCCAGTTAACGTACCCTGGCTCTATGATAACCTACAACCTCCATCTGTCACTCAAATTGAATAGAGATCATGGATAGCAGTTGCAACACTTGCTACTATCACATAAAATGTGTGGAAGAACCCCAAGCAAACAGTAAAGAAAAAGATGACACTGTACCACGCCTGCTACATGAGCACACTGCTGTTTACCAGCGAGTCGTAAACCACGTACACCAGACTAGCGTGGCGAGTCAACACCTTCTACTTGCGAGGTTTCTGCTATATCCTTGGTATATCTTGCCAGATAATGTATCCAACGCAGATGACTTATTCCGCACAAACCTTCCTTATATGGTCACCCGCATCTGGCAACGCAGACTACGCTGGGTAGACGATAGTCACCGCGTGGTAGATGAGCGCATTCCACAGGGCATCCTGTATTGAGAGCTGGCGTCTGGGAGGAGGTCTACTGGCTTCCGCCACACCGATGTTATGAGGGGAAACAGGAAGGCGATCAACATTGGCATTGGCTCTTTGGAGAGCACTGCAAATAACAGCCCAATAACGAAAGAAACCTTCAACATGCATGTAAATTGAGGGAAGAAAAAGCTGATAAACGTTGCTGCAGTAAAGTGCATACGCGAAAAAGAGAGAAACAATGACAAATCCCAAGACCACCTATGTCTCTGACCTTTGCGAAAAACTGCCGCTCTCGTCTTAGTCTTTTCAGCCACCAGCAGTTCTGCTCCAGTCGAGCAGACAGTCGAAACTACTAGGCTTAAGATACCTGAACCATGTGTAAATGACAGATACAAGCATTCTACTACTATTACTAAAACTACTTCTAGTATGACTACTACTAATATATAAACCCATATGTACTTGAAAAGAGAGACCAATAAAAACGTGTAAATTGATGCTTTGTGCTG
>OY744516.1:193315213-193395213 GCA_963556195.1 Sepiola atlantica
GCACAAAGATAAGCGCAATCTGGCCTACACAATATGTCTAAGCATCCCCGTCTGAATTCCCCGGTTAGAGCGTCTCAGATTACTAGCAATAAACTAACCTATTGTAACAGAAAAGGGAAACCATGTGAGGGTTGACTTCCTAACATAACGATAGAGGAGCCCGACATGAACAAAACAACTCTATGACTGATTAGTATTATTATTATAGAATAGTATTTCGACCCGTCCCCTGACGTTGCCCGGGAAAAATGTAAATTAATCAATTAAAGAGGTCACATTTTGAAATTGTTTCAGGGGGAAAGGAAGGAAGAAAGGAATATAGAAAAGAGGGAGACGAAGTTGTAGTAGTCCTCCTGCCCATGCCATGATACCGGTATTTACTCAGAATATTTCTTTGGGATTTAAAACTGGCACTATCTAAAATTAACGAGGCCGACGATTATCGTTGTTTAGAAATGCCATTGTTTTAGCGAGGATGGAAAAATGGAAAAAGAAAAAAAATGAAAAAAAGAAAAAAAGAAAAAAGAAATGAGAAAAAAGAAAACAGAAAAAAGACAAATAAATATGCTTTCTGTGCACTTCTAAAACACATCAATAAAATTAAGGAGCCTGCAAAGTAGTAGTAAATTACAGGGCCGGCGGGACAGTTATAAAAGTGTGAGGGGGTCTCCAAAAATATGTGGGGGGGCGGTTAAACACATGCATATCGACTTAATTATAGATGACCGTCAAGTGGGGGGCCCAAGTCAAAAAGTGAGGGGATTGAGCCCCCCCCTCTGCCCCCCGGTGCCGCCGTCCATGAATTATGTTTGTTTGAAGAGAAATGACAATATTCATAATATGTTAAGTACTATATATTACAGTATATTCTTTTCAAAATCCTACATGATTACGTTGAATATAAAACAAATCCTACCCATAGTGGACTGCGGACGTATAACAATGTTTTTAAAAAAATGTGTGAGACGATTGGAATCGAGTCATAAATCACTCGGTATTTAAGCTATGCTGTTAAATTTGAGGCCACGAACGCGAGTATGATATTTAATCCAAATTAGGTTATATAAACCAAAACAGCCGGTTGCTGGCACGTGTTATAATTTGTGATACACCATAATGCGACCAAATCTAGGGGCTATTATTCGCACGTTTTTGATCGTTTCTGTACAAAGAATCGACGTGTTTTCAATGTTTGGATAGTATGCGTGTGAAATAGGTAGGATTCAGGAAATGTAAGATTTTTGGATTTATTTTATGTATCTTGGCGTATATGGACTTAATTCGGAAGTCGAGTCGCTGAAGAAAGTGTAGCCGCCATGTTGAGTGTCGAACTTCAGAAGCTACTATGTTCGTTAATTGCATTCTCTAAAATCTTGAATAAGTGTAAACGTTTACGTATTAATTTTATGTAACGTAATCCGATATCCTCAAATAATAATCGAAATTAGCGAAAGCGTCCATTAAATGTTTGCGTAATGTTTTGTATTATGTAGAAAATTAATAGCATAAGAATTGTAAATACTAACAGACACTTTATTCAATAGACGTACATCATCAGTTCGCGGTGACGATTGGGTGAGAGTCAGTACTTAAATGTTCAACAGAAAAAAAATGTTAGCTACTACCTATATGGAGTACGTTTTGCGGAGAGTCGAAGACGGTGGGCCAAAAGTTATATTTAGTGTTAGCTGGAAGGAAAATAATAACATATTTACTAAAACACTATCGAATGAATGGGCGTAATGTAGTAGTGAGTATAATAACTTGTGATGCATGTGGGTAGTTTCCTGTTCTTCGAGAACATACATTAGGAACACCGTCTTAACTTTATATATTATACAACACTTACACACACTTCATCTCTCGCTCTCTCTATCTCCCTCTCTCTCTGTTTCTCTCTCTCTCTCAATATATATGTGTATATATATATATATATATATATATATATATATATATATATATATATATATATATATACATATATAACACTTCTGGCTAAGAGGTTAAACGCAAGATGAGGTGTGGTCCTAGAAGTCATTAAACAAGGATAAGCGCAATCTGGCCTACACAATATGTTTAACCATCCCCGTCTTAATTCCCCGGTTAGAGCGTCTCAGATTATTAGCAATAAACTAACATATATATATATATATATATATATATATATATATATATATCTATATATATATATATATATATATAGTAAGCAATGAAAATATATATGACAATCAAGCTACACATTTAGCATTTAGCCTGACGATTCCCCCGGGGGATGAAACACGGGAGCCTCTGTGTAGCTTGATTGCCATATATATTTTCATTGCTTACTACCTAGCTCTACTTACGTATCGAGCACTGTTGAAGTAAATACTAAAAACTGACACATAAAAAATTATATCTCTTTATAATATTTTATGTGGATACATGAAGTACTAATATATATATATATATATATATATATATATATATATTACCTATCTTGCATAGACTTGAAGCTGACGATATGTTTTTATTCATAGTGTAAACTATACTGACATAATGTAATATATTACCTGACAGAAACTAGAACGAAATACACATTAGTAATACATCAAATTATAGGAATATAAAGAAAAATAGAGAATCACATTAAAATAAGAAAACTATTGAATCATTTCTCTGAGTCAAGGACATGTGTAGCAATGGAAAACGTTGATCTCCCCTGAACAGTATTTATGAGAGAAGAAGTACTCTACTAATTATCATGGAAGTAACATCAAATCTCATTCAACGAGAAACCTAATTTATTTTTATTTTCGGTTCTCTGTAGCATGGCCATTTATTTTTGGCCTCTACCATCTGAATACGGTTCGGTGTTCTCATACTGTTCGTCTGTTTGCATGTGATACTGAACTGGTGATTTTACGCATGTTAGTTGTAAACGCTAGCTGTATCATGGAATCACTGGTCAATTTACCCTGGACCTTATGTTGTTACACACACTAATCAAACCAGAAAACATTACACGCACCAAAAATGAAAGCCCTGGCGCCCAGCAGAAATAACTAATATTTTGATGGGCAAGTGCCTTATTGATAGCCAACATGATCGTCATGCTGGGAATATTAACACTTCTTCTTTCAAATGGCAGAACCCACTGAGCAAATACAGGTAAGAAGATATGATCAGCATTATAAAGCACAAACCACCGACAAACATGAATTAGTCACACTTGAAAATATTCTAGTAATCTATTGCTATTACAAAAGCCAGCCCATACAAAACCACTGCGTATATCTCATGAATAATGAAAAATATATTATGCACTCCTGTAAAGAACCAGAAGATCCTAGACTAAGACTAATCCATAAAAAAGAATGGTTTGTTTTGATAAACATAACCGGAATTTGCGAAAAGCTTAGAATAACGAATAGATCTTCACTCTGAAACATTACACTATATAACTAATTAAATAATATGAGCACATTACAAAAAAAAACATATACTATACTGGAGCATGGGAATCAGAAGGTGAATGCATAAAATCAATTATGGTTCTCATGCAGTTTACTGACCTCGTTATCGTCGGCACATTCCGGCAGGTTACGTAAACCGCCGGAAAGTGCAAAAAACAGCGTGTTTTTTTTGTGTTGAAAACGCTGGCCAATGTTCAAACGCTTGTAACCAGTAATACTCTAAGGAAACACAGTTAAATAGAGAGGAAAACACTGAACGTAATGAAATTGAAAATATATTCATTTTGTTACGAAATAAATACAATGAACAATTAATAGAAACATATGTTATTGTGTAAGAAACTTAAAAGATGAAGGACAAAAAGTTAAATCAAAAGAAAAAAAAACCGTATACTACGGTAAGTTTCCTGAATAAATATTTTTTTTAGCGAAGAAAATACAGTGCAACAACTGAAAGCCAAAATGTTTTTTTTAAATATTTGTCCGTTACCAATTCGATTTCAACATTATAAGGGTTAAGTAGTTTTTTTTAGTTAGGGTTAGTTTACGGTCAGGGTGTTTTTGCTTTGGTTTAGGCTAGGGTTAGCGTGTTTACCTTAAGTTAGGGTCAGGGTGTTTTTCTTATAGCTGAGTGTTAGGGTGTTTTGTTTGCAGGTTATTGTTAGGGTAAGTGTGTTTTTTTGGTTAGGCTTTTAAGGTGTTTTTTGGTTAGGCGTTAAGGTGTTTTTTCTGTTAAGGTTAGGGTTAGTATTTTTGGTAACAAATTTACTGTGGGCATATATACCGATGCCATAAAGAAAGAAAGGCTAAAAATAGTAAAGGAAGCGGGGATCCTCCAAGAATACCTGTCCTTCAAATCATGTTTTTCTTTTCAGGTTACATGTATGTACAGTTTACACACGTTCGCTAATTATTCTAACAGTTTCCTTTCCAGGCAAAAGCCAATAATTGCTTCAGGAGACTTAATCGTTTGCTCAACTCGATTAAATTCCTGCGTACTTGAACCATTTTTTTTTAATTGTTGACTTTTCCGCAATATTTTCATTGCGTTCGCGAATTGTCGGTTGCTTCGATTTCACTGGCTCAATGTTTCGGCACCTACCGACGGTTTACGTAACCTGTCGGAATATACCTGTTTTAACGCAGTCCATAAACTGCATAGGTACCTAAATTATTAAAGAGGGCAAAAAGAACACTTCCCTTCCTGCTGACTGTGTTTCTCTTACCTAAAGCCTTGGTATTTTAACACTTAAGACCAATAGACATCTCCTATGTTTGTGATAATCATTTGCGTTCTTGTTAGCTCCTTAACTGAATTCCATTAATTAGTTACACGCCTTGTTTGGAACCATTTCCATGAAAAAAATACGACCATGTTGTAGTCAGCTACAAGCAAGATCGCGACATTGTTTTTAACTGACGAATACGTCTAGGTAAGAACATTTCCTCACGGAAGCTCCGTTTAGTTTTACGTACACAAGGGGGTTAAAAAAAGGTTGATAATAGTTGTAGTTAGACGAGTATTTTTTTAACTTTGTTTACAAGGAGCAACTATTGATTAGAACTAAGTCAGGCACATACGTGTAAATTAACGATACAGGAGAAAAAAATCTAGCGACATCTCCTATGTAAAAAAATGTATGAAAAGGAGACAAGAGGACGTGATCCAATATATTTCGAAGTCTGTGTTGTACTATGGTATAGGGTAGGTCGATTTTACACTTTTTTTAAATATTAAAAAAAGGCACGTACCGAAAGTTGTATATAGACCTATTAAATACTCATGCAAAAAATTAGATCAAAAACTTCAGCGGTTTTTTTAGCGTTTGGTATCAAAGATCGTAGACAAGAATATACTGAAAATTCCTCGTTTTTGCAAGATTTGCTTGAATACTGGTGTTAAAACCAAATAATTTGTGCATTTAAAATCAGCGAATGTCCTTTTATTTTATAAAAATGATATTAATTAAAGAAATCTTCAAATTAAAAATTTGCCCCCCCCCCCTCATTTTCAGTATCTGCTTTTGTAAACTACCTTTTAACGTTATGAATTAAACAGTAATATTTGAATACCTAAAAAAATGATTTTTTTCTGTTATAAGTGAAAATATAACAAGCAAAGAAATAAGGAAAAACCTAACACTATTTTAATGGAGCTTAATATTGAGTCAAATTGCTCCATATAAGACCCCTTAGACAAAAATGCTGGTCTCAATTTCTGACTCAAAACTTTGGCTGTAATGTGTTGATGCCTTGCTTCAAAACCATATACAGTTTGTGAACCTTCTGTTATTAACTTAACTGCCCGTTCCACGCCCTGAGAATGCCAAAAATGCAGCATAATTTTAAATCTATTAATTGTGTCCAATGTGTGGCATTAAAATTAATAGATGGTATTCTTTTTAATCTTTTTCTGGTTGACTCCTCACTCCTGAAAGAACACATTAATTAATTGAATTATTAAAAAATTCCAATCTGTACTGCTTTAATAATTATGGTGAAATTAGATAAAATCTTTAAAAATCATTCTATAAATTGGAATAAATAATTGAGTCAGAAATATATGAATAAATATTACTTACCTAATGGCCAAAATTCTTTTTAAAGCTTCTTCTCTTACTTCAATCTCTTCAGATTTAACCATGGAATATAGAAAGTTTTCAGGCAGTAAACAAAATGTATTACCTTGTATATTTCTAAATGTGATATCTTGGATTTCCTGAGGCTGCTCCTTAATCCTCTGGGTCATATTAAAAATGTGCACTTGCTGATTGTGGAATTTACTATTTCTTTTAATTTCAAACCAAGAAGTGGCATACACATTTACAATAAAATTTACTACATAGTGTAGTTTTGTCGTGTGCCTTTGTTGGTATGCACCACGAGTCCATAAACACATGACCCTGATGGCCAAAGTTAACCATCTTGCTTGGTTTAAAGGACCAATTTTCCAGGAGGTATATCTAGAGTCAACCTTACCTCTAGA
The DNA here is from genome assembly GCA_963556195.1 of Sepiola atlantica. Classification (NCBI taxonomy): domain Eukaryota; kingdom Metazoa; phylum Mollusca; class Cephalopoda; order Sepiida; family Sepiolidae; genus Sepiola; species Sepiola atlantica. The sequence continues at coordinate 193,321,655 of OY744516.1, forward strand.
AATACCTACTGTGTATTCATAAAGGAGTCTTTGGTCAGAACTAAGATCATGTATTTCATCAATTTTAAAAATTGACTCTAGAGGATTGCTAATAGTGGAAAATGATATTTGGGGTAAATCGTGGCAATCATTTGAGCATAATTTCCCCAGAGGGCCACTGAATGTTGTAGGGCCCTTTGCGCAACCATCTATGTTTTTAAATAGGGCTCTGAAAGGTAGTTCATTATGATGCAAAGAGCAACCAATTGTGTGAAGATTTTTATAGTTTTTTTTCTAAAATTGCAACCATTCCACCTTCGCAACCTGTGTTGGTATTAGTGTTGTCAACAAGTATAGCCTTGATACTGTTCTCACTGTGGAATTCATGCAAAACATCCACCACTTGATCTGCATGAACAGCACCTGTTGCACCACTATTAGGAAGAACTCTGTGTCAGATATTTACTTTCACATGGTGTTTCTTTTGTAAAAGTTAAATGGTGTTCTGGTCCCTTAGTTTTTTTCATAATTCTGTGTCTATTTTCATCCACAATTTCCTTATACATCAATGTGTCCTTATCAATTCTCCCATCAACTCCAATACATATAATATTTTAGGTGGGATAAAAACCCCTGGCTGAAATAGTTTTATTTGTCTACCTCCAACAAGGTAAGATGTGACACAAGGTCATGAAAGTGGGATTAGATAAGCCTGCGCTATAGAGGTGAGCACTCTGGCTATTAAAAAATTGACTGGGCAGCCCCGTCGGCATTCCCCTGTAGGGCGTCTCAGACAGTTAGCAATAAACTTACTCCTCCCCAAAGAGGGAAGGCAAAGCCTGGGAGGGTGAAACTCCTAGAATTGCACAGGACGGACAAGCCCCAATAGACCGGCGTAAATCCAGACCCAAAGGCCCGGACGATACCGATTTATTTGGTGAGGTAAAATCCCCTGGCTTAACTAGATTTTATTTATTTATCTCCAACAAGGTAAGATTGACACAGGAAAGTGGGATGAGAAAGCCAGTGCTCGAGAGGTGAGCACTCTGGCCATTTAAAAATTGCCTGGGCAGCTCCGTCGGCATTCCCCGGTAGGGCCGCCTCAGACAGTAAGCAATAAACTTACTCCTCCCCAAAGAGGGAAGGCAAAACCTGGGAGGTGCACCTCCTAGAACTGCACAGGACGGACAGACGGGCGTGAATCCAGACCCAAAGACCCGGACGATACCGGTTTATTTGGTGGGTTAAAAAACCCTGGCTGAACTAGTTTTTATTTATCTAACTCCCACAAGGTAAGGTGTGACAGAAGGTCGGGGAAGTGGGATTAGATAAGCCAGCGCTCGACAATTCAATATATATTTGTGATAATTACATTTGTAAACACAAAATCAACACGTGAATTCAAATTCGCTCGTTGAATTTTCAACCGGTGAATACCATAAAAAATATCCAATAAATAAAACGCCTATGTAAATAAATAATTATTTATATATAACATTAAATATTATAGTGTTTTATTCCTTTTTAATTTGAATATGTACATTTAGTTTCTTAAGAAAAGGAATAATAAACTTTAAAATATTTATTATTAAGTAATGTATTACTTTTTTTTGTTAAAACCCGGGTTTAATTTAAGGCGACACATCTGCCGGTGAAATCTAGGCTGTGAGAAAAAATCTCGATTTATTTGATCTTAAAGTTGCAATGCTCAAATAAATACAAAGTTTTGAAGAAAAATATTTCTTGTGGTAACTTTTGACATTATTTGGCAACTTTCTTCGAGTGCGATAATTTACAGTTTCAAAATCGACCTCCCCTACTATGGTAGGCGGGAAAGGTTGCTCTGAGCAGCATCCCATATGACGTGGCAATAGTACTCCATTATAATGTATTTAATTATTATACAGGTAGAAGATTGCATCAGGCATAATATACATTTGGGAGCAGAAGAATGATCAAACCATGATTCTTGCGACCTTAGCAACGTATTTGATGTGCGTGTCTTAATCCAAGTCTTAAGTGTAGAACAGGGTCTCCTCGACGAGAGAGAGAGAGAGAGAGAGAGAGATTGATTTCAATTACACTTACATATTTTCGGCACAAGTTCAATCTGCTAGCATGTGAAGCAATACACCCCCTATTCGTAATTCAGACAACTGTTAGTCAATAACACAGTAATGATACACTACGACTAAAAGAATGAAAATCTTAGAGGCTGTGTATATGAAGACCAGACGTCCCACAATAAGAAAACATTAATTATGAATCAAATCAAATCTATTTTAAAGTGCCTAGGCTATTTTTTTTCAAAAAGTTAAAGTTTAACCCTTTTGAAATATCGTAAACTGTAAATTTTAAATATTGTAAACAATTTTAAAAGTTGTTAAGTTTAATCAACCACGTGACTAACACGTGATCACATTCCAAATACGGAATCTAATCACACATACGTTATTTTAAAACGTTATAAATCTACCGCACAGCTCGAACTCAGCAGTCATCGATAGGCAAGTCCATCTTACCGCCTGAAACCGATTGAAACATGTCAATCGAAAGTACTCGCTAACAAAAATGGAACAAAGCAGCTACGGAGCCTACATCCGACAATTCGACAGGGATACAAGAAGGATTACCCTAAGAATCAAGAAGATGACAAAAATTGATATAACAAAAACATTCCGTATTATACAACAACGTAAGTCTTAATGAAAACATGCTGACTAAATACACACAATTATATATATATATATATATATATATATATATATATATATATACGACAGAGAGAAAAAAAGATAATGAGAGGATTAAATTGAAAATGAGGAAAATCTAAATAAGCTGATAGTAATGGGTGAGTTGGAGTCATGTATATAAAATATATACGGTGAAATTCTATAAAAGTATCAAAATGTTCATTTTGAAGAAATCATGAAACATGCTGTATTTCGTTTTTAACAAGTTAATCTATTCTTCATACTCATGAACTTATTTTTCTTTGTTTCATTATATATATGTATACATACATTGCGCAGGCTACTGGATATATAATGATACTAATTTGTATGAGATGATTGTTTAATAGAGTTGAGCTTAATCATATATCATCTTGACGTCAGCCTTTATGTTGCTAGAATAATGTCAAGGTGAAACTAGTTTGCTATGAAAATCCACTAGAACGAGTTAAATAAAACGTGTGTGATTGCTATACCGAATTGGTGTCAATAAGCTTTCGGGTTGTAGACCTAGGAACAATCAGAAGGAAGAACAAACCGAGCATGTGCAAACCCCTCAACGGCATTATTTTATTCGTACCTACAATGGAGTCGGTCAAATAAAATGTTCCCCCTAAACACATATACATTATGCAAAAATAACACAGCTTAAAGACAGTGACATCAATAAAAAGTTTTTTAAAAAATGACAATGGTGATGTTTTATAAACTGTCTTCATCTTCTATCATTTTCATTATTTGGATATTTCGGATTGCTGTTCCCGTCTTTGATGTTATGTTTCACAGCGTTTCAGCCGACGTAACATTCGACATTCTCTAGAGGCGTCGTGTTGAACTTGGAAGGTTTGATGTCAAAGAGGGTAATATGTATCAAATGTCGGAGTAAACAATTTATTTAATGTCGGAGTGAACCATTTATTTGCTTGCACTTGTTATCTTTAGCATGACCAAGTAAGAAGACTTAAGTAAATTGCAATTCCATTCTTAGTATCGCCTGCACTGAGGATTGTAAATTCAACATCCAGAATACCATCAGTTAGAACTAATTATTAATTATGACGTCATCAGTTGTGTCAGTGGTCAATGCCGGGGGTTACATCAGCCGAAACGGTGTGAGAATAACATCCAAGATAGTATTAGTAGTGCGATTAATCCAAATAATATAAGTTATCAATCCACATCTAAAGAATTACCAATCAACATATGTAATTTATTTGTTCATAAAAGTCGGGCAAAATTGTCTAAAATATTATTGATTAAAAATAAAACGATATCAACGCATACTTCTTCTGAAATTACTAAATGTGTTTAAGTGCTTCAAGTTCTTCACTTGAGATATGAGGTAAAAAACATATTTCTCTTGAAATTTTAAAAGCTTTCACATAATATATAATCATACTATAACATATAATTGACTTGAAAACGATATCGACGCATTATGTGTGTTACCGTATACAGATTCCTCTTAAGTCATTGAAACATGAAGGAGGACATTAATCTATTGCTTTCGATAGATATCGACCTCTCCTTAAACTTAAGGAACATGTTTTCATTTTACTTTTTTATAATTCACTCTTTTCAATCACACATTATCGTAGACGCCGTGCTATACTGCATACTGTTGTGAGTGTAGGTAACCGCCTATAAATGGCAATGTCTATTGTAACATTTAGTAAGATCGATATGGTTTAATTTATAAAGTATGTAAACAACGATAATAATGCATCAATGGATATAAAAACTTATAAATGCTCTCTGTACAAAGCTAAACACATACACCCACGCACACACACACACACACACACACACACACACCAATATATATATATATATATATATATATATATATATATATACATATATAAATTTGGGAAAGTTCATTTTTGATGTATATATATATATTTTATTATATATTTATATATATATATATATATATATATATATATATATATATATATATATATATATATATATATATATATATATATATATATATATATATATATATATATATATATATATATATACTTTACTTCTTCTCAAGCTGCATAGTTGTGACGACGGAAACAACGCTTAGAATGTTTAGATTTGACTGTAGGGTGACGCGGGTCTAGAGTTCGAATCCTGAAACCAGCGGGGTAATTATCTCTACCCTGAGGATTCCATACGATTGTAGCATATATCTATGTGGATATTAATTAAAACTGTTTAATATTAAATAATTGGTTAATATACTTATTTACGACTGGGCCCTTTAAGAGAAGTAATGATAAGCCTGTGAATTAATGCAAAAATGCGAGCTCAACCTACATGGGTTTGTTAAAAAGTATGGCACTACTATATAGTTGCTTGATAAGTCATAATATACATTACCTCCTTTCAATCTACATAGCTGTCACAACGACAGCAACATTTAAAATATTTGAGTTTAGTTAAAACTCACTCAGGTCTAGAGTTCGCATCCTTCGACTAGCTGGATAATAATCTCCGAACTGATGATTCCATAAGGATGAACAATATAAGTCTGTTGATTTTAATTAAATATGACATTATTAAATAATTGTACATATACATCTCTCTCTCTCTCTATCTCACTCTCACAAAAAAAAAAATATATATATATATATATATATAAAATTAATTATTAAAGACAATATATGTACTACCATATACCATCAGATCATTTTACTTTGTAGTCTCCTTTTAAGAGGACGCTCAATGCTTGTCAATTATTGATAACAGAGCTAAATATAAGAGAGTTTATATTATATTCTAATAACCATGGTTTATTTTCTTACTTTTGTTTTAATTTTTTCACATTTCCAAAAATTTAAAATTTCTGTGAGATATATTTTTAACGGTCTGTTTCATTTGCCTTGTGCCAAACAACATTTGTATGTCGATATCGTCTCTGAAACAACTACAAAATCATCAGAAAAAATTCAAAGAGTAAAAATCTTGGATCAGAGTGTCTTGAAAACACCTACACTATACATCAGTTTCATTTTAGGGTGAAAACAAGGAAAAAAGAATCATTGAAAGCAAACACTCACATGTGTGAGATCCAACTATTCCGTCATTTTGAATGTTTCGTTCAAGGCTAGTATCTCCTAAACATTAGTGCGAACAACTTAAAAATTTTAATTCGGTAATATTTCCTGAATTATTTAATAGGTTCTATAATCTATATACTACTAAAACTCTATTGTCTTGTATGTTTGCAATCAGCTTTAAGCTTTCCGGTTTTCAACATCCGGTTGCGCATGCGTAAATAGCATCGTCTTCCAATCTGTTATTCCAATTCCGTTAAACTCTTACGATTAACGAACGCATGAAATTTTTCATTCTGGAAATTTTTATATCGCTTTTAATATAAACAATTTTATTTAATTTCATCAAATAGTTTTTTTGTTTTCTTGACGACTAAAAACATTCAACGGGAGCACTTCGTAAAGTCTGTCGCAGTTTCAAAAAACCTCCTTCCTTTTAAAAAACAAAAACAAACAAACAAAACAACAACAATCATTATTAATATCAGCGATCGGTGAACGAAATCACTTCCCACTTTGCCTCTCATAGATTTCACCACTCCTACTCCCTCTGTTTTCGTTACGTGCGCGAGAAAGCTTAATCGGTAGATGCACACATTTCTATTACATTAAATAGTGTTTCCTTTTGTTGTTTTTTAAACAGCAAATATTTGAATCATATGTTTTACACATATTACATCCAAAAAAAAAAAACAATTATAATAAACAGAACGACTCATAGAAATCTATCTATATTCTTTTTTCATTTTAATACTTACATAGAAATCCTTCTGTTATGTAAAAAAAAAACACCTCCCACTTTGCCTCTCATAGATTTCACCACTCCTACTCCCTCTGTTTTCGTTACGTGCGCGAGAAAGCTGAATCGGTAAATGCACACATTTCTATTACATTAAATAGTGTTTCCTTTTGTTGTTTTTTAAACAGCAAATATTTGAATCATTTGTTTTACACATATTACATCCAAAAAAAAAAACGGCACATGTTCGTCTTTTCTCACAGTCCGTTTTTCACAACTTTTTAATGACCAGTTTTTTTTTTCTTTTTTCGGTGTACACTTACCTATCAGGCTGCTAGAGAATTCCGGGGTTTTTGGGAAAAAATTCAAATATTTTACATTTTAGGAGCGGGGATCAGTTTCCAATGTTAATTCACTTTTTGACCATCTCAATTTTTTTAAAAGTCTTTTTTTGGTGTACAATTACCTATCATGTCAGTAGAGAATTCCGGAGTTTTTGGAAAAAAATTTCAGAAAATTTAGATTTTAAGACGGGGGATCAGTTTTCAATGTAAATTCAACGTAGACTGATCCCCTTCTTTTTGACCATCTCAAATTTTAAAAATTATTCTTCTGCTTACAAGTACCTATCATGTCGCGAGAGAATTTCGGGGTTTTTGGAAAGAAATTTAAAAAAATTGAGATTTTAAGACCTAAAAAGTTGTGAAAAACGGACTGTGGGAAAAGACGAAGAAGACTGATCCCCCGTCTTAAAATGTAAATTTTGTTAATTTTTTTCCCCAAAACTCCGGAATTCTCTCGCGACATGATAGGTTATTGTAAGCAGAAGAAGAATTTTAAAGATTTGAGATGGTCAAAAAGAGGGGGATCAGTCTACGTTGAATTTACATTGAAAACTGATCCCCCGTCTTAAAATCTAAATTTTCTGAAATTTCTTTCCAAAAACTCCGGAATTCTCTACTGACATGATAGGTAATTGAAATTGTACACCGAAAAAGACTTTTAAAAAAATTGAGATGGTCAAAAAGTGGGGGATCAGTCTACGTTGAATTAACATTGGAAACTGATCCCCGCTCCTAAAATGCAAAATATTTGAATTTTTTTTCCAAAAACCCCGGAATTCTCTAGCAGCCTGATAGGTAAGTGTACACCGAAAAAAGAAAAAAAAACTGGTCATTAAAAAGTTGTGAAAAACGGACTGTGAGAAAAGACGAACATGTGCCAAAAAAACAATTATAATAAACAGAACGACTCATAGAAATCTATCTATATTCTTTTTTCATTTTAATATACTTACATAGAAATGCTTCTGTTATGAAAAAAAAACCTATTTTCTATATACCACAAGTGTCACGCTCATACATGAATTCCATAGCTAATATAACAAACTGACCCAACGGGTCACGGGTGGTCTAGTTTATTTATAAAGTTCCAGTTAACTTGAAGATAATTTATTTTTTACTAAAGTTACTTCAATGTTTATTTACGTCGTTAGGGTGCGAAACTCATTTAAGTACAGTATTTTAGACATAGTTTCATATTGTACGCCGTCCATACAATCATCTATTAAACAAATATTCTACATCGGTGTTTTAATAGAATGTATATAGTATTTATTAATAAATATTTTCTAACAATATTTAGATAAGTTTAATTTCTCAGGATTCTACACTCAAGTAGTAAGTTACTAATTAAAATGCGAAACAAAGGAAGAGGGGTCACTCAGTGGCAAATATATCCTCCTGTTAGTCAGACAACAATTCCGAAGGGGGTATCAAATATTTTTTTTTTTAATTTTATTTCTAAAAGAATTCTAAGGATCCAAAAGTAGGTTAACGGGCATCTGTACCTTAAAAAATAATCTTTACTACGTTTAAAATCCAATTCATACTATCAAGTGAACAGCGAATGTAAACATGAGGGTCTCACTTTAATGTTTACGCCAATTATTTGGTCGTGTTCCTCCTACTGTGTATGTATCAATATGCCTATTAATATACATTCACAAATATGTTTATTATCTATCAATAAATGTATACAATATACACATATATGCACACACACATACCCCCACACACACACCCACACACACACACACATATATATATATATATATATATATATATATATATATATATATATATATATATATATATATATATATTATATATTATACACATACGCACACACACATATAAATATTACTTCGGTATAATATGGACGATAAAAACTAAGTAGGTCTCTTTCTTCTAAAAAAACTAAAATTAAGTGCATATAAGTTGTTTAATATTTCTATGAACTTGCATGACATTTTTGTTAAAAGTATCAACCTGCGAAAGTCTTACAAATAAAGACGAAACGTTGATGAATACATAAAAAATATTTTCGGGTTTTCCTTTTTCATTTCCCATATGTATATATATATATATATATATATATATATATATATATATATATATATATATATATATATACAAATAATAATATATATATATATATATATATATGTATATATATATATATATATATATATATATATATATAGAGAGAGAGAGAGAGAGAGAGAGAGAGAGGGATAATTAAGTGTATATATATATGTAATTTATAATGAACATATATAAATATATATATATATATATATATATATATATATATATATATATATATATATATATATATATGTATATTATAAATAGTATGGTAGACTAGACTCTAGATCCTGCAAAATATATGTGGCTGGTTATTTATTATAAACATTGATATACATCTATTCACAGGTAGTTGTTTAGTGGTATGACAGCTCTTTAGTGGCACGCATAACTGGCGTTTTTTCGCATTGAAATTTCAAAGCCAATCACCTGATCATATGAAAATGTAAACAGAAGTCCGGGAAATTGCATCTACTTATTTAAGTTTGTTTCGTGAATAAGGCATAAATGATCACTCATATTTAGTTTTGTTTTTTTACACTCGGGCTACCCACCTCAGGGTGAACTCTATTCATTTTGTATCATTTGCACAAATGGCTGTTTCTCTTACTGGTGTGTTCAACTAACCAGAAAGGAGGCGGTGTAAAATATATTACTGTTTCGATATATATACTTGTATTATGATATGATGTAATATGTATATATTTTTGCTTTTATTTATTAGTTAAACAATTCTAAATGCATTACCGCTTTGCACTAGTATCACACATATAAACTCATAGCGTCACGATGACTCACTTTGTTTACATATTACTGAGGTAATTTTAGATTTGATAATACGTGGAAAATATTTCAAATTCTACAGTTAAATGATGTATTAATTAAGCTACTATTCGATTAAACTCATCCCAGTGTTGTCTTGTGGATTGTCTATTATTAGTGTATGTCTTACGGGTGATTCAGAATGTGTTAATATGATACTTATTCAAGTGTCATACAATACATAACATATAAGACCGGATGCTTATAACCGGCAGCATTGTGTCATACTTATTAATATGCTAAAGAAAATTACCACATTATTTTATAAGGATACAGTTATACGAAGTATAGTAGCGCAATATAAAACGGATGAAATGCAAAGTCCTCACATACGGGTAAGTGCACGAAAGATAAATTTGAGGAAAAAAGTTGATTTGTTCATTTTTATCTCCAACAGAACACAGCTCGAACATTAGATTCTTATTTTCTCCTAGTTTCGACTAAGGTGAAAAACTAGGCAAACAAACATAAAACAAGGCTACTCTTAATGTTATAAATATGAAAGTTTTAAGATGGAAATTTTCAAATGAGTAGAGATAAAAAAGGCTGTCGCCATCTCTTTCATGTTCGGCCGAACTACTGAAGTCAAGAAGAACATTCCTCAGTCATACCCAACCCCACATCACATTTCAGGAAGAGATCAGACTGCCAATGTTGGTCAGAGTGATAGCGACATGGGGATACATCATCTTATGGATAGTGTTTGATACCTAACAGCGTGAGAACGAGAATTGTCTATGCCAAGCTGCTATAGCCAGTTAGAGCTACAAAGAAGCCTCATCACCTGCGAATGCTGTATTGCTTTGTTTGCCTACTGGTATCTTACAAATACACGTTGCAGAATCCTGCAGAGTTCAATGATATTGCTAAATACTCTTTAAGGATGACGGAATCTGTCGGGTTACAATATGTTTCAAAAACTTGCAAAGAAGTACATAAGTTAGAGTGATTGCTTCTAAGTACACAAAGTGATATTTTCCAAGAGAAGTTCCAGATGCACAATGTTTGAATAATCGTATAACTTATGCTAACTAACAATGAAATAAAATAACAATGCATATAACACAAAAGTATTTTCTATAGGTGAGTGTGAACATTATATGCACACGATTTGTGTGAACTCTTTCACATACAAAATATTGATTTAATGAGATTAGATATGCAATCCAAGCATTGGGTATTATTCATGTGATACATGTTAGCCTCGATAGCATTGTAATATCGATTTACCTACGTGTCATAGTGGGAGCATTTGTATAAAGGCGGCAATGTTAAGAAGTGGATCTGTTGACACGTGAGATTTCTAACACATGCCTACGAATAAAATAGTATATTTAGTAAAAAATATTGAATAAGTGTTATGTCTAAAATCCAGCGAGAATTATTGCTGAAAAAGTTATTATTTAAAAGTTATTTACCTATGCATTACGCTAACTTCTGCGATAAAATGTGGCGATGCCTAATGTTTTAAATAAAACGAGAAAACATTGACTCACTTTTAACACGAAAGCATTACGTTTATCTGCAGATGACTTGTGCACTGAGTGGTAATAGGGTCGGCTAAAGCAAGATATATTTGCCATTTGAGACGAACATAATTTTCCTGGCGCAATAATTGCAGACCTACTTTCTAAAGTGTAAACGTCACCGAGGAATGTAGTTCAAATCGGGGGACCTATGTTTTGAGGCATTTTCGTCCGTCCGTTCGGATTTTTCTCCGCAACCATCCATTGAATTTCTCTGAAATTTTGCATGAAGTTGTAACTTAGGTCAGGTTAGAAAGTGGCATTCTTCGATCTTTGAAAAATAATCTGGTTAGACCCCCAGGGGGTCAAAAGGTCCCGAAATGGCAGAAAATGAAATTGTGTTGCCCCATAACTTTTCGTCCATCCATTCAATTTCTCTGAAACTTGGCCAAAATGTAGAGGCAATTGTTCCTAATAGATAATAAGTATCGCGGACATTGGGAAAATCTAGTTCACGCCTCCACGGGGGTCAAAAGCCCCCAAAATTGCAAAGAATGACCCTTTTCCCCATAACGTTTGATCCATCCATTCTATTTTTTGGAAACTTGGCCAAAATTTTGAGACAATTGTTCTGGATATAAAATGAGCATCCTTGACCTCAGAAAAATTTTGGTTCGCGCCCCCAGGTCAAAGGGGGGGGGGGTCAAAAATGCCCCAAATTCCCCAAATTTATTGCATTTTACACTCGCCACATCGTGTCACATACAAAGGGGGACCACGCATGCGCGGCTTGTTCTATTTGCTTTTTCTGCCTCTGGACCAGATCCTTCCGATTAGGTGATGTTCGAACTAAGGAAGAACGGGACTAAAGTTATTTAGACTTATGACTTTTATTACAGGGAGAATTCTTTATTCTGTAACTGACCGATTGAAGATATTCATATTTAATAGAATAGTGTATCTTCATTATATACCAATATTAAGTGTGTCACTCTATTGGCTTATTCTTTTGTGCTATCAGTGTAACGTCTTATATGTGTTTCCTTTTCAACTACACTTACAAAACCTCGACAATTGTCGTCACACGTGGAAAATGAAACTCTAAAAATATTGTAAGGTCTATACTAATTCAATATTTAAACGCTAAAGGTCAGAATGAGTATGTTAAATACAGTTGTAATGCAGTTACAAATTTGGAATAGCTGCTGACTGGAACTTGTATTGCAAATTCGTTTTCCAATTGAAGTTATATTTCCAAAAACCTACAATTCTTCTATTATAGATGTTTGACGATCCACAACACGACGGAGACCAATCCAGCTAACAATCTTTAAATTTCGAAAGTGTCGTATTTTAAATAAAAACGTGCATGCAAATAAAAAGCTTCCAGGGCATTTACAACACATACAATTCAACTACTCCTAAGAATAAACTGTCTAATATATGTTTAATAGTCAGTAAAATAAGAGTGTTACTCACAAAAATGTGTATATTCTATTTTTTGTAATTAATAAAGATATTAGTTATGTGATTCATTTATTTCCTATGTAAAACAGATAGTCAAGTAAAACATTTGAGACAAACTACACTATGAAAACAGAAAAACAAAAATAAGGTCATAAAAGTATATAAATGTTATAAACATTTTAACACTTTCATTATTTTACTTGCTAGAACTAGAAAACGCATCGATAATTTGTTAGTTTAATAGTCAAATTACGTATACAGAGGTAATGTAGGTATGTGTATCCGTATCTAAAGCGTAAACAATGTATTTATATTATAAAACGTATTTTTCGTGATTAAAATATACACACAAATCGGCTTTGGGAAACAAAAGTTGATTAACTTAACTCTAGTACATTAACACGCGTGGGTATGTTGGGGGTAAGCCCATAAAGTCATGCAGCTTGGTGCATAGGTATTTAGATACGTACGGACACTCTATACATTCACTTTCAGATTGACATACTCTTAAATCTAGTCATAAACAAACACCCACGATACACACATGTCTATTATGAATGTAGAAAAATGTATTAATCCTTACTTGTTAAACCGCAGGCGTTATTAACTTGTATTATTTGTTGTTTTCATATATATATATATATATATATATATATATATATATATATATATATATATTGTTTTGTTTGTCTTAGATTTTCGATTTTAGATTTTAGATTTTAGATTTAAACTTTTTTGATTTTTAACAGCCCTAAATCACGTGACTCCCTAAATTTTGAAATTTTAAATTTTGTTTTTTCTTCTTCTTTTGTCGCCACTTCATTCTCTCCAAATATGATCTGAGGTTAAGATCGGATTCTAACTCTCCCTGATGAGATCTCAGTTTGTAATAACGTTTGATCGATAACATCGACATGCCAGTGTCGCAGATTTTGTACATGTCTGTGTAAATAAAAATAATCATATATAAAAGCTCTATTTTATATTGAGTAATTTTTAATAATCCCGTTGTAAATTCTTTGGATTACTACCCTGTGGATTTTTTACCTGGATTATTACCATTATTATATATATATATATATATATATATATATATATATATATATATATATATATATATATATATATATATATATTAATATATATTTCAGGGTGATTCATAAGTCACTTAACTTAGCTATTTAAAATGATTACCATATGAAGCACAAACATACTATGAACTTTTGATGATTGTTATCATACTCTCTAATTTCTGCTATTTGTTATTTTAAATTTGTTCGTTTATTTGTTTCTATATATATTTATTTAATAATCAATCAAATATGCTACAAAGAGTCGTAAATCCCTTGCCAAAAAGAATGGAGTTATGCATGCAGAACGAATGTGGAAATTTAAAAAATCTTCTGTAATTTAAAACTCCCATATATGAACTTGTTGAATAAACTTTCTATTTTGTATTACCGTATTTTATAACTTTAGAATTTTAAAAATAAATAGCTAAGTTATTTAGGAATCACCCTCTCTCTCTCTCTCTCTCTCTCTCTCTCTCTATATATATATATATATATATATATATATATATATATATATATATATATATATACTATCAACATATATGTAGTATGAATATATATATATATAGATATATGTATATATATATATATATATATATATATTATATATACATATATATGTATATATAGTATGAATATTCATGTATATATATATATATATTCCCCACATATATATATATATATATATATATATGTATACTTCATATATATATATGTGTCCATATATATGGGTGTATATATATATATATATATATATATATATACATATATATATACATACATATACATGTATATATATACAGGGTGTCTCAAAAAAATGTACTCACTCGTAGAATGACGAGAAAACTTTGCTTCATCGCTCCACACAATTTTGTGTGCAAACTCGACATCTTCTGCACATGTTGGCAATGTACTCACTCTTAGAATGGCAAAATGCGCAGAAGATGTCGAGTTTGCACACAGAATTGTGTGGAGCGATGAAGCAAAGTACATTTATTTGAGACACCCTGTATGTATATATATATATATATATATATATATATATATATATATATATATATATATATATATATATACATATATATATATATATATATTAATACGAACATATATTTATGGCAAGTAAACTTAACAGACATGGTTAATTCAAATTGTACATCATAGCTATATCCATTCATCATGGTGATTTTTTTCTGGAATGTTACATGAACGTTTCCATGTTGCTTACTTGCATCAAATATATATTCATACGATTAATAAGCACTGTTGAAATAAACATTGAAGCTATGTATACACATAATACAGACGTTGCATCTCTTAACTTTAAACTGCTTTTTTATTGCCTCTGCTCTTTTTTATATAGCCTAGTTCAACTCGAATTGCATGTCATTGCTACGTCATCCTCTTAGCGAGTACGCTATAGTGGTGGGGGTTCATTTGAACTAGTGTTAGGCAGCCTAAAATACGGTATATGGTGTTAAACCCTATTTTAGAAAATGCATCCAAACGGTCTACATATATGTGTTTTGTAATACATTTGGGTGGTGCATCCGGATTTCGTAGGGCATACCTGCAACCATTGTATAATTATCTTATTTTATTCAGCATTACTTAACGCAACAATAATTAGTGCCAAGTTAATGAAAGTTGAAAATAATTATTTTAAAATGTTTTTTTATGTATAATTTACCTAGTTTACTATCACGATGAACGTTATTCTTACACATTCGGTTAATGTCTTTTGTTACGTTGCTAAGAATGTGTACGCTTTAAGGCTGTTTAACCAAATCGAATGTCTACATCTGTTTTTATTTTGATAGTATTATTACTTGTTAGTTTAAGGGGGGTCCGTTTAGGCTTTATGTGTATCATTTGTATTGTTTTTATTTTGTTTATTGCTTTTAATTTATTTTTGGATTGTATTTATTGTTTTTTTATTTTTTTAATATATATTCTCTTTCTTTAATAAATATGACTCTGAGTCAACCGGTTAACTGGCCAGGAAAAAAGTCAGATTGCTAAGCCTACAAGATTAGTCCCGTCTGTTCTCAATATTTCCCCGCATAATCTCATTTTGTACCTTAACGGTTAACATAGTTTTACTATTGATAGAGCTGGAATATATCGTTTATTTGGGGATTTTAACATGTAATTTATTTGTTTATTTCGTTACAAATTGTATTTATTGTAATCTTTTTTTATAGACAAGAATATTTCAATATGTTATGTTATTCCCTCTTTTATCATCTGTAACCGTTTATATAAAAAAGGACAGTTACGGAAGCAAGAGTGATATATGCAATGTAGATTAATGAGGTAGATCAAACAAATTATATTAAAAGTGATCGAGTTGTGCAGATAGCAGCTAAATAAACGATGGCTTACCTTGTTAGTTAATTAAACATTTCGAGAATTAAAACAAATAAAATTGAGGAAATAAAAAAAAATAACATATGAGTCATACTCATCTACGTATTTCGTGCAATTGTAGTATATTGCACAACGGCCTATAGCAAACAGATTTTGATTTACTCATATGTAATATAATAGTGGCTGGTAATAAATATCATAATATTCAGATATGATTAAATATATACAACTTAGCAACTGAACGACATACACCGCAATTTGGTGATATGCGAATATAAAAAGATAGTTCGCTTCTACGCTTTTACAAAGTATAATTCAATAGCATTGCAGATGTATCAATATCTATCATGTGCTCAAAACTTATCAGAAGTAAGATTTCTCAATTTATTCGAACTGATTTCTAATATACGGTACACTCGATTTAAGAAGCGTTTATCTAATGCTGATTTTCAAAGGAAAATAATTGAAATATTTCAGCACTTGATATCCTATTTTGCTCTTAAGTAAAGAAATAGCCGGTAACTAATACTCCCATTGTGATATTTTAAAGAGAAATCTGATATACACTTGGTTACTTGCGAAATTGAAAATGGTATAGTTATGATTATATATTGTCCGTATAGGGACAGATATAAACTTTCAGTCTAGGCAAATTAGTCGAACAATCGATTTATATATATATATATATATATATATATATATATATATATATGTATTAGTATTCCATGTATCCACATACAATTTTATCAGGAGATATAATTTTTTATGTATCAATTTTAAGAATTTACTTCAACAGTGCTCGATATGTAAGGAGAGCTAGGTAGTAAGCTATGAAAATATATTTATGACAATTAAGCTACCCAGAGGCTCCCGCGTATGTACATATATATATATATATATATATATATATATATATATATATATATATATATATATATATATATATATATGGGGGTGTAGTTCATGTGATATATTTCAATAATGTATACGGAAGATAAGTTTTACGTTAACGCTAGTTAATAATAATTTCTCTTTACCAATGTGGATCTCGCTCGTTTCAGCCACGCAGATGAGGCGTACACGACTAAACACGTGCCCGTGTATTTTTAATATATATTTATATATATAATACATATATATATATATATATATATATATATATATACATATATATATATATATGTATATATATTATTATAGTTATTATTATTATTATTATTATTGCTTGTTGCCTCGAATTTACGTTGGGTATTGTAGTGGATGTAATGAATAACGAGAACAGACGTAACTTGGGAAAGCTTTATTCAGCAAACAATGTCGGTATATTTTTAGTGCTACTATTTATAGTGGTTTGTTGAAGCAGAAGAGTTCTCCAAAGGGGAGATAAGACAGAGTAAGGAAAGTTACTCGTAATTATTCATTACATTCACCCCCTTTCTATTTCAATCATAAGGGAATAAATTCGCTCCATCGACCGGGTTTTTTGCTGGTTCTTTTGGAACGCCTCGGTAGTCTGGTATCGGGAGTAGAATCAGGGCTCTGGGTTTTTGAGTCTGACGATACGCAGGGTTCGATTTTTACTCTCCCTCCTGAGTTAGTATAAATCCGTCTCCTTCTGGGTGCGGGTGGTTGTGATTCTGAAAACAGGGGTTCTGAATCGATTCGGGGATGAGCTCGTTTTGGAGCAAGTGGATGATCGTTCACCTCTGGCTCGTTCTGAGCACCTTGACTTTCTACAGATGTTATGGACTCCGTATGTGATGGTTGTACTGAGTCCGTAGATTAGTCATATTGTGCAGCTTGACCTTCAGCCAAGGTGGAAGGGTATTGAGATGTAGGCGTCTCCCTGGGGGTTATATTGAGTGTAAGTATATCCCCTGCAGGTGAAAGGTCTCTAAGGGAAACAGTCGATTCTTTTCCATCAGAATGTCGTATCAATGCGTGATGTGTATTCGCCTCAATCAGTTCTACTTGGTTCGTTAATGGGTCATTCTTACTATGACGGACGAAACATCTAAGAAGAACCGTTCCAGGTTTCGAGAGCCATCATGGAAGCGAAGTTCCCGCCGAGCTTCTTCGTTGGAATAGAAGAAACCTCTCGTGAGGCGTGACATTTGTGGCTGTACATAAGAGCGTTCTAATGGCGTACAGAGATTCTGGGAGAAGATCTTCCCAGTGGGTAATTGTGCATTTGCGGTTTGTGGCCGCTAGTTGTATGCTGTTCCATATCATACCGTTATAGCGCTCACATTGGGCGTTTTCCTGAGGGTGGTACGGCGTCGTCCGGCTTGTGGCTACTCCTCGTTCGTGAATAAATTGTTTGAGTTCTTCAGACATAAAAGAGGCTCCACGATCTGAATGGATGTAGGCTGGAACACCAAAAATGGCAAATAAAGAGCACTAGCACCGTATCACCTATTTCGCTGATATGTCTGGACAAGGAAATGCGAATGGGAATCGTTAATATTCGTCGATGACGGTTAGAATGTAACGATTCCCATTATTAGATGGTAGTGGACCCTTAAAATCGATGTTTATTCTCTCGAACGGTTGTGTCGCTTTTATCAGTGTCCCGGTTTTACGCCTAAAGAATTGTGGTTTATGTTCAGCACATATTGTACACGATTTTATCATTTTCTTTACGTCATCCGAAGCATATGGTAAATTTATGGTTCGTACAACGTGTGTCATTCGTGTTATTCCTGGGTGGCACAGTTCATTGTGTAAGGTCCGAAGCTCATTCCTGTTGGGTATCGAGCTACATAATCTCGATAGTGCGTCAACCGCAGCATTCTCTTTACCGGGTCAGTAGATTGCATCAAAAGAAAAACAGGAGAGTTCTATTTTCCACCTCGCTATTTTATCATTTTTGATTTTGCTTGTTGTCCTGGTGTTAAACATAAATGCGACAGATTTTTGATCAGTAATACCTTTTAAAATGTCGCTTTCCAATGAGTCCAACGTTGTTCAGAGTTAGAAGTGTCAGGTTCCACGTCTAACCGTTGTGGGTGCATTAATTGGTCCATGTTGATTGTGTGCTGAATAAATTGTAATGACTAACGAAAACAGACGTAACTTGGGAAAGCTTTATTCAGCACACAATATTTATTCTGCATAAAGTATACAGAAATGCGGCACAAAGCCAAAAAGGGGGATGGGAAAAGATCGGTCTTCATTAACTTATTCTGACTTGTCTAACTTGGCTAGTTTCATTCGTGACCATCATACACCAAAATACCACATTCATACTACAATCATGCACCATACACACAAAAAAATTTATACCATGACTATCCTACTTAAGACCCACAATTACACAATATGAGATGAGGGAGTTGGCTAACAAAAATGTTATATACAAAAGTAAATGAATTTATGTACAATGAAAAAACAACCCAGTGTTAGTGTAAGGATCCCCCATATCTAAGTTGTTGCAGATATGCGGATTTGCCAGTCGAAACGCGATGCAGGTCCGAACGCTTTATTTTAACCACCACTTTTGAAAATCTCGAAAAGTGACCTGCATCTCTGGCGAATCAGGCTATCTGTCACCTAATCGGGAGAGGGGTTGGGGAATTAAAAACATAAATTGGGAGAAGAAAAAAAGGGGGGGGGGCTCGGACGAAAATAAAAAAGGACCCTAATGAAATCATTAATGCACTAGCTAAGTTATGTACAGAATATAATAGTAAAAAAACGGGTCAACTTATCTAGCCTTAAACGGGACAAGACGGGACAAAATCAAATGTTCGATGGAGAAAACCTTTGCCTAAGGCACGTCAAGATTCCACTCTAGTCTAGCTCCTCTCACTCGACACAATCGTGCAACTGTCACCCACCTTTCACCAAAATCTGCCGAAAGGAGTTTCGCCTTCTCGGCCTTAATGCGGATCTTCAGACGACACTTGAAAATTCGAATAAGGTCGAGAGAAGCGAAGGTCTGACCGTCGTAGACAACTTTCCTACGTGTCTGCCATATCACACTTCTCAGCAACGCTAGTAAGCAATAGCATACAAAACGTTTTTTTCTATCATTTGTCGGAGCCCAATTGCTACATATATTAATCGGTTCCAGGTCGAAAGACGTTACATTCAGTACGCGAACCATGAGGCCAGCAACTAACTTAATGAGCGGCACAACGATCCGGCAATAGACAAATGGAGTGACTAACAGTCTCGTCCTCGTCACCGCAACGACAACAAATAGGCGAATCCCTAATGCTAGCTGCATGAAGCTTTTACCGACCCAGATAGCATTTCTAATAATCAGCCAGGCGAGAGATGCCTCGTCATTATCGCCCAAGGCCAGATTGAGCGTAGCTTCCCCCTCGACAAACCGAGCCCCTCAATCTTCGCATCTCGAACAGATCCCCTCACTAAGACCCGATATAATGCCTTACGAGACAACAGCTGGGTGTCAGAGAGGCTTTCCTTCACCCGTAAGAGGAACTTCAAGGCCTGTCAACACTCGCGATAAAAGGAGCACTCGTATCGGGGCAAGCTATGTGCCTCCCCCTCATCCAAGTGCAAACTTTTAAAAGCCGGAAAGGCTTTCTTGATGTCTTCCTTCCAGAATCCACCGTTTCCCTCAACTGGTGTACACATTGGATCTAGGTAATATAGCCGAAGCGTGTGTTGACGAATCTCAACACTTGGCATACCCAGACCGCCCTCAGAAGGATGTAGATAACCTATTTCGCGACGGACCTTAGGGGCCCTACCAAGCCATAAAAACTTGAAAAGAGCCCGCTGCATTTATGTATCCGACGAAAGTGGAAGTACTGATAGACGATATAGGATGATCGGATTAATGTGTGAGCAACACACCTCCGCTCTCCCCTTTAATGAAAGATTTCTACGGGTCCACAGACTAGCTGCGGCTCGAATCCCTTTCAATACTTCCGACCAATTCTTCTCCAGCTGGAGGTCAGGACCGAACAAGACGCTGAGTAGCTTACAAGGCCCGTCAGTCCAGCTGAAGTGTCCCTGTAGGGATGCACTTTTCCAGGAACAGATGCGCAAGCCAACAGACTTGTCGCAGTTTATTTTGGCCCCTGTTACCGTTTCCTACATTCTGATTTCTTTGTCGACGACACTAATCTCGGCACTGCTCGTTACAAACACTGTTACGTCGTCGGCATAGGCAGAGTGCTTCAGTATGGTGCAAGCACCTGGCAAAGTAACCCCGCGTAGGACCGGGTACACCCTGAGGCTTCGAAGGAAGGGTTCCAACACAAGCGCATAGAGCATCGGTGAAAGCGGACAACCCTGACGAAGAGATCTGTATAATTTGAAGGGCTTTGACCTTAAACCATTCACTTCCACCAGCACCCCGGGGTTTGCATAAAGGAGGCGAATCAAGGAACGAAACTGCGGGCCAAAGCCGGCCGATGACAAAACAGCCTCCAAGTAGCGATGGTCCACCCTATCGAATGCTTTGGACTGATCTAAAGTGATCAGCGCGGCTTCTCTGTCGACTTTCTCAACGATTAAGAGTATCGCTTCCGAATTATCCTGAATGGTCCTACCCTTCACAGAACAAGTCTGTTCGGGGCTAATCAAACCAGCCAAAACAGTCTGCAGGCGATTTGCTAAAATCTTGGCCAAAATCTTTAACTCTGTGTTTAGAATAGTTAAGGGCCGAAAATTATCTATCCCATTCCCACCATCTTTGCTCTTGCGTAACAATTTCACGATCTCCATGGTAAAGTACTCAGGTATTGACCCGTTCCTAAACAAAGCGTTAAATAAAACTGTCAGCAAGGGTACAAAAATGTGCGACAACCTCAAATACAGTTCGTAGGGCAAACAATCGATCCCAGGAGATCTATTCAGGCCGACTCCCTTTAGGGCTTTCACGACTTCATCCTCCGTTATGCGACCTTCGCACTTAGCCGCTTCGGTCGCCCCGAGGCGAGAAAAGTCAGCTAAATAGGGGTCGAAATGCGCTAAAGACAAACCGGGCTCCCTGGTGAAAAGATCCTGAAATTGATTACGAAACGCCTCCAAAATATCGTCGTTTGTGGTCACGGTACGTCCGTCATGCAATGTGACACGTGCGATATATTGATCGGTAGCGTGTCGACGCTCCTCTGTACGCAATTCAGCGGCCATGTTTTCTTCCTCATGAGGCATTCCCTTTAACCTAGCCCTAATTAAAGAAGCTTCATGTTCCTTGCTAGTCAAGGAGGCGAGCTTCGCTTTAATTATAGTAACATTAGTACTATCCGCCACCGCCACTGCCCAATCTAGTCTAGATTCTAGTGTCACTTTTGCTGCTCTAGATTCTAGGTTGAGTCGTTGGCCAAAATCAGCAGAAAAGGAGGTAATGGTTTTCTTAAATTTCACCAACAACTTATTCCCAATTACAGCCCCCGTCATTACCCGCTGATATGTTAGCAGCAGCTGCTCCCGGAAACTCTGCACATCGAACAACGAAGTGCTGAGCCTCCAGTACCCGGCCAATCCAGGCCTACAGCTATCCAAGCCTACACGGACAGGAACAAGTTCATGATCCGAGCAAACCACACTATGAAAACATGGTCATTCCAAGAACTCCACGTCGACCCTTCCGATCAAGAACCGGTCAATACAACTCGAAAGCTGTAATGCACCGGAGCCGCGTCCAGCTGTCCAAGTCCACACTATATCACGAGGCCCCCCATTTCGGAATTCATCGATAAGATCAAGCTCATCGACAAAGTCCCGAAATGTCTTTGCATCATGATCTCTGTTAGTACCCCTAGAAGGATTCCCTGCGCGATCTAAATCGGGATCCAGGACCGCGTTCCAGTCTTCCGCTAAGATAACTGAACGAGGTGTGTTCATGAACCGCTCGATTCGCCGAAAAAAGGGAGCACGCTCGGCCTGGAGGTTAGTCGCATATACCCCAATCAATCGAAACGCTTTATCTTTTATGGTAACATCCAAAACACAAAGCCTTCCTTCCGAATCCATGAAAAAAGGGTCACACGACGCATCTATATTTCGCTTCACTAGCCAGCAAACCCCCCTCGAGTTAGAAATGAAGTACGCTGAATAGACATCAAAATCCCTAGACATCGCACTTAAATAATCACCTTGAATTAAGTGAGTTTCCCGAAAACAACATACATCCACTCCAAGGCTTCGAAGATCCAGGCATAATCGTAATTTCCGAAGATCGGCCCTCAAACCTCGGACATTCACACTTGCTAGAACGAGTGACATTGTAGTGTTTTAGGGTTGAGATTCTCCAACGAATATTGATGGGGTAAGATACCGGCGGTTTTTCCCATGGAATAAGTGCCCATCGCTGTATTGATGAGGACATCCTGGGACACACCGCCGACATCAAAGGGGAAGATTGGTTTTACAGCTCTGTACAGGGATCGATGTAAAATGGGGATCCTTCCATGACATGATTTGCGTAATTCTCTTAAAGTTGGGGATTTATGAATCGCTGGAAGCGGGTAAATATCAAACGTGATGTTCGCTTCCTCAATCATCCTCCAAACCGATGTTCCTTCTTCTCGAGGTCGTATAACGGTTAATAGACGGGTGGCATTTGGAAAATTGTAGGGGTTTCGATTGATTTGCCTTTTACTTCCGTAAATGCGAGTAGCTTGTTTAGGTCAGTGTTGTGACGACCCTTCGTTCTGGTGATAACTTCTGTTGAAATCTTACATATATCTTAACCAGGATAGAAGGGCTGTGTTTTCCTCCCCTTTCTTTTGACGGGGGCAGTAACAATTTCACAAGTTTGGGGCGGCGGAGGGGGCCCAGATGTGTCGGTTTTCAACGGGGAGTGGGGGTGAGTGGGCTTTAGGGCGTGCTTGAGAAGCAGAGAAGGGGGAGGGAGCATTTGTGATTTCTTAGGGGAAGCAGTCGAAGTAAATCCTAAAACATATATGTATTACATACTTTCATACTTTTAGATATAAGATATACATGGGCACTTCATTAATCCCTTAGAGATGGGTATAGTCTATATTTATTACTTGGTACGAAATCGTAGCTCGCTTATTTTTTTTTATGTAAGGTATGGTTTCGCAACCACCTCCCTCCGAAATCGTAAAGTAAAACAAAATGTGTCCACGTCGCTCACTGTGTTTCTAAGAATACTTGTATTCATAACAATAATTTAATTAGTCTTGTATTTCACTTCATACATACATATGATTGACGTCAAAATCCGCGAACAGCAGCTCCGTTAACATTTTATTACATAACAAGCAGGACCCGTGTCCCGGCGTTGCCCGGGGAAATATAACAGCCTGATTTTAATTTATAAGTTGAATAAATAGATTCAGAAAATAAATCATTTCACTGGAAGTAATTTAAGTAATTAAAATAGGATTGATGTTTTACCTTCTGGTGCCAATATGTATAGACATTGTGGAGAGCCTACCCTTGAACATCCTACATAAAACTGCCCATGGCTAAAGCAAGGTGAAGTCAAGTTTAGACCAACCACTGCCAATGATTGTCCTTGGGACTTGTTAATTGTCATGGCAAAACACAATGTAACTGGGAACTGAAGCCTTTTAAATTCTATTGCAGAATCCGACAGAATAATGGGTATTCTGGGAAAGAATGTCAGTTTGCTCCTTGCCACACCAGTTAGTATTACAGCTTCTATCACATGAGGTTTCATGCGTTGGAATTTCATCAAGCAGTTGTGGATTGACGACATGTACCATGTCATTTTTAGTAGCTAGAATTGCTCTCTCCGTTAGCCATTCAGGATGCACATAGTTTTCGGCTATATTTGGATAAACTTTGCTACTAAGTTCTGTGAGTGATGAAACAATTGAGCCAATACCTGGATTAATAACAATCGTGCCATTATTGGTTGTTGCAAGCTTGCTATCACCTATTTTTAGGAGTAGGGAGGCGAACTCACCAGCCATTGGGTCACTATTGAGATGTACACGCATGTTTGTAAATAACGTTACAGTCTTAATGTACTTCCACAAATATGACAATTTAATGCAAGCATTTAGCTCGTCAGCGGGACTTCCACGTGGAACAATAGGAAGCGTTTGTCGGAAGTCACCTGATCCTAAAGGTGTTATGCCACCCATAACAACATCATGTTTCTTGAGATCACGCAATGTTATATCTAGAGCCTCGAACGCTTGTGTATGTACCATTGTACATTACTCCCATACGATCAAGGAACAATTCTGTAAAACTTTAGCTGGATCTGATCCTCTTTCTATTTGACAAATTGGATCAGCATCTTTTGTTAAGGATAATGGCCACTTAAATGTGGAGTGAGCTGTTATACCACCAGGAAGAAGAGTGGTTGCAATGGCAGATAATGTGACTGCCACAGCTCTTTAGCAAGAATTAACTTGGTAACAAGTGTCTTTCCTGTACCTCCGGGTGCATCAAGGAATATCAGGCCACCTGGCTGAGCTTCTACAGTATTAACTATAGTACGAAAAATATGAATTTGCTCATTATTTAGTTGTGCGATACCATCTCGAACAATTGATGCTTGCTCATGAGTTTGATAACTAATTTCACGCATCCATGCAGTAATGACCGGATGTGTATTAGATCGATTAGGTGAGGTAAGACCCAATTTTGTCAGTGTTTTACCATTCATCCTATAAGTCATAGCTTCTATATGTACTAAAGCCATATTGAAGATGTCGTCTAAAGTGTTATATCAACTTCAGGCTGTTGATTGCATTTCCTAAGAAGGAAATCTTCAGTAAAAGCTTCTTTGTGTGCATCCCAAAGTCGTTTTGGATGAGACACTGCACATGATCGCAAACAAATGTCTAAAATTGTTTGCAGAATCAGATATAGATGTTTCCTGTAGTGTAGCATCCCAGTGGTTATCATCTTCAACTAGTCCATGTGCACTACATGCATCCCTGAATGTAGTCATAACTTTACCATTGATCGTTTTTAGATCATTAATACTCTGTGTACCTCTAACATTGTGTAGAAGTAGTGTCAAACAGAAGCAACTCTATCTGCCGCAGTACTTTCAGTAAAGTATATCCACTGTCCATTTTCTAGATGAACTGATTGGTGAATAACTGGGGGATGATATACATGTATGTGAAAGTTAAGTATTCTCCAAATGGTTTCATTGGTTGATATGTAACGTCCCATTTCGTATCTCTTAACTTCATCATGAGCATTACTTTCAAGTGTGAATGTATCTTGATGACTACTTTTATTTACATATTTACAAATGTATTTTATTGATTTAACGCTGTTGCAATATTCAACATTGATATGTGCATAAAAAATCTTACAAAGCAGTTTATTATGTGGTACAACGCATCGGTTGTCTACAGGAACTGTTATGTTGCCAGGTAGGGTAATTGTCGTCTTAAAACCTCCAGCTAAAGGAGATAGTCGTCGATATTGTGGGTAGCCATTTGTATCCGATTGAGTTTCACTCAAGAAGTGTCTGGGATATCTCTTACTGCAGTGTACATCTTTGAGACAGAGTGAACATCTGTTTATATTTTCTCTGTGAAGCATGCTTTGCAATGCAAGAACAATAGCTAATTTAGTGTTTGAGAAAGAGTTATATCTAATCGCCCCATACATTTGCTCGCCAGAAGGTGAATCGTAACATAAAACGGGCAGCACTTTTCACGGCCACCATCGTCCGCCACCAGGCATTTTGCTCATGTGACTCAATCGCAGTTATTAAAAAATATAGAATAGTCTTTATTATTATAAATAATCATATAATAGGCAATTCCCCCCTCCCAATACATGTTTTTTTTTAAATTTCGGTTCAGTTTTATTTGTTTTACTTTTCGAAATACTATAATTAACGTTGATGGATTTTCCGCACATTCCTGAGTCTTCTGTCGATTTAAATATATTGTACAATTCGGTATTTTATGCCCCCCTCCCTCGAATACGATATTTTTCTTTTCGGTTTATTTATATTTTGTTACTTTTCAAAACAGATCCACCACATCAACCTATCAATCCCGCCACACCCCGCTGCAAGGCATTTGACTCATGTCACTCAATTGCAGTCAATTAAAAAAATAGCGAATAGTCTTCCTTATTGAAAATAATCATATAATCGTCATTTTATTTTCCCCCGTCCATCCGAATACAATTTGTAATGCTCATTTTGCAATTGTCTTTTAAGCCAAAGAAAATGGAATTTCTATACAAAGATCTGTAGGCCTCTTTAATTAATCACTGAGATTTCAATTCTCCCTCCCCCCAACAATGGATTAAAACTAAACTAAATGTAGCTATGGTGTTTGTGTATGGTTTGGTAATTTTCTGAAAGTATTTAACGTTGAGGGAACGTTTCACAAGGAAGCAATTGTTAGTGTAATTTATTTATTAATAATTTATAAAAATAATAATATTTATTTTTATTATATGAAATAAACTGTATCAAAATAGTGAACAGTTATTGTGAAAATAAAAAGTTATCATTTAAATGCATAGGCATTAAAAGAATGGGAAAAATACGTGCGAAGGAAGAAGTATGGAATGTCGTTCAGCTAAGCTATAACTTTTTTTTTCCGAACGTATTACGTTGGGTCAAATTCTGTAGAAGTAAAGTTTTTTTTTTTTTTTTTTTAGTAAGTAAAAACATTATTGTTTTATCTTATTTTTTTATAGTTGGAAGTTTTCATGTTTGTTATTATGTAATCGCTGTCCTTGAAGTGTAATAATCAGAAAAACGTAAAGGAAAAATGTATCTTTTCAGTTTGTTT
This sequence comes from Sepiola atlantica, assembly GCA_963556195.1. Lineage (NCBI taxonomy): Eukaryota > Metazoa > Mollusca > Cephalopoda > Sepiida > Sepiolidae > Sepiola > Sepiola atlantica. The sequence continues at coordinate 193,349,487 of OY744516.1, forward strand.
ATGTTTTGTTTATTTTATCAAAGTATTTAACGGTTAGGGAAGTTTTGCCAAAGAAGCAATTGTTATTGTATTTTAGTTAGTAATAATTTATAAAAAGAATATTTGTTTTTTTGTTATTGTACGAATTAAAAGTTTCTCAAAATAGTCAACAGTTATTTTTGGAAATGAACAGTTATCATTTAAATGAATAGACATTAAAAGAATGGGAAGAATCCGTGCGAAGCAAGAATGTGGGTTATTCTGTAACCGTGTTTTTTTTCTTAACGTAATGTGTTGTTTTTTTTTTGTAAAGTATTACGGGGGGTCAAAATCGGTAGAAGTATTTGTTTTGTTTAGAGATGAAATGTAATATATTTGTTATTATGTAGTATCTTGGCGGCTATTGAATTAAGTAGGAAGTCGATTTAATGAAAGAATTTTAGCCGTCATGTTTGAAGAATAAATGTTGCAGGTACTGTGTTCGTTAATGTCATTCGCTTAATTCCGGAATGAATGTAAATGTGGAAATCATAGTTAGAAATAGGAAAAACGTAATCTGATATTTGCGGAATATCATCGGATTGAACGGGAGCGGTCATTATTTGTTTGCGTATTGCTTTATATTATGTAGTAAATTAATACCAGGCAAATAATAAATAAGGACGGACTGTTTTGTGTAAAGTAAACTGTGTTTATGAGTACCCGGTGTCGATGAGTGTAGTCACAGTACACACTTGTTAGGGGGAAAAGTCTTTGCTACCACCTATATGGAGTTGGTTTTTCGGAGAGACGTTGATGGTGGGCCAAATATAATATTTAGTGTTAGGTTGGAAAAAATAATAACAACTTTACTAAAATACGCTCGAGTGAATAAGTGTAGTGTAGCGGTGAGTTTAGTAGCCTGTGATGTATGTGGTTATTTTCCTATTCGACGCGAAGGTACAGGGGAAAAAACGTCTTTACTTTATATATAAGATAATACTCAAATCTTGATGTAGAGCATTTTTTTCTCTGTTACCATTTTTATGTATTGTTTAGTTCATGATTGAATGTTAATAGTGTCATATCAGGAACGATGCTGTCTAACTGCCAGTATTATGTACACCAAATTCCCGAAGTTGGATGGGTGCGCACTCGACACGTCCGTTTATGTGAAAGAAGAGCAGGGTTAATGTTTGAGTTGCTACTTCTCATATTTTACGCCACATCTACAAGATACGTACTCGCCTCTCTGTCCCAATATAAACAACTTGTGCTTCCTAATTTTTTACCAATTTTTTAAGCTATAGCATATTATATTGATAAATATATCATTAATTGGCATGAATCAACACCACTATTTTCAATATTCGCCCAAAAGTCAACACAACGTCAGGAATATATGAATCACAATGTAGAGTGGTCAAGTACGGGCATCTACAATGAGCACAGATAAATGGATCGTATAGCTGTCTGCTTGCCACAAAAACACTATGATCACTTCGGATGCCAGACATACTCTTTGCTGACTTCCTCAGCTTTGCTTATCTTCTTCCGATCTGTTACTAAGAGTGTCATCGTACTAGTGTGCCCTAACCGGGTTACAAAAAAACATCAGCAAGTACATGACAACTAAACAAACACATGATTGCATTCGAATGGGCAACATGTTTAAAAATATACTTTTTCGTAAACTATTATAAGTGTTTCCATATGAACCTACATCAATCAGCACTGACTCAAATAGTTCTGCATGTGTGTATTTGGATTTCAATTTCTGTGCTGTAGGTGTTTGGGATTGCGCGATACCTTAACTTCCCCTGTGAAGTTACGGCGAACGGTCATTTTAACTTTCAAATGATTTAAATTGATTTAGTAAGAATGAATAGCTATATGTATAACGTGTTTACTGATTTGTTTCTATGTTGAATAAAGTGTATGATACTTAGTACTTTTTCTTAAGCTCCCTAATTTTCGGTCAACATACAAAGCAAAACCAACCACGGTGCACAATTGTCTCTTACACAAATTAATAATGTCAACTTGTAAAAGAGTTTGTCAATGTTCTTAGTAAAGAAAGGTAACTGGCCTTTGTTGTCACTTTTTTCAAGCATAATTAATCTTATTTAATCAGGTAAAATTCAACGTGAAAATTCTATTTTCAACATATTGCTACGTTTTTATCGAGCTTACCACGTGAAAACGTGTCTATTTTTCTTCCCTTCTCCCCTTTCGATTGTAGATGTAGGCTTATCCTTCTAGATAATATCGTGTATATAAATGATCAGATGTGTGCATACGAGATACTGCACGTATTTCAAGTCGTGTAGTGTGTACTAACTTCAGTATGTATCCCTGCATCGTTTATTTATTTACTTCTATGTAATGTAGTCACATGCCATCTTTATATCGTGTACACATCTTTTTTCCATCGGCTGAGAATATCGTAAAAACAACATAATTAACGATTGTATTATTCTGCATTTAGCCAAACATAATTACCATTAAGCGCTGTTCCAAAACGCTATTCTTCTGAATCACAACCTTACTTATGTTATTTGAGGAGCGTGTCACAAAGCTTTTAAATGCGTTTGATCGTGTTGAAGGCCAGTCATAGAAACACAACTCAACTGCTACTATCTGATCGTGACCACAATCCAATTTAGACATTATAACCTCACTATTCTATATAATTGTATCATAATTACACATAATTTGAATCACATGTAAATCAGAACAATGTTTTCTCTGTTTCCATCACATTAAGATCACAGGTAAAATACGTTCACTATGTGGGTCATGCTTCTGTCAAGTGTTGAACCCCAACCAAATTCAATGCAAAATGGTATTATAGAAAATATTATTTGAAACTCTAACTTACACAAATACATTAATAGGGTAAAAGCAAGTTCTAATTTCATTAAGTAAAGCTCCAGTAGAAGTGTTTATGACTATTTTAATTTGTTCAGTTTTCAGGAATACATTTACTGTAAGTTATTGGTGTCGTGCAACCACGGGGGCAGCTTTAAGATCAATAAATAAGTCTGATGTACTCATAACTGTATTACTAACGTTTGAATCATTCTTCCCAAGTTTGAATTATAATGTTCCTTCTATCAATTGATTTTTATATTTAAGCTACATAATATAATACAATTCGATTAAACCTTAAATGTAAGCATACATGATTGTGTACATATGTATTATTTTGCTTTTTGAGTGTAAGTAATTTTATTCTATAGTGCCTTATACTTCTAGAATATCACACTTATTCACATTGTTCGCACATAGGTTGGCAGGTTAGTGTTTCATCCTCATTCGACTCATTCTAAAGATTAATAAAATGCAACGTTATCACTTGTATTTTAGAATACAGCCTTATGAGTTAAATAATCCTTGGAAAACCCTCTGGGCAGTAGCTATAAAAACGCGCCTTTTCATCGCTCTTGACTATTACCGATCACTTTACTATTAGCATATAATAGCTTATGTGCATGTTAGTCTTGTAATGATTTTAAAACAACGGTGTTATGTTTACATACACGTCTTTTACAGAGGAAGTAAGACATGCATTTACCCCGATAGTTCTTCTCTTTTTTCATTATCTATTCAAACATGCAAGGCGAGAAATACATCTAACGTTCAATAGATACATTGAAAACGAATATGTTATTAAAAATGAATAATAAATACACCAATTAAAACTCGATACACAAATTGTTTTACAAATTAAAAAGTAACATACATTTTTAAATAGGAAGAGTAAACATACTAATACGATCTATGCAATAATAGTACAGTAAATAATTAATTATAACTTAAAGTAATAGTTCACAAATTGTTAAATAAAGATGAATAAATAAAATGTAAATTAGTAAATGTAAAAAGTAATTATTCACGTTAAGCCGGAATAACTACGTAATAGTTAAAATATAAAAAAATCCCAATGGACAAAGATGTTATTTACTCACTATAAATTAAGTGCACTTTTAACAAACGAATCACTTAGGGATAACTGTTTATGACATAGATAGTTTGATAGTTTCATAATTATTGATATTAAAAACGAAGAAATAATGAATATAATTTGGGGACATCATAATCACTGTCATTGAGAAGTATGCATAGATATTAGAGTTAAACATGACCATAGTGTAGTGCTTAGGGAAGCCCGTTAATAGCAGTAACTTCCACAGAGTGTGACTTCTTGGAAATAGATTGTGTTCATAGAAAGTACGTTTGGTGTTATACAGACAGAGGAAGAATAGAAGGTTATTAAAGACTTTCATTTACAGGGACGAGCAAGATGTGAACACTCATGGAAATCTATAGAGAATAGAAAAAAATCAACAACGTCATTCATGTAAAGAATGTTGGTTTAGAAAAAAGAAAACATCCTTCCCATGAATTTTTAAGTCGATTTTTGTAACTTTAGTAAGGCATTAAACATTATTTAAGCTCCTTCCACAAGATTTGGCAGGTGTACCCTATCGTAAGGATTATTTAAGGGTAGCATATACAATGATATACTGACACGGTAGAATAATCGATACTTTTTTTCATAGCGACTTTAGTAACCTGTTTGGTATATCTTCCATTGTTGATTTATATGAAATCGCCTTCCCTGGTGTTATCATCTTCAATCCACTTATAATATGATTTTCGCTAGTTTACTTATAATATAACGAGCACCCTCTCGGTATGTATGTCTGTTCGTATGTCTTTCTGTCTGTCTGTCGGCGAGAATTGTTGTAAACGTAAAGAAGGGGCGGGTAAATCTTATTTACGTAATCTTCAAGTCAGCTAGAATCTTTGTAAACAAGAATTACACTGGGAAACTATTAATTACTTCCTTTAGATTAAATAACATATAAATAAAGTATAAACAAATTAAACGACGAGACTGCGATTCGAACACACGATCTGCCCAGTATCACTATATTACTCTTTCAAGTACTATATAATGCTACCAAAACTCGTTCTAAAAACAGGCGCGTTTTGCAATTTACATTATTATTTTTTTTTTTAACTTGAAACTTCTGATGAATACATATTTACAAATATACTCTTATAACACCTATTCTCAAATTTACATATGTATTTACAATATTTTTCTCCAAAGTGAAATAATTAAAAATTATGCATACAATTAATTAAAAATATTTTATTCAGAAACGAGCCTGTTTTAAACCATACTTGGAATATAAAGCAATATAAACATGTGGAGTCATAGTGATTTGCACGACGAAACTGAGCTGAGCATCGCCGTTGTTTTTTTTTTTACACTAAATAAGAATTTATTTATTATATTGCAATTTTAGATTAAAGTACTCACTGATAATTTTAATTGTTGTGTGTTCACCTTTCAGCTTATTCAATTTTCTTTTGACGCCTTATTACATTTGGGTCACGTGGCCTCTGCACTGTTATATATAAACAGATCTGTGTTAGCGTTTCACGTGTTACTTACTGTTTTTACTTAACAGGGTTAAAATCAAAATAAGTGTTAGATATTTAACTCGAAGTAATTTTCGTGACTGAAATAGGAATTAAGCGAATTAGATGTACATTTACTATCAGAACGCGTGTGATGACTGAAAATACGACTTAAAGCATTCATTAAAACAGATGAAGGGTGTAGTATCAAAACACAAAACAAATACTAAACTTTGTCCCTAAGGAAAATGCCAATTTCGATTGTTTACAAAGATGGCGACTATTTTTTGCAATTTAGTTTACTTATTTCTTTGTCAAAAAGTAAATATTTTATTCATTAAATTTGACGAAATGTAATTGGTGTGTTTTTGATTTTAGAGATTTTAGAATTGTTACACTCCTTAATTTAACAACTAAATAAACAATAAATAAATTTGACGCCGCGGTCGTGATTCGAACTCGCAACCAGGACGTCAAAGTGAAACATTAAGTCTGCAGTCCTAACAACTGAGTCAACTTACCGAAGACAATAGCATTTTATGCATTTTCTTAACTGACTAAATTTATTAAATTCTTAAAAATAAACTCGCTTAAACAATTCACTGAACCCGCCCTGTTGACTGTGAAACTCTTCAGTCGCAAAAGGGTGAAACGCGTTAATATATAACGCCGTAGGGAGTATATTTTCGCAAGTCTACTTATTATATAACGAACGGGTTCTCCGTTACGATTTCTGTCTGTTCGTCGCCGAGAATTGTTGTAAACGTGAGAATGACATTCGGTAAACCCTCAACTAGATTAAATAGTAAATAAGCAATAACGAAATGTTACGCCGATACTGCGATTCGAACCTCCACCTTGAGCGTGCCAACTGAGCTGAACTCCCAACGATAATAAAAGTCATGATAATTAAGATACTTTACAACGAACGTACAAAATAATCTGAAACGTGTGTATGTATTGTAAAAACTGTATTTAAAACAAATCAGTGACTTTTTATCATGAAAAACGCAAGTATTTTTATTTTAAATACGTGAAAAAATGAACTATTTAAAATAACAAATTAATATTCATTTTAAAACAATCTGACTATTTTAGTCACGAAAATTATTTTTACTTTTAATTTTTTTCCAAAAGAATTGTTAAGAAGGTGAGAAACTTTCTCATATAATTGAAACGTGAATTAAGCGCCCACTTTGAAACACTGAACCTTACTTAAACAGTCATTTCTTTGAATATTTGTTTCTACACGGGGTCGCTAATTTCACATTAAACACATACAATAAAAAATATTCATAAGTACTAAAAACCAAAAATTGGATTATAAAAATGCCCGCACTTCCTTTAAATTTAAAACAAAACAAACTTAGTTAAGAAAAATGTCCCCCATTTTTACGGCAAAATAATATAAGAAAGTAAGTTTCTTCCTCTAAAATATGAAATAATACACATTTTAATTAATTGTTTTCTTTGCGGATATTTTTAAAGACTGTTTGGTGTATTTTAGCCATGTAGTTGTTTCGTTCTAACTGAAGAGGTGGACATCAGGTTTCTCTTGAACAAAACACTCTTTAAAATGAGTTAAAAAAACAAAGAAAACTATCCAAGTTAGTAGAAGAGTAGCCTATTATGCTTTTCGTAAAAATGTATTTGTTGCCTTATCGTTTTTTACACCTTTCTTGTTCTGTTAGCTGCCCTTTCAAATGCCCCGAAAAATAACTTAAATTACAGTTTCGATAAATACAAAAAAAAACTTAATCAAAATACTGTTAGAAGATTACATTTCCCCACAATTGTTGGCATTTATTGTATGTGCTTCTAACACTATTTTGTTTATTTTTCGAGTTTTCATTGATTATCAAGCGTCCCCGTGCAGAGCTCATGAACTGCTATGTTCCGTTCTAACGGATTTGTTTTGAACAAAAAAACATCTTTAAAATAAGTTAAAAACAAATAAAGTATCCAGGTTTGTAGAAGAGTAACTTATATTACCTTTTGTAACATTTTGTGTTGCCTATTGGGTGTATTACCCTTTTTTCGTTTTCTTAGCTGTTGCTAAAATGTCTATTTCTTCTTTTAGAAAAATAATTAAACAAATCGGTGCTTTTTTCGAAACATTGAAATATAATATTTTCTACAAATAATAGGGCTGTCGGTTCGCATATATTAAAAAAATAATCACTTTTCTTTATATTTAGGTTCCATTTAAAAACAATTCACTTGTAAGTTTTAATTATGAAGTGCTCTATGAAAAATAGTTTGACTATTTCAAAATCATGACCGGAGAGCGGTCTGTAAATTGCGGCTTGCTGTTGTGAATTCGGAATAGCGGAATGCTGGATACGGGTCGCTTCTTCTTCTGATACGCCAATATAATTATAATAAGTTAAATCAAAAGTGGATAATAATAATAAATAATGACGTTTTTGGTGAAGGTGCACGAAACAACCATAATAATTGGCTTCTGCATTGTAAACTAAAATTCCGGCCATTAAATAATAACACATTGTATGTCACTCTACAAACTGATCTTAATACATTCCCTTAACAAAATCATTACAACTTCAGCATGACGTCATAGATGTATGCTTTACGTTATGTTAAAAACATGAGCCATAATAATAATAAAAAATTGGTAAACATAACCATTAGCTTTGGAAAGTATTTAAAATACTTTTCCTTTAATACTACTTTCATTTGAAGTGTATTCCTACTTCAGTCACGTAAATTATTTAAAATGAAATACTCATAATCAACTTATATTCTAATTTACTAAAACTATGTTTGAGTAAATTACATACATTAAACACCCCTAATTTATGTAAAGTGCCATCGTGCAAGTGAACACGCTGAAATGAAAAGTAGATTAGACAACAGGGACGGTATACAGACATTATTTGAAAATCTCACTTGATTTTCGCTCATATTTTGGATGAAATACATTGATTAGTCTTAAATAGTATTTATTATCCTGAAATAAAAAGCTAATTTCTTTTTTGAATACTTGGAAAGCGAACTTTAATCCAACAGCTTAATCGGTGGCGGCCATGTTGTAATTTCCTGTTTATTATTTTCGCGTTTGACATCTATAAACATGAAATAATTTGATTTACAAAAAAATGTGATGTCGGCATTTATTTGATTTTTCATTTTTTGAAATTTCCTATTTCTGATTCACCCTAAACAAAGCACATTGCCAATTAGACATTATGCGACTACTCTTAATAATAAGATAATTGGACATTGTCTCTCTTTTTATTAGTGTGTAAAGGTAAGAAATACATTCAGGCATATCTTAATCACTTATTTGAGAGTAAATAATACATAAACAATAATTTGAAGCCGAGATTGCGATTCGAAGCCTAAAAATTGATGTCTTCAGTCAACCTTGACGTTTTTAGTCTGTCTCAATACAAACTGAGCTAAACTCCCGAGGAGATAGCAAAATGTAATATACTTAGCGACAACGAACATATTTCTTCAAATAATCGGAAACGTGTCTATGTACTGTCTGAACTACTTGTTTTTACTCCTCTTTTAAAATTATGTAAACAAATCTTTCAAATAAGTTTAAACACAAATAAAAGTGCCCAGGTTAGTAGAAGAGTAACTTATCTTGCCTTTTGTGACATTTAATATTTGCCTATTTTTATACCACTTTCCTTCTGTTAGTTGTCGTTTAAAATACCCGGACATTTTGTTAGACACAAACCTTGTGTCCACATGTTCAGTTAGAACGAATAACAATGGTTGTTAACGATCCCTGCATGGTGTGGATATCTTCAGTGCAAATTGTAAAACATTTGCACGGAAGATATCTACACAAAGAAATAAATTAATGCATAGCAGCATTGTTCAAATATTTAGATGTTAGCCGAAACGGTTGTCTTCGAAATAAATTTTTTTTAAAGTTGTAAAAAATGACGTGAATCTGTCCTCTGTATTATTCATGTTGTACTGAACTACAGAAATATAGAATATAACATCGCTCTTTCGTTAAACTATTGATCTACAATAATACTTTATGTTACAAAATAAAAAAATAAACACACCTACACATATATATATATATATATATATATATATATATATATATATATATATATATATATATATATATATATAACAAGTATAAATAAATAATAAAGATTGTAAAACTGCAATTTCTATGAAGTAATCAATTGCTTAAAATACGGTGTTTAAAATGAACAACTATTTATTCCCTTAATCTATGGTTTTTCAAAGAATGAACTCTTATCGCCAAAAGAATACAAACAAATAAGTTGGTAAGCGAAGTTACAAAAAGTCATAATTTGAAAAGATATAAAAATACTATAAGATGAAGTTAAATATCAAAAAATGTCCAATGCAATGAGAAGAATTAAACAATATAGATAAAGGTTCAGCATTGAGAATATCATAACAGTAAACCCAGAAAAGATTGGCATAACTATACATACATTCACACACACACATATATAGAATACACTACAGTATATTGAAATATTCTATTTATAGTAAGAGCCACAGTCTAGAACACACTCTTTTGTTTACCTAATTTGCATAATAATATTATGAAACACTTCATAATAAATAATTGTTTGGTGTTATTTGATTGTAATTTGATTATCCTATTTGCCGATATATACAGGGTGATTCATAAGTCACTTGACTAAGCTATTTAAAATGATTATTATATGAAGAACAAACATACTATGAACTTTTGATAATTGTTATCTTACTCTCTAATTACTGCTATTTGTTAGTCAATGGAAACGTGATGTGAACAGAAAGCCTCCTTCGCACAACACCATAATCAATCAAATATGCTACAAAGGGTCGTAAATTCCTTGCAAAAAAGAATGGACCTATGCATGCAGAACGAAGGTGGACATTTTAAAAATTTGCAGTAATTTAAAACTCCCATGAATGAATTTGTTTAATAAACTTTCTGTTTTGTATTACCGTATTTTTTTAACTTTAGAATTCTAAAAATGAATAGCTAAGTGACTTATGAACTACCCTGTATATAGATATATATATAATATGAACATATATGTAGTATGAATATATATATATATATATATATATATATATATATATATATATATATATGGAATAGTTTTGTCGGTGTTAAAAGTGATTATTTAAATGTATTTTATATCAAACAATGAAAGAAAAGCGAAACGATGTTAATTACTTTTCGAGGGCGTGCGGGAAATAGTTCTTCATAACTTTATTTGCATATATATATATATATATATATATATATATATATATATATATATAATGTCTTTTAACCGGTTCCTTTTTTATTATTGCGCAATATTCCTATCGCTTATATAATCATAATTCATTCAAATAATTTAAAAACAAAGTATAAATTACCAACATGCGCTAACCGTAACTGGTAAAAATTATGTATTTGTAATTCTCCCACGTTTCTCACCACTAATCGACAAGCAAAACAAGTGTATTAAAACTTAGCTTATTATGTTTTTATATACTACATATTTTAAGCGTAGTGTTTCCTAAATAAGCAGAAGCATTCGTTAAATAACTAAACGCTTTAAAACATGGTGTGTGTTCATTTAAGATTTAATTACTATTTACTGTTGTTTTTGTTAATAATGGCTGATGGTTTCCACTGTAATTTGTGGGCAATATGAAGACAAGTTTATGTTTTAATCTCGAAGAAAGAAATATCATCAAGCTAAATGCACGAATGTAGTGTCAGTGATTGTTTTTATAGTAAAGCAGTGTATATACAAAATGCAGGAAATCCGTGTCCTTGATGATATTGACCTATTTTTCTTATCTTCAAATTCGTTACTTCTGTTTAATAATGGTTGTGACGCTCTTTATTGCTAATTGACTCCAATAAACCAACACGAAATTGCTACATTTGACGAGCGCTACAGAATGGGTTTACATATTATTCATGTTCGAGGGACGTTATATATATATATATATATATATATATATATATATATATGCAGGAAGGTTATTGATGACCTTGTCTGTATAAATGATAGAGAGAAGTTTAGAAAAAACAAGAAATTTAATATATCCTAGGGAGTTGAAATTAAATTGTGAACATACAGGAATACATGCTACCTTTCTAGATTAAGATTAAAAAATTGAGGATGGTAGATTTATTTATAAAATGTTTGATAAAAGAAATTATGTTCCCTTTCATATCGTTCGTATGCCGCATAAAAGTAGTACCTGTGCTTTTTATATATTTTATGAGAGTATAATGTCCGAATTTCTAAGTATAGCCCGCGTTACTTTAAGATTAATGGATGGTATACCTCCAGTCACTTCATTAGTAATAAGAATGCTTAAACAAGGTGAAGATCAAAATAAAATATTTAGACAATTAATTAAGGCAATAACACGCTATCTTGACGCTTTTAAATTATATGAAATAAATCAAAAGAAATTTATTAAAAAAATCCAAAACTATACTATAAAAATATATAACATATGTAAATAGTCCACGATGAAATAAGTAAATAAATGTATATATATATATATGTATATATGAAATATTTTTATAAATATATATTTTTAACTTTAAAACATTTGTAGATAAAGAAAATAACCAAGGGGTAAAAAAAGGGGGGTTATTATAATGTAATCATCTAACTCTATAAAATAGATGTTCTGTAAAATAGTAAACTCACTTTGAGAGGAACACCACAGATAAGGTGAAACTATATTAAATAGCTTTAGGAAAACAAATCTGGAGGCAAAACTAAATCAAATATTCGTAAACTTGTTAATTAAAAAAAAATATTATTAAATAGGGAAGTGGTGTCTGATCAACACTGCTGGGATGCCATGATAAAGAAATACTGTTTTGTTTTTTAAAATCCCAAAACAGTTGTCATGGTAAACAGCTGACGATCCCTTATATAAAAAAAACATATATAAAAATATAGTTATATTAGAGTAAATTCTTGGAAGTAAACTAATATAGTGATTGCAGTAGATTGATTGACTTACTAGACTAAAATCTTTCAACGATAAAATATATTCTTTTTTTTTTCAAGTTTTGAAGGTTAAAAACACTTCCGAGACTATATATATGTATATATGTATATATATATATATATGTATATACATGTAGTTGTATATATATGTATATATATGTATTTGTATATATATATGTGTATATATATATATTTGTATATATATATATATATTTGTATGTATATATATATATATTTGTATATATATATATATATATATATATATATGTATATTTGTATATATATATATTTGTATATATATATGTATTTGTATATTTATATATATATATATATTTGTATACATATATATATATATATATATATATATATTTGTATACATATATATATATATATATATTTGTATACATATATATATATATATATATATATATATATATATTTGTATATTTATATATATATATTTGTATATTTATATATATATATATATATTTGTATATTAATATATATATATATTTGTATATTTATATATATATATATTTGTATATTTATATATATATATATTTGTATATATATATATATTTGTATATATATATATATATATATTTGTATATATATATATATATATTTGTATATATATATATATATATATATATTTGTATATTTATATATGAATATATATTTGTATACATATATGTATATATATATATATATATATTTGTATATTTATGAAGGAGAATGGAAAGGAATTAGAGAAAGCAAAAGCCAAATCAAAATTCAATTCAAAAGTTAAAGCAAGGTATATTCCGCAAAAAGGCAATTTATTCAAGTTAAATTTTCCTTAAGCCAGGCTTTTCAAAGATCAAAATCTTATCATCAGAGGAAGTTGCTGGGATAGACAAGTTGGCATTGGCCAAGAATTAAAATTTGAAAAAATGAAATAAAATAAAAGTTGTAGGGAAAGAAACGTAGGGCAAAACTGTGCCAGGGTGCAAGCAAATGTTGGATTGCCAAAAAGTCCGGTGTCGAAGAGTCCAGCAGAGAGAATACGATGTAGATATGTAGGTCGTTAGAGGCACGAGAAGTAATGAGAGAAGTTTCAAAGTTAAAATCCAAGCAGCCACAACTTCAGGTACGGCGAAAATAGAAAATCCAAAAAGGGTAAAAAGTCCAATAAGAAGTGCATTCGATGATGCAGGCAGGCGTCAGAGGAGATTAAGATGTAAAATATTCGCCATTAAAGAAACTTCCCGGGCAGAGATGACAAAGGAAAGTGTTTTAAAGTGGAAAAAAGAGGCAGTGAGAATATTTAAAGTCTGCCCAGTTGAGAAAGCCGGCTATAAATAAAGAAAAGCAAAGACAGTGAAAACAAGAATATAATATGCGACCAGTGGGCAAGGGAGGAAACGGGTAAGTGGTGTGTGGGAGGAGAAAGTGACGGGTACGAGGAAAGGGAGGGGGAGGAGAAAGGGAGCGATGCGGTGAAGGAATGCGGATAAAACTAAGAGTGTGAAAGTGGGGGGGGGGTGAAACATAAAGTTGAAATTGGAAGTTAGCGCGAATTAGGATTCAACTAGAAAAGGGAAAGAAAGGAGTGGGGGTAAGTAAACGAATGTTAGGATAAGGGGTTAAAATATCAGAATATGTATAAGAACAGAGTTCGGGGTTAAGAAGTTTAATCAAATGACCTTAGATATAAACAATGAGGCAAACTATATATGAAGGGTAGGACTAGGAAAATGAGTTAAAATTTAAAAGAGTAAAAATAAAAAATAAAGATAAAAATAGTATAAAAGTAGAAATAAGAAAATAAAAGAATAAAGAAAGAAAAATAGATAATAAGATTAGTCTTAAGCTTGCAGGAAAAATTGAGGATTGACCGAAAGAATAAAAAATTAAAAAATTAAAAAAATTAAAAATAATAAGAATAAGATACTAATAATAGAATGAGGGAAAAGTCGATAAGATTGGAGCTCAAGAATGAAAATTAGAATAAGGAAAAAGAAAAAGGAAAAGAAGACCTAGAGAGGATATCCGGAATGGGAGTCTCCAAGGTGGAAGAAATTATGGGTTGAAGTAAATAAGCAGTTACGGGATGCTAGTTCAAATAGATATGGGAAAATATAAACTTTGAAATTTTATTCAAAAAAGTTATATGGAGGTTAATTAAGAAAATTGTTAAATAGGTTAGTGAAGGCCGGAAGAAGTAAGAGATATACAAGGTTAAAAAAGTGACAAAGGATTAAGCCAGAGGGAGAGTGGAGATCGCAGTTAAAAGTAAATACTATAGGGGTTAAAAGATGTAGAGCTAGGGCGGGTTGGGGGTTGAGTAGTTTGAGAGAGATGAGGTAAAACAAGGGGGGAATAATCGAGGCTATTAAAAAAGTTAGAAGTATTATATAGAAGTAAAAACAGGAGGGGAAGAATAATTAGAGTGCACAGTGGAAACAGTAAGGAGTTCGATATCGAGGTGTGCAAATGGGATATGGAGTAGATAAGGCTAATCAAACAGTAAATAAAAGGGCTAGGATATAATATGAATAGAGTGGGTTAGTTATCACGTTGAAAGGGAAAAGAATGAAGAATGGAAGTGTTGAAGGGAAGCGGACGAATGCATTAAAAGAAGTTAAACGGGAAAGAAAATGGAAAACCAAATAAAGTTATACAGTTAAGGAGGTTAAGTGGAAAGATTGAGGGGGTAATGGAAGAAAGGTGTTAAAACTAAGGGAAATGTGAAGCTAACGAAGTTTATGGGTAATTTTATTAAGTTAAGAGAAGGTTAAAGGGATGAGGGAGATATAAGTAGAGATTAAAGAACAACAGGAATTAGAACTATCGGAAAGGGGTTTCGAGATGTAAGGAGGGAAAATCCGAGATGAAGGGAGGGTATTTAATCAAATGGGGGAGGGGTGTCTGGGGGATTATTATGGTTGCTATACCTGAATTTACGTTTATGCCTGCAACTGGAGATAAGTTCATTCTTAGAATTAATAATATTTTTAGATTTAGTAGCAGTAGCTATCATAAAGGTTTCCAGAGTACAAAGTTGGCAATGGGATGCTCCAGGGGTATATGATTTGGACTTTTTAAGTATTGACCAGTGAAGTGAATAGGGAGTATTTTTGAGATTGAGGTTTCTAATTAGATTGGAAAGTGAAGTGCCTGTGCTGTTATCGCTGCTATTTTTTAAGGAATATATATGGTTAGAGATCCGGGTCTTAATGGGGAAAGAGGACGCCCCAATATATGTGTGTATCTTGAAGGGTGGTGCTATAGTTGCATTGAGATTACTAATGGTATTAGAAGAGATTTGGGTTTGGAGATCCAAGTTATGCGAGGAAAGTTGTTTGGAGAAGTGGGGTGGAGCGGATATGGGGGAAATGTGAGTTGGCCCATGAGCACTATTTATTATTGGGGGTGCTTGGTTAGAGGTATGGCTGTATAAGCGGGAGTTTAGAGTAGAAGCGGATTGGGGTTGCGGGGAGATCCGGAGTTCGGGTGGAGTATGGGAACTGTGATTACTCACAACATTGGTGGAGCGGGGGAATTGTTTAACAGTACAAGCGTATATTACGTCCTTCTGTACACAGTTGTTGTTAAGGGGACAATCTTTAGGTTTACGGCAGTTACAAGTGGTGAGGGATGTGGTGGGTGGTTGCTGTTGGATATGTTTGATTTTCCTATTGTAAGAGGTTATGATAGTTTGTTCAATATTGGGCATAGTAGAGTATGATATTTTAATAGAATTTTTGTCAAGGATAGTGCTATATCTGTGGGGATGCTTAAAAGATCTGTCTAAGATTTGGAAAAATTCTTTAGGTATATTGGTTTTAACATTACTTCTGAAAGGTGGATTAAACCAAATGTTATTCTTTCTTCTAAGTTTTTTTCTTTGTTTATGCGAATGTGGGTCTACCCGATTATCAATAACTTTAGTTCCTATGTGCTTATTAGAGTGTGTTTTGATTATCTTAGGTGCTGATGAGTTAAACTTTTTATTTCTGTGTGTGGTCATGTTGTGAGTAATAATGCCTGCTCTATCCTGGATATTGAGCTGTATACTCTTCACAATAGGGTTTTACCTTTCCTAAAAGTTCGCTTTTAGTACACCTCTTTATTTGTATATTTATATATATATATATATTTGTATACATATATGTATATATATATTTGTATATATATATATATATATATATATTTGTATATATATATATATATTTGTATATATATATATTTGTATATATATATATTTGTATATATATATATGTATATATTTGTATATATATATGTATATATTTGTATATATATATATATATATATATATATATATTTGTATATATATATATATATATTTGTATATATATATATTTGTATATATATATATATATATTTGTATATATATATATATATTTGTATATATATATGTATATATTTGTATATATATATATATATTTGTATATATATATGTATATATTTGTATATATATATATGTATATATTTGTATATATATATGTATATATTTGTATATATATATATATGTATATATTTGTATATATATATGTATATATATATGTATATATATATTTGTATATATATATATATGTATATATATATTTGTATATATATGTATATATATATGTATATATTTGTATATATATGTATATATATGTATATATTTGTATATATATGTATATATATGTATATATTTGTATATATATGTATATATATATATATTTGTATATATATATGTATATATTAATATATTTGTATATATATATGTATATATATATATTTGTATATATATATGTATATATATATGTGTGTATATATATGTATATATATGTATATATATGTGTATATATATATATATATGTATATATGAGTCTATGTATATATATACAGGGTGTTTCAAAAGTCTTAGGAACATTACAAATGCGTATATCTCATGAACTATTCCAGATAGAAAAATGAAACTGGTGCCATTTTAAAGCTTGCTTAATCAAGTTGTTGGTCATACTAATGATTTTCGTGTTATCTTTCCAGGTGCAGTAATGGCGTTCTCTAAACAAGACAAGGCATTTTGCGTCCTCCAATTTGCAAAGACTGAATCGTAGACATGTGTTCAGCGTGCATTTCGCAGGAAATTTAAAAAAGAAGCCCCTGAAAGGAAATCCATTGTCAGATGGCATGCTAAATTTGTGAAAGATGGGTGTTTGTGCCCAAGTAAGCGAACAGGTCGCCCTTCAACTTCAGAAGATGCAGTTGAGCAAGTTCGGACAGCCTTTCAGCGGAGCCCCCGTAAATCAGTGAGAAGAACCAGCATGGAACTTCAGCTTGCTCCAGCAACTGTCTGGCGTGTCTTAAGGAAACGACTGCAAATGGTACCTTACAAGCTCAAGTTGGTCCAAAAGTTGAAGGACACTGATAAGCCACTTCGCCGTGACTTTTGCATTGCAATGCAAGAGAAGTTGGAAGATAACGGCTTTGATGACCGGCTTGTTTTTAGCGATGAGGCGACCTTCCATCTGAATGGCAAAGTTAACAAGCATAACACTCGCATATGGGGTAATGAGAATCCTCATGAACTTCTTGACCACGAGCGAGATTCACCAAAAGTGAACGTGTTTTGTGCAATTTCCAAGAAAGGTGTCTATGGACCGTTCTTATTTGAAGAGGCAACTGTCACTGGTGAATCCTATCTCAACATGCTGGAAGACTGGTTAATGGCTCAGTTGGAACAAGCAGAATCTGATGACTTCATTTTTCAACAAGATGGTGCAACACCACACTGGAGTCTTAGAGTAAGGCAGTTTCTTAACACAAGGCTGCCTGGTAGATGGATTGGGAGATCTGGGCGAGGTGATGACGTTCTCATGCCCTGGCCTCCTAGGTCTCCAGATCTTACCCCGTGTGACTTATTCCGGTGGGGCTTTGTCAAGCAACAAGTCTATGTGCCGCCCCTTCCAAGAGATATTGACGAACTAAAGGCTCGAGTAACGGCAGTTGTGGGAACCATTGACTTCAAGATGCTGGAACGCGTTTGGCAGGAAATGGACTATCGACTAGATGTCTGCCGTGTGACGAATGGTGCTCATATTGAGCAACTTTGAAGATTCCCCACAAAACTTGAAACTTTAACCTTTCCAACGGGGCTAATTTCATTTTTCAACTCATAATAGTTTTTGAGTTATTAAAAATCGTTATGTTCCCAAGACTTTTGAAACACTCTGTATATATATATGTGGGTTTAGTGTATATATATATATGCGTATATATATATATATATATGTATATATATATACATATATATGTATATATTTATATATATACATATATATATATATATATATATATATATATATATATATCTAGTTTATCTTATATTTACCCCTCATATTAGTTGTTAAAACACCCTGTATATATTGATATATAGATGAATGTTTAAGAGAATTGAGTCTGATTATATAAATGCCTTACGCTAAAGTAATCGATATCCCAATGGTCTTTTCTATCAATATTTCTAAAGTAGGGAAAAAGAAATAATATCGTGCACAGATGAAAGAAAATTGATTGATCGCTACAACAGCAGCAATTAAAACTGGGCATTTCTTATTTGAAGCTGTTACATGTCAGATAATCGATAGATTTTCTGCTAAAATGTGTAATATACTTTGAATGTTATTTAAACTTATTTTGTATTGATTCATTCATTTTGTTTGCTTTTCATTTGTTTGATGTTTTATTTTATTTAATTTTAGATATGCTATTCATTTATTCATTGGGAAGTTTTGATATTTCAGCCAATTCCTTGGTATTGTATTAATCAACGAAAGTTACTAGTCAGTGTGATATATATGTTCATCATCATGTATATCTCTAACGACTTAGTGGTTTGGATATACTACGTTTCAATGCTATTGGACTCGTTTGGACTATTCACGCTCTACCGAGGAATATATGCATATCTCATTCCCTCCAGCTATTTGTAAGTCGTATGTTCAACTAACATAGAATTAATTGCGCACAGTAGTTATTGCATTTCGTAATGTGTTTATATTTACATAGAAGAGAGAAGTTAATCTGGCACTCAGTGTAAGCCATCTATATATTCTATTATACTATATACATGTTACGTTCTGTATAGCCAATTGCTCTTGTTGTTCATTGTATCCTCTAATTTCGAAATGACACATTTATATCGCTTTAGTTTATTTCATAAATGTATTATACTCTTTTTTAAAGTAGAGTATTTTTTTTCACTTACAACCTTCAAAGAACATACGTAGCATGCGTCATCATTAGAAAATTCTACATATTTTATCTATACAACTTTCTTATAACATCGTTATTTATGTCTGCGATAAGCTGGCGGGTAGATATTACAATAAACTTTGCATTGAAGGATGGGTTTTCCTTTTTACTATCTCGATTTTGTTAAAACGATGCCGCTATTTGAAACTTGACTTTAATGCACGTGGGCAATTTCTTGAACTGTAACGGAGGGTTATTTACCATCATATTCATGATAATAGCTTAAACTTAGGTTCGAATACAAAACGCGTTAGACAACATTTAAAAAAGTTACAAAGCTGTCACTACAAAAAAGGTAGCATTTTAACACTAAAATCATATTTTACATAGTATGATACTGGCATTTTTTCTTTTTTTACTTTCAGATAAAATAATCTTTTAGTAAAGGGATATATATAATATGTTCGTTCTTTCATTTTCGAATGTCGCAATTTAAACAAATTGAAAGTATCGCGTTTCCATTTGAATTCTTCAATTAGAACTAAGATATTCCGGCATCATACTCCTTACTGTAACCCACAGTCTGCAGCAATTTGTTTGTCAAAGTCAACCTCAGTGGAGTTAGAATATTTAAATATGGATATCAAGATGCGAGGCTAGTTTAAAAATGTACAACTGTTATTTACGGTACTTTTATAGATGGCTTACCATGATTCCGTGCCTTCGCGTCGTCAACGTTCGGACACGTTAAAGAAGCGCGCGAGAGTTCACGAGCCGAAAACGACTGGAAAACTTCCAAACGCTAAATTGAAGACTGGCAGTCGATAAATTACGACGAAGAAAAACAAATTAAAATACACATATAAATATAAAGAACGAGCAAACCATAGCTCAACACCAATTAATAATTATATATTTATGTTTGCTTTTGTCAAAAAGAACCATTGTTAAACAAATATTTAAAAAAAAAAACGTGTGTTTTGTGTTTGTGCACCAGAAATTTAAAAAGATGAGTTTGTTTGATTTGTTAAGCAAATGTTTTTACATGATTCTCAATGTTCGTTTTTACATTTGTTGTCAACATTTTTTTCTTAGCATAGACACCGATACAACTGTTTCTAAGAATGTTTTGTGGTTTATGTTTGTTATTTTAACGAAAATAAACAACTGTTGAGACACCTGATTGGTTTATAGTTTCGTCGACTCTCGGTCGCTTCCGAGATCTGCCCGAACGTTGGCAACGCGAAGTCACGGAAGCATATATAAGGGTACTGTTATTCCCTTTCTCTAATCGTGTGGTACATACTTACACTTTAAACATCTACTTTCTGCTATAATTGTACATATAAGGACGCCATTAGATATCAATTTTATTTCTATCACAGAGTTGATATCATACATTTGCATACCTTTTCCATTTCTTTATGTGGTTTCTTTTCCTTTCTTTTTAATCGTTCCTTCCCTCTTTTATAAGTTCATGTTTATTGTTTAATTCAATATTTGATAATTTCATTTTCTTATCGAATTTTATATTGTGTTTCTTCTTTTCATTCCTCGTCCCTAGACCTTATCCTTTTCCCCTCTTTTTTATGCGACGCCACCTTTTAATCATGTTTCCTCCTTTCTCTTCATCCAATCCTTTTCAATATAATAATACACCTTGTCAATATATGCACCTTCCCCACTCTTTCCCTTCATCTCCACATCCTTATGTAATATTTTAACCTTTTTCACTGAACATCTCCCTGTACAGCGCCATATTGTTCAGTATGAAAAACAAGAAAGCCAGTGTTAATGGTCATTACATTCCATGCACACGTACGCACAGAGAAACACAACAGTCTGAAACCGACCTACCTTACCATTGGTGTTCCTTCCTACCAATGGACATTAGTCTGGTGCGAGCGGTGAAATTAACACCTAACACAATGCCAAAATCAACCAATATGTTGAAATCTAATATTCTGACGCCGAATCAGAATATGACAAAGAAGAAAATCGATCGGCAACTTCTAATATGTGAATTCAAATAACTATAATAATTTTCTGATCTGCCAGTAAAGTATTACAAATAGCACTATTGGTAGTAGTTATGTTCTTAGTATTCTTACTATTCGTAGTATGCATATTATTTGTAGTAGTGGCAGTAGTAGTAGTTGGTTTATTAGTAGTGGTAGTGGTAATATTAGTAATAGTTATTTCAAAAGGGCAAAGGCGAATATCGGGGTGCCCCAGAACGTGAGTGACAACAAGTATCAGCAAATAACGTCTTAACTCATCACGTCTGTGTTTGTGTATGTATTTATTACCACCGCCAAGGGGGTGGGGTAATTTTCGGTTGAGTTCTTTTTACAGTCTGCCGTCTTCATAGTTTGACAAATCATCACCGATCTTGGTCAACCTATTGGTGATGGTCTCACTTAAAATCTTATTTAATGTTGGTGTTTATATGTCAAAGACAACAGTCACAGAAAAGCTCGCACATTTGGCAATCACTTTGGTGCTGTAAATCCTAGAGGCACTAGCCCATATTGCAGTCGATGAAGCCCTCCATCTGAAATATCTTCCACTTATAATATAACGAGCATGTTCTCTGTCTGTCTGTCCGTCGGCGAGAATTTTTTTTTAAGAGAGAGGGTGCGGGAAATTACTATTTACTTGTTTATTTTCAAATCAGCGTTGATAATCGTTGTATAGCTTAGAATTACGTTGATAAACAATTATATACTTAATTTAGATTAAATAACATTAAATAACATGAATAAAGTCGAAAGATATTTCAAGACGAGCCTGCGATTCGAACACACGATGTGTTAAGAATCGTATTTAAACTTAGACTCTTTCAAGTTCTTTATATACTGTTACCCAAACACGCTCAGACACCAGGCGTGTTTTGCAATTTACATAATTAATTATTTTTAAACTTCTAATAAATTCATATTTACAAATACACACTTATAACTGCTATTCCCAAATTTACATATCTATTTACAATCATATCAGATAAGGTGATACTAATAAAAAAAATGTTCATACGATTAATTAAACACATTTTATTCAGAAACGAGCCTGTTTAAACAATAGGTATTTACTCCTCCCCAGGAGTTAGGCACAAGGCCAGATTTATCCTACTCCCACAAGTAAGATGTGACCACAGATTGGGTCGAGAAAGTGGGGTTAAAAGCCAGCGCTCGAGAGCTGAGCACTCTGGCCATTTAAAAATTGCCTGGGCAGCCCCGTCGGCATTCCCCGGTAGGGGCGCCTCAGACAGTAAGCAATAAACTTACTCCTCCCCAAAGAGGGGAGGCGAAGCCTGGGAGGGTGGACCTCCTAGAACTGCACAGGACAATCCCATAGACCGGCGTAAATCAAGTCCCGGAGGTCAAGACAATACCAGTCTATGGGAACAGATACTACACTTTGATCTTAGCCAAAAGACCAAGGAAGCATCCGAGCCTGTTTAAACAATACTTTGAATGGCAAATTATGTTAATATTGACAAGTCATCCTTCGGGTAGTGACGTCGTTGTGAGATTATTTTTTTCAGATTATTATTCTTTATTTTCATTACATTGTTAAGACAAGGTATTTTGTTGTAAATTGAAGTAAAGCAAGGCATATACCGGTCATTACTAAATGGGTGACCATTTTGGACGAATAAATTGCTGACTCATACTTCCAGAAGTGACGTCATTGTGAGAGGATTTTTTCACATTATGGTTAAGACAAGGTGTTTTGTTGTAAATTGAAGTAAAGCAAGGCATATCCCGGCCATTACTAAATGGTTGACCATTTTGGAAGAATAAGAAAACTGGTAGTTTTATATGACCGAGGCGCCTTCAATAGCATATTTAAACATTAGTATCAAAACTGGTTCTTTGATATGACAGAGGCGCCTCCATATTGTTTTCTCCGGGAGGGAGGCGGGGAGTTAACGGATTAAGGAGGGTCGAATTTTTTTTTTAATTACAATTATTTCTATGAATGGGAGGATACATTTTTTTTTGGGGGGGGCCCACTTTTTTGTTTTCTTTTAACTAAAAATATTCTTTGGTTCGAAACAAAGAAAATCAATGTTTAACCACCCAAGAAATATGACTGGGGCTCAATCGGTTTACGGATGAACGTTCATTTCTTACGCAGCAGCCTAGCAAACATTGACGAGCAGGGTATCTCATGAAATAAGGATGTTTCTATAGTGGGGTGATTTCCTGAAATATCAGTGCTTCTGCAGTAGAGCGGCCCCAAAAAATGTGTGTGCTTCTGTGGTATAGCGGTCCCCAGAAACATAGCTGCCTCCAGAGTATAGCATTCCCCTGAAATATCAGTCTTTCTCCAATTTAGCGGCCAAATTATAGTATAGCTGTGTCAAGAGTATAGCATTCCCCCCCCCAAAATGGTGCTTCTACAGTATGGTAGTCCCCTATAATATAGGCCCTTCTGCAGTATAGCAGTCCCCAGAAATATCGGTGCTTCTACAGTATGGGTTTCCCCTACAGTATAGGTTCTTCTGCAGTGCAGTTGTCCCCAAAATATTGATGATTCTGCAGTATGGTCCCCTAATATATGTGTGTTTCTGCAGTATAGTGGTCCTAGAAATTGAGCTGCTTCTACAGTATAGCCGCCCTCTTGGATATCGCTGCTTCTGTAGTATAGTGGTCCCCTGAAATATTGATCTTTCTACAGTATAGTGGCCCCTTAAAATGTTGGTACTTATGCAGTATCGCAGTCTCTGCAATTATAGGTGGTTCTAGAGTAGGACGGTCGCCTACTATATAAGTGCTTCTGTAGTATAGCGGTACTTTGAAATATTAGTGCTTCTACAGTATGGTGGTCGCTTAAAATATAGGTGATTCTGCAGCATGGCGGTCCCTTAAACTATTTGTGCTTCTGCAGTATAGCAGTCCCAGAAATATCGGTGGTTCTACAGTATAGCCGCCCTCTGTGGGATTGGTGCTTCTGCACTATAGTGGTCTCCTGAAATATTGATGCTTCTACAGTATGGTTGTCCTCTAAAATGTCGATGCTTCTGCAGTATGGCAGTCCGCTAAAATATAAGTACTTCTACAACATGATGGCCCCTTAAAATATAGGTGGTTCTTTAATATAGCCGTCTTCTGAAATACTGGTGCTTCTACAGTATACTGCCCCTTCAATATTAGTGTTTCTACAGTATGACTGTCCCCTGAAATATTGATGATTCTACAGTATGGCGGGCCCATACAATATAGCTGCTTCTGTAGTATAGCAGCCTCTTTTAATATAGGTGATTCTGCAGTATAGCGGTCGCAGAAATATAGGTACTTCTAGAGTATAGCAGTTTCCAGAACTATCGGTGCTTCAGTAATATGACCGCTCTCTGAGATATTGATACTTCAGCAGAATAGTTGTCTCATAAAATATTGGGGCTGAACAGTATAGCGGTTAAGATATCCATGATTCTGCTCTATGGCTGCCCCCTGAAATATGTGTGCTTCTATAGTATGGCGGGTCCCTAAAATATAGATCATTCTGCAGTATGGTGATCTTATACTATAGTTGCTTCTGTAGTATTAATGTCCTCTTAAAATAGGTGCTTCTGCAGTATAGTAGCCCCGAGAAATATAGATGCTTCTGGAATATATCGCGGTTCCCTGAAATATCGGTGCTTCGGTAGTATGGCTACCGTCTAAGATATCGGAACTCCTGCAGTATAGTGCTTCCCTTAAATATTGATGCTTCTACAGTAGTGTGCCTCTTAAAATATTGATGATGCTCAAGTATAGCGGTCCCTAGAAATATTAGTGTGTCTGTAGTATAGCGGTCCCCAGATGTCACAGGTGAGCATTCATTTCTGACGCGGCAGCTAAGCAAAAATATACGAACACTTTTTTGTCTGTCTATCTGCCAGGCCGTTCTGAAGAATTTTTGTAAATGTAAGAGGCAGATGGGTAAATATTTACTTACTTTTTAAGTCAGCGAGAATCTTAACAACTAAATAAACAACAAATAAATTTGACGCCGAGATTTGAACTCGCAATCTCAGCGTCTCAAGTCAAAGTGGGTGACTTTTGTCTGAACCTCTACTAACTGAGCAAACATACAAACAGAAAGAGTTCATTTTACTACTTACGGTAAATAAATGCTTTTTTCACCTTTTTACTGAGCGACAACGAATGATCTTGAAACGATGCTATGTATCAAAACTGATTATTTGATATAGTATAGAGTCTGCGTTTGCCCTTAAATATTTTTTAGGAGGAGCCTTATATTTTTTAGGGGAAGGGTGGAACGTTTTCGTTATTTGCTTGTAACTAAAAATCTTTCTTCTGGTGCTGGAAAGTAAAAACATTGTATTTGGTGGGGACATTCTTTTTACTAAAAAAATTCTTTAAGTAGGGGAGGGTAAAAAAAAATGGGGGGGGGGGGGTTAAAACATTTTTTTTCTTGTAATAAATTTTTTTTATCTTAGCAAAAAAAATTCTTGGTCCGAAACAAAGAACATTAATGTCTAACCCCTCAAGAAGTATGACTATGGCTCCATCGGTTTTCGGGTGAGCGTTCATTTCGTACGCGGCAGTCTAGGAAAAATAGACGGCCGTGTAACGAACCTGTCGGTCACTGTCCGCCAGTGTCAGCCCTATAAAGAAATAGCAAACACATAATTCAAAACAGGAATTTTTTAGATTTTACATTTTTGTAGACACTGTATGCCAGTTCCAGCCAGTGCCCTCTACTGTCCGCTACTGTAAGCTCTTGTCAGCCCTAAAATGAAATAGCCAACTGATACTTCAAAACACGAAATGAGTCAGCATTTATTAGATGTTACATTTAAGTAGGCACTGCCAGCCCGGGCCCGCTATTGCCCACTAGTGTCCGCGATCGTTCGATACTGTCGCTCATTGTCAACTCTATAAAAAATAGCTAACTGATAATTCAAAACAGGAAATTAGTCAACATTATTTAGATTTTACATTTCACCAGTGTCCGTTAGTATCAGCCATGAAAAAATTCGTCAACTCATAATAAAAACAGGTAATGGATCTCAATTTTTTTACTTTACATTTTAGTAGAAAATTCCAAGCACGACCTACTAATATCCACCACTTTCCGCCAATGCCCGGCATTTTCTGCTATGTAAAGAAATCGCCAACTCATAATTGCTATGAGTTCTTTAATACATCGGTTACATAAATGAACATGCATTATGAGTTATTTCATATGACAGGGGCACTACATAGATGAACATGTTTTTATATGATAGGGGCGCTACATTAGCTAACATGCTTTACGAGTTGAAATTGAGGAGAAGAAATAAGGAATTGACAGTGACCACTTGTGCTTTTCGGCGTTTTCTGGGATCAATAATTGTATAAGTCATTGCATTAAATTTCGATTAATATAAAGTATTATAAAGAAATAAAATGTACATTGATGATAAACTCTATTGAGGCAATGATTCTCACTGGTTGTTGCAAATATGAAACTGGTTTTATTCCGAGGATGTCAATTATATCATCAAATATGCCTCTTCACTTTCAGCGGTTGCAGTTTCCTGTACGACTTTGTTTCGCTATGTTCATCAATAAAAGTTAAGACCAAACACTAAAAGTTGTCAGATTGCGACTAGAAGAACCATGCTTTTTAAATGGTCAGTTTTATGTAGCAGCATAACGTGTAGGTGCAAAAAACAAATAGGTTTGTGTATGTACATAAAAATAAAACAAAAAAACATGTCTAAGTTGTCAATCTTAATGCAAGATGAGTTTCTGAGTATCATTAACTGATTTAAGGTGTACTTTCCATATTAGTTTAAAACTGTTACTTATATAATATGTTTTTCATAAACAGCGTATGATAATTATGCATTTTATTCGCTTGAATATTTGGTTTTGTTAAATGGAAGCATGTTTTTAAGATGTGCGCTAAAATAAAAACATCATAGAAATTATCCTCTAACGGAGTAAAGCTGTAACACACAATGTGATGACAAAGAAAATAATATAATCGACAATTTTGTTTTTGTGATTTGTTTAGAAGTAAAAGAGATTCAAAAAGGTTTAATTTGGCTTGGGTAACCATGTATAACAAATCTCGCGAACTGTACATAGAGCAAGCTATACTAATGTTTCTATAGAGCTATGAGATTGTGATCTACTTTTTCATGTGTGCACTACCTATACTATTGACAAGTATTAAGTGATAACAGTTTTTAAATTATAAAATCAAGTGATGTGAGAACAGTGGCCAACGTGATAACTTAATCTGCCAACCAATTAAGTATAGACACATTGCTGTTTGAGTCTGCATTCGTGCATCGCCAGGTAGTCCTGCTAGTATATATACATATATAAATATATATATATATATATATATATATATATATATATATATATATATACATATATATATATAAATATATATATACATATATTAAACATATATAGATATGAAATATATATATTCATATATAATATATATATACATATATTAAACATATATACATATAAAATATATATATATATATATATAATATTTATATATATATATATATATATATATACGTATACATATATAAATATATGTATATATGAATAAATATTTATATGAATAGAATATTTACATATATAAATATAATATATATATACACATATATAAATATATGTATATTAATACATATATACATATATCTATATATATATATACATATATATATATATATATATATATATATATATATTATAGAATTAAGAAACACAAGTAACGTATTTTTAAAAATATATTTATTAAATTAATAAATAATTCATGAACACATGATTTATTTATGTAATTAATATGTATAAATATAACCTTTCTTGCTTTTTTAAAAATTATATATAACAATTCAAAATAGGTTTCTTCAGAATGTATGAGCTCTTCATATATATATATATATATATATATATATATATATATATATATATATATATATATACATATCACGGCTGTAAATTGTAGGTATACATGCCGAGTCTAACAAACTGAGTTTCAAAAACCGACAACTCATTCAGTGGTCAGGGTTTATTCACGTGCGCTACGTAGGACGCCCCGTTTTATGTTGTTTTACATCATCTAATGTTTCAAACAGCTCCATTAATTTTACTGATACATTGATTTACACTATTTTGTAACCAGTATCTATAACTAGAGAGATTCTATCAGAAATGAGGATCAAACGTAATTATTCAAAGTCAGGTGTTTCACAGTATCATAAATCCTCCTCATGGCCAGATATTGCGAGCTATTAAACAATGATTCGAAACCCGACCGATTGGCCAGTTCTCAATATGTATTACTTTTACGTTATTTAGGTTTCATATTTGTTAATTTATGTTGTAATTCTAACACATAACTACCTCGCGTCTGGTGTCTTAACGATCAAAAATCAATAAAAATACGACTTTAAATAATAAATAATATGGAATCACATGTTTTAAACCTTGGAATTATTATTTTTATT
The DNA here is from genome assembly GCA_963556195.1 of Sepiola atlantica. Classification (NCBI taxonomy): domain Eukaryota; kingdom Metazoa; phylum Mollusca; class Cephalopoda; order Sepiida; family Sepiolidae; genus Sepiola; species Sepiola atlantica. Next base: position 193,378,605 of record OY744516.1, read on the forward strand.
GTTTAATTACATTTTGTTAGTTTATTATTTATTGTTTGAACTTTTTTATTTGTCTTTTACTATTTTGTTTTCTTTGGTAATTTTTAATCTGTATTTTATTTTAGCAGCAAAATTCGAGCTAGGATCTCTAACCGCTCAATTTTACAACGAGAAAATTGCCCTATTCTCAACTCATAACAAATATTTAAAATAAATAAAAACAGTTTTATTTCAACTAATTTAATTAAAAAAGATATCGTCGTCTAAAATCATTTCTGTGTTTCAAACTGAGTTTGATCTTTGAGCAGTTTTTTTTAATCTCTTTGGACTTTGGACGTTCATTAAATAATTACATTGTTTTAGATGTGCCATCGCATCGATATTAGAGGCTTTGTCCATCGGGCGTTTGTTTGGTCCGTCCCTTCGCTTGATTTTTAAAAAGCAATCCCTTTGTTAAACAAGCAAATTGAATCGATCGAGCCAAGTATGTCTATCAGGATGTGTCGTTCGCGCATCTTCTTACACATGCGTTTAAAATAGATGTTTACTTGCGTAATACAGTAAAGGAATTGATCTATCTATATAAAGGCCTATCACCAGTGTTTTCATTATGACAGTTAAAGTCAAAATAGCATTGTTGTATGTCGGTATTTAATGCAAATCGTCTCTCAATATTGGCATTTCAAATTTCAGATTGAATTGGCGCATTTTATTGTACTTGCGACATGAGTTCTCTATACGAAGTCCTGGGCTTGAATCACTTTATCATGATTAATTATGATCATAATCGGTCCTTAAGACATAACATTGAATTAGAATGTCCTTTGATCATTCCCGCTTGTTTGACATGGCGTTTGGTGTTGTCTGTCGAAGTTACATTAAAACCACATGTTAAATGCGTCTACCAATCTCTAAGAATGGTTATGGTCGTTCATTAGTATCTCTATTATGGTTTACATAGTATGAATAACAGATCAAAAAAAAGAAAGTGAATAAAACCGCTTGTTCGTTTAACTTAGTTTTAATCGAATGTTATGTGTTTTCTTTGAATTTTAATGATGCTTTTGTATCAACTTAATGATTATTATAAACAAAGGTTGAATAATATCAATCTCATATGTTATTAGTAGTAAGGAATATATCAATTTTTTTACTAAGTATCGAAATGCCCTTATTGTGCAAAAGATTAATTAGGAATCGATTAAAATGTTATTTCCCCCCAAAGAAGGCACCCGGAGGCAAGGTGTTATTGAGAGTAGGAACTAAATGTTTAGTTGGCATTCTAAGTTGGCAGTTGTTCAGCAATATATGTGTACGCATTAGATTCAAGTGTATGCGTGTTTGTACAGTCTATGAAGTGGCATCAAGAAGTGAATTCTAAGAGAAAGCGGCCCGAGAAAAAAAACATCTGAATATAAAGTTTTCGGAATCTTGCGGCATACAAAGTAAAGTGGTTGTCTTATTCTTCAGGTCGAGTTGGTTGGGGATATCGATTTTAGGGAGGGGGTCAAGTGCAGTAAATTCTTAGGAGCACCTCTCATCTAAATATTCGGAAAATAAGCAGAAGGATGCTACATTGCGGCAATAAGATGTTGTGGCTTAGTGGATAGAGCAGGAGCTTAGAAATTGGATAATTTTTTTGAACCCGGTTAAAAAAGAACAAAGTAGTGTGTTGTTCACGAACCTATATTTGGAAATAATTATATGCGCATAAGTAAATGGTGGGTATATATAGGTATTTGCGAAAGAAGTAGTAATCAGCACTCACATTTTATTTAAAAAGAAAGCTATGTAAATAATGAATACAACTTGCTGAACATTTCTGTAATAAAACATAATGTTCTTTTATAGTCTGACATTTGTCATTATGAGTAAAAATTGTTGAAAAGTGAATGATCTCGTCATGACACACTTATGAATATAGTATGGATATTCAATCATTTTCAATTTTTTTACGACGCTCATACAAGCTTTCGACTAATCTTCAATATTAGACACCACACATGTGTTTATACCACGTGTGATGACACGTGGTATGCCATATCTTCATCAGTGACTTCCAATGAATGTTAACACAGTTTCGGTGGTTAAGGCGGCACTGCCACATCTGGTGCTACGACTAGCTCTTGCCACCAGACAGGATATTAAAAATAACGTTTTATTATTTACAGTTTCATATGTTATGATTAAAACGCGTTCGCATTCGGTGTTTCGTAGTAATCGATGCTAGTGATCGCCGATTCATTCCACGTAGCCATGGGAAGTGGTAATCAGTAGAGCACGGAGTATTTACCCTTGAGTTATTTGACGTCGACCGAATTCAGTTGTATTAATGTTGAGCTGTCATGTACAGTACTTTTCAAACTTCGTTCAGCGATGCCTTTTTAAAACGAAGAAATTATCCGACTGTCATAGAAATCCACAGTACTCGAGCTCAATTGTCAAGAAAAGATATGCCTATCTATCTTACACGCAGTGAAAGGTACCGATGTTATTTTCTTTGTACATCATCCCGCTGTTACTTTCTGAATATACAGACAACACTATTCAGATGGGATTTCCTATTTGAAGTTTACCAAATTTCTGGATGATTGTTTATTTGTGTGATGTGCACTAGACATTTATCTGGGCGAATATTACGAGGTCCATTAACAACCTTAAGACACAATTCCACTCAGCTCTTTTATATATTATATTTAACAACGTTTGCTCAGAGTGCATTCACCTACCTTCTGGAACTGGATATACGATTCCCTATCTATCATGTATGACAAGTGTTTATCTTCTGCATTGCCTTCATATGCATTATATGGTCGCTATGTGATCATTTAGAATGTGTGTTTACGAGGCCCATAGTTCAAGGTGCCTCGATAACTATTTTACGAAACGTACAGATCCGTATTTTTGTATCTCCACATTGGCTGCTTGTCACACTCGACGGAAGTTATAGCGGAGACTTAATGATATCGCCAGTGGGGCTATTGTGATTAAGGAGTATAATGATTATTTAAATGGTGTAATTCCATGTTGTCTTTACACATTGGTTGGTCTGAGTAAACACAGTGATGTTTGATTCTCCTCCTAAAACATATATACTTCTACAATCATCATGTTTTATAAGCAACTTTCGATAATAATATGTTCATCGAGTTGACTACTCAAGCTTGACTAGTTTACGTTCATTCAATGTTTTTTATGGTCAAACTGGATCAAACTTATAATAGCTCATCGGCTTATAATTTAGTGCCAGCTTTTATATCTGAGTGTACTTTTTGAACGACCTAGCCTGTTTAGTATTGCATCACAACCTGAAAAACTTAACCTTGGCTACTTAGGCAACTGCAGCTTTTCTTTTTATATTGACTTATTTTAGAGGAGCAAGGATAGATATAATATATACATTCAATCTCTCTTACAGTAACCACAAACAATCATAGACCATGGTTCTTCTTCAGATGTGTTTTGATTGTTCCCCATGCGAATTGTTTTATAAATAATTGTAACACGTTATCAGCAGCAATCTTGTCCTCTTTCCTCACTGTGTTTAGAACTGCGTCAACTTAGTCTGCCAGGATTATCCAGATAACGGTGTTCTAATCAAATCTAGGAGTCAGAATCAGAATCGGTCATACTTTGATCTTCCAGGAGTCAGTTTGTAGCAAGTAAGGACGTGTCAGGAAAGCAACTGCAAATCAATGAAGTGAAGATAACAATAAATTATCTGTGTATGTGCAGCTCAATTACTTTATATGAAGTAGGCCATATATTCCTCGACTTTGTATGCAACAGCTGTAATTTGCTGCTCTGGTTGTTAGTGCGAACAACTCACACATACTTTTATTATGCGGTATTCTACTGCTCATTACGTGAGTGTGCCAATTGCAATATTTAAATTCATTAATCTTTAATTGAAATAGTTAATTATTATCATCAAACTTACTAGAGTTTCAACAAATGTCAACATGAATTATCATGAACAGTGCAGACTGAAGCGTATGCACCGGCGATCCTTTTAACTGGCAATATTGGGTCGCAGAATATGCAACTGAACACATGTACGCCAACCCACAATACATGTGTATTGATATTATAGTCGTGTAGCAATAGTTTTACTTCCACGTTTAAAGTACCAATACATTTGAATTCTGTTACTCGAGGTTTCATAGATCATCGACTATGAACAAATACCGTGAACACGAACACGCTGAATGTACATTTTTGGGATAAATTGTTATAAATTGCCTTATATATTTAAACATTATCACTAGATATTGGGAAATAAGTAAACATTACATTTCAGAGATCAAATTATCGTTCAATTAATTAGCATATATAATGATCAAATGTTTTACGGGTTTCACATGCCGTATATTTAGTTTACTTTTTTTTTGCAAAAATATTCTTTATTATCGCATACTTATTTGTGTAAGAATGATCTCGGGTCGATCCATTTTCCTTTTGAAATAATCTTTGCTTTTCTGTATTCTGCTGACATTAATAAGAGCCTGAAGTATTTTTCTCATAAATTACAGCTACTATGAATCAGAATTTAAAATTATTGTATTGAGATTAGAATTTGCTTAAATAACTGTCCACCAATGTGGTCACTTTATTCTTTATCACGTGTGCCTCTACAACCAAAAACCTCTCAAATCCAATATTGAGTAGAATAGCACAGCATATATACATATACTTACGAATGGAACAATTAAAATGTATGAAAAGTATGACTAAAAGTCATTAGCAGCATGTGTAACTATAACTTTTTGATTGTGTTAGGACAAATAAATTCTTAGGTTGCTTAGCATTTATTCAGAATGTTGTCACTCAGCAATGGAAATTACGTACAGATAAATATATATATATATATATATATATATATATATATATATTTATATATATATATATATATATATATATATTTATATATATATATATAAATATATATATATACATTTATATATATATATATATTTATATATATATATATAAATATATATATATACATTTATATATATATATATATTTATATATATATATATATAAATATATATATATACATATATATATATATATATTTATATATATATATATATAAATATATATATATACATTTATATATATATATATTTATATATATATTTATATATATATATATATATATATTTATATATATATATATATTTATATATATATATATATATATATATATATATATATATAACGATTAAGTCGTTCAAAATGTAGTTACATTTCGAATTCAAGTCCCAGATATGGTAGTCATGCATGCTATCAAGTTATATTCCAAGGATGAATAGTGAATATTTACTTCAGTTTAATGGATTGTGTAAAATAGTAGAGAAAGCTGGACTCTTAATGTTTGTTTATATATATTCAATTAGATGGGACAGTTATCAGTTGTCCTACTTGTTTCTATGAACAGGTGTTGTATATTGCTTCACAGCTCCAAGAACTGTTCCCTTCAGATTAATGTGCCCACCAAGTGCGATCCGAATACAATGCCGTGTTTCGACTACAATGATGTGTATTCTTCCTTAGATTTAAATCACAATGTGGGAAATGTATAAGAATCCGACTTGAAGACGACTGGAGCCCCGGTCGATATTTGTATATAGCAATTAGTTACACACAATCAATGTTCAATTCTAGCTTCAATTGACGACTTTCTATTGATAGTGTCATTCTACTGCAGAATAAGCGTGCGTTAACAGTCTAATGGATAGTGTCGCAGAATACGGAGTCGACCCTGCAGAGTTATAAACAATCGGATATAATGTGATAATCTAGAAACATATATCAGAAGTAACGATATGTACCACCATGCTTCTCGCTTATAAATATAGAGTATTATAAAAACGTGTCTGATAGATTGGGTGGTTAACTATTATATTAAATAAATGTGATATGCCGAAAAACCGCCAGGATATATATATTTTTGTATTCTTAGCAATATTGTCTCCATCTACGATGTTGCTCTCGCAACGTTTCAGCCGATATCACCTTTTATGTTCTTCAAATGCATCACATCAAATACGGGAATTTTACTGTCAAACTTGGGAAGCTATACGAAATTCCGAAGTTAATATTTTATTTAATCGACGGATGTAGATCATTCTCGTTCCCTCGACAATGTTGTGTTAATCTAATTTTTATAGTTTTTATCAAGTAGTTTAATGTTATTCTTACAGTTTTTTATTTAGTAGTTTTTATGAGTTTCTTTTTATAATTCTTATTTAATATTTTCTATGTAATTCTCATAATTTTATTTCGTAGATTTCATGTTAATCTTATAGATTTATTAACTAGTTTTTTTATGTTATTCTTATACTTTTAATTTAGTAGTTTTATGTTATACTCATAGATTTATTAATTAGTGTTTATGTTATTTTTAAAGATTTATTTATAAGTTTGTATGTTATTATTATGGATGTATTAAGTAGTGTTAATGTTATTCTTATAATTTTTATTTAGTAGAATTATGGTATTCTTATAGATGTATTAATGAGTGTTTTATGTTATTCTTATATTTTTATTTAGTATAATTTATGTTATTCTTATAATTTTTATTTAGTAGGTTTGATGTCATTCTTATAGTTTGTATTAGTAGATTTTATGTTATTCGTCTAGTTTTTCAGGTCGTTTTTTGTTATTTGGATAGCTTTTATTAAGTAGTGATTTATGTTTTCTTGTTTATATCGTGGAGTTTTATGTTATTGTCATAGTTTTATTAAGTAGTTTTATGTTACTATTAAGCTTTTATTTAGTAGCTTATATGTTCTTCATATATTCTTATCAATAAATTTGTATGAAGTAATTTGTATGTTAATCTAATATATTATCGTATTTAGTGAGGATTACACCTTCAACATCCAGAAATGTGTTACTTAAAATAGAGTTTTTACTTACAATGTTATATTTGCCCTACGAGTCTGATGACAAATTATCGATTACCATTTAAAAAATATCGAAACATATATATATATATATATATATATATATATATGTATGTATATATATATATATATATATATATGTATATATATATATATGTATGTATATATATATATATATATGTATATATATATATATATAAGTATATATATATATATATATATATATATGGATAGATAGAACTAACATTATATACAGGGCATCTCATCTTTATTATACGATTGTAAAATTCTGACGCAATTTTCATGAGTTTTGATTTTATTAGATATCACAAAACTTTTAAGTTTTCTCCGTTTTTGAAGATTATTTTGTGTTCAAAATATTAATGTAAACCGTTATTTGAAAAAAAGATCAATAACATAAATGATTAAGTTGTACAGCAGCTGCTTTAAACGTTGCTAATTAAGCAATACAGAAGCCATATTGATTCTCCAATAATCAACATCAAACGTAGATTAAACAATTTCACGATTCGCACTATAACTGATGCGAAGTGAAAAGATTTTATTAAATTTCAAAGTAAAACTAATGCAGTTATATCTTCATCCTGTGTCAGATGTTTTGTTAATTGCCTCCCGACTCGTTTATGCTGAAGCCTTCGTCTCACTGATTGTTGTGGTGAACATAGGCAGATCCAAAAAATATAACCATATTTAAAAAAATAGTAAGTATATTTATCATTTGAATTCATATGCGAGAACATACTTCGTAAGAGAACGATATATGCAATCTATTAGTTTATGGTTACGCAACTACATTACTATTCATATAAACGTCATGGTATTGATGGTATTGAGGGGTTGACCAAAGTCAGTACGGAAAAAGTAAACAATTATTCAGTCCAAAACATCTGGAATTTCTGTTTCATAATTCTTTAAAGATTATTCAGAATTTGTATTATTTGGATTATTCAAACTACTGTTCTCATTGTCAGTGTTATTTTTACAACGTTTCGGTCGATGTAACCTTTAACCTACTTCAGGTATGTAGTGTAGAACTCAGGAATTTTTATTTCCAACTCGCGAGTTAGTGTATACCCGTGCAGCAACAGAAAAGTGCTAAGTGGGCAAAATGGACGCGATCCTATCCGAGGTAATAGATGAATCCTGAGAAAATGACGTCCAGGCTGTAGTGAATTGGGTAATAAATAATTTGCAACTTGCCGCAAAGACACAGCTCTATTCCTTCAATAACTACAAGAAACCTCTCCAACCACCGATTGTCATGGAAAATCCTAATCTTCCTGTGAGTTCAACATTCAAACTCCTTGGCCTAACCTTCACAAGTAACATGAATTGGAACAAATACATTGAAGACATTGCCAAGGCTGCAGCAAAGAAGGTGGGCTCCCTCTACCGTGCTAGTAAACTCCTCACACCTGACATTATCCTGTATCTCTACAAAGCACGACCCGCCCATGCATGGAGTATTCTTGCTACATCTAGGCTGGAGGGCCCCAGATGCCGGAGAGCCTTCTACTCCAATAGCTTCTTTCCTCGTGGTGCTGGCTTCTGAAACTCCCTCCCTGCTCCCTGTTCCCCTTACAGTACTGACATGAAGAGGTTTAAAACTAATGTAAACATACATTTCGCTACACTGCTCCCAACTTGGGGTGACACCCAACACCTACACCAAAATGATCAGTAACACTTTACGACTACAGTTGCGGCATGCCTTGTTTGGGTCGAAATATTTAAAAAAATAGAAGGTAATAATAAGTTTTTAATAACACTCTCCTAAATGTTGGAAAACATTGATAAATCCACAGAAAAAGCGATATTAAGAATGTAAATAAGGATTAATTAAGGCGTCAACCGATCATGGATGAAACAATCTACATTTGTGCATTAAATGACGGCTGCCGTACGAAATTTCGGACACATTACTAAGTTCGACACTAGGCACGTGATAAAGTTACATTGTTACATCAGTCTAAACGAATAATTCTGATGATGCAAAATCTGAAATTCAAATAGTTAGGCAAGATAGCAATGTATTAGCAATACTCTAAGATGGTTTTATATAATTAACATACTGGACGAAAATTACATATGCCAGGAATCGTTATTTTTTTCACTGATAAAACAGTTTGTTTTGTAATGTTCTGCAAATAATTAAAAGAAATGTAGAACAAAAAGATAAAAAAATAAGCAGACGATTATACTTATACAGAGAAGTGTCTCTTAGTCAGCCCACAACAGTAACAAATTGATTCCACCAAAATACTCGACATGCACATAATTAGCTGCAAGGGGTTTTAATATTCTTGCAAACGTTCTTTCAATATTTTTCAAAATGTATTTTAATATTTCTCTAAATATATTTCAATGTGTTGGGTCTACATTAAATTTTAATATTTGTCTCGTACTAGATAGTATCATTTATGTTTTGGATCAGTGACTGAAGACTTCCTTCCGGACTGGGACAAATTTTATTTTTGTCCCAATCCAATTCATTTTTCTTACGCTACATAAACACGACCTTGTGCCTCATTGTTCCACCGGAGTGGAAAAGTTTATTGAGACCTTTCAATATGTTGCAATGCCATTTAGAAGTAATGACCTATACATATTTATACGTTGGTACCGTTTTTTAGTGTAATATGCACATTACAAAATGATATGGTTTGTCTGTGCGCTATGGAATTAAAAAGGCATATAATAATAATTATATTAATAATAATAATAATAATAATAATAGTAATATTTAGTAATAATAATAATAATAATAATAATAATAATACTAATAATACTAATAATAATAATAACAATAAAAATGATAATAACAACAAAAAGAATGATTACGTTAAATTGTTTTGTAAAGAGACGACACACGAGACAAACGTTCGAAGAACAAAGCCGAACAAGAAAAAATTAAATAAACGGTATTTGTTTTAATGACTTTGTTGATATTGCCTTCCTGCAAATTATCCCATTTAAAGTTTTAATTACTTTAATTAGCATCTAATTAAAAAAAGAAAACATGGCGAATAATGATGTTAGAAAGGAAAACATGAATAAATAGTGTTTAAAATATGAGAAAAGTCCTTTGAGTACAGTGCGTCAGCATTGATTGAACAGTATGGATTATGTTTCGCTTTTAAGAGTTTTTTTTGATCGATGTACAATAGTTATATATATATATAGTGAGTATTTAGACAGCAATGTCTCATTAAAACAAACATTGGAAAACGCGACATTGTTTTTTACTTGATTAGTTTTTTTGTTTTTTTGTCGAGATTTTTAATATTTTCACTTTCAAATAAAACTAATTAATAAATGTTGCATATGTAGCATGCATACATTCGATTCCTCGTCCAATTATCTATATATATACCATACATAATGATTTTCCTACATAACTCAATCCAAGAACTAAAGTACATTTTAGCACGTAGTTTTGTTCTAAAATTATATAGTAAAAGTCTCGAGGAAATAAACATTGCTTAACTGACATTTACATATATTACTCAAAAGCAACTGAAATGTGGGTGTATTTATAAACGTATGTCTAATTGCTATTGATATATTTAATAACAACATTAGGTATCTGTTTTTCCGACAAAGGCTTCTGCGCCCGCCCTTTAACCACCTTTGCTTAAAGCTATATTGAACTTAAAATAGTCAATACTTTGCCCGGTAACGCCAAGCAGATGTGTCCAAAAATGTATATTTATCAGTTATTTTGTTTCGGAGTGAACATTATACATGCACATATCTTGACTGCCAATTGTCAGACATGATTACCGTCCTTATATCTTCATCTCTTGTCGGTGCCATTACTGTATTCCATTATATCAGTTAGTAAATAACTGTTGAGACCAGCCCCGGAGCTGCAGAGCGATAGACATAGTTGGCAGATGAACGAAAACATGTCGACTGCATTGAAGGGATAGCTTTATGAAATGTTATTCATGTGTTCTTCAACGTGCCTTTTAAAACCTCTTACAGATTTACAGACCTTCCCACACATCACACGGCATAATGTTTTGCCTTAGAGAGACTGTTGATACTGACCCTCATATAGCATTCCACTTCAGGTGATTGACATCGCCAGCCTTTGATGGAAAAATACGGTACATTTACCACACTTTCAGCTCGCTATCCTTTCATGAAAGGCTATTCTGTCAGCTTAGGTTCAATCTACACTTTAGTTATTCATGTTCTATGCAATTATATTCGAAGATTCCGCAATCGATCCTTACGTGTGTTCTCTATTACACACTTTTCACTCCCAATTATCAGAGGTTATACCTAGTCTATTCAGGTTGTCTTTCACACACTCGTTGTACTTTCTGATGCGCTTAATGTTGTCAGCGTTATGTCCTCTTTTAATTTCTGAAGACATTTGTGACCACCGTTCATTATTTAACCATCCTATGTCTCGAACCAAAGCTGCTTTGTGTTTCTTGAAAGTATTGTTTCAGGATGTACGAAATTGGTATTTGTAAGAATTCTCTCGTGAATCTTTCTCATACGGTCTAGTTAATAGTTAACCTTCTAGTAATCTGCACATAGGTGGCAGGAATCGTATCCTAACCTCGTTATTGTATCCTCATGTAACAGAGAGAACTCCGGACGTTCTTGTAGCCGATCAGTTCCTTCTAGTGACAGCACTCCTTGCCATAATCCCGGGGAAGGTTCTAAGAAAGGAACACCATATATTGCCTCTCACATCAACGATGGTTAGCGGAGTTTCGTATTAAGTAGATCTTTAATAGTTTTTTTAGGTGGATGTTACTATATTTATGTCGGGTTTGAGTTGTTTCTGTAGAGAGATAGATATGGGGTTATTGGGGAGAACTATGTAAGATTTGTTTTCTTCTGCTGTGTTGGTTATTTTGTGAGGCGATATATTTGTGGGGTCGGTCTTTTTTGTGGATGGTGGAAGCTGTTTATTTAGCGTTAAGGATGAAGGATTGAGAATATTTAAGAGCTTGGTAGGTGTTTTGAATATAGGATTCTCCATTCCCGCCTATCTTCACAATTAAGATACACACACGTGGAACACACACGTGGAAAGGTATTCTCCGTTGTCTATGTGTCACCGGTGGGACCGAAGTATCGATGTGCAGCTTCACAGTGGGTCTATACTTAAAACGTCCCTGATATATATATATATATATATATACATATATATATATATATATACATACATATATATATATATATATATATATATATATATATATATACATACATATATATATATATACATACATATATATATATATATATATATACATACATATATATATATACATATATATATATATACACATATATATACACATATACACACAAACACACATACATACATATATACAGATATACACACACACCCACACACACACATATATATATATATATAAATTATTTCGTATAATTTATATCATTCGGACTACTGTTCTGATATTCAGTGTTATTATCACAACGTGTCGACCCCTGTAATCGCCGGTTTTCTCCGCCTGTATTGTTTTTAAATCGTGAATATTTCTATCGAACTGAGCAATCTGGACGGAATTTAGTTCTGTCAGCCATAACTGAGAGAAGTTTTGAGTATCTCCAATTCTTCGCATCCACCTTCAGATGACAATCACTTAGAACTGAAGTTTACGTAATACTATATCCACTGCGCTACAGGTCCTTCGGACTCTGAATAATCGAAATTATACAAATTATCATCCTCGTCTTAAAATTTCAAAAACATAATAAATAACTTTATTAAATTAACGAACATTATTGTTTCTGTTTGGAATATCCGGGTTTAATCAATCTAGTCATTCTGGGATTTTAATAAAATATTTTAATAGAACGATTCGTTATTTCCCTTAAGAAACGACTTTTTACGATCACCAACTGGAGTTTCTTCTAACTCCACAATGACCATATTTATAAAATCCGGGTATCCGTAAGAGACATTGTAATGTATAGCTTTTAAATAACATATTCCCTCAGTTTGCTGGCGCAAACATCAGCGTCTACATTATATGCATCCACATGGGTGTTTAGTTCCCCGTAGTCCATTACTAGACGCACCTTAGATTCATTATGATGGGCAACACCCTTAAAGGGAAACATCTCTCTCTGGAGTCCCAGCTGTTGTCTCTCATGGGAAGCTAGCAAGCTCTTCTTTATCTATCGCTCTACTTTATCCTCATATATTTTGCTGACTGTCCCGGCATTAAATACTCGGTGACACCGTTTCTCAGCTTGTCGGGGGTATTTCCTTCCGTCCATTTCAACGTCGCTGTCAATTCATTACCTTGTTGGTACAACTCCGCTCGAAGATAAGGTGTTTCAATAATAAGGGCTGACGAAATCGCGCAAATAGAAACTAGCTCGTCAAGAAATGGAACCTGCAATGACTTCAAGATAGATACGTTGCCTAGAGCTTTTATATCCTTTATTTCTATCAAGGGGTCGAATCCAAGCGGATCTACAGCCATTACAAGGACCTCAATAACAAGTAAAAGTCCACTCTTCAGTCATAGAGTAAGGACCAAGATCTACAGGTCTACGTTCACCCTCCTATAGTAACCATCTCGATGGTCAACTTTCGCCACGTCCGGCACAGCTTTTTTCTCACTCTGATGCAGTAGCACCCAGAATCAACTAGTGCAATGCAATATACCACGATCACAGTTACCTTTACAGTTTGAAGCGACGAGTACACATCTTGTCTCGGGAAAATGCCGGCCCATATCTGTCGTCCCCTTAACCTTTTCGTCGAGTTATCTAGTCTTTCACATCGGTAACAACGTGCACCACATTCTGGCAATTGGGGGTTAATAGTTCTCAGCTTGCCTCGCTTAGCAAGACAATATCTAGCTAAATTGTTAATTCAATGGCTTTCCAACCACATTAACCTGGTGTGTTTCGTCTAGCTTTTATTGGTGTTCATAGGCCCTAGAGTTCTCGTAATTAATGCGGGTCTATGTGGGTCATCTTTCAACATAGCTCCCACTAGAGTCAGATTATGAGAAATGCTTATTTCTTTCATTCGAGAAGAAGTTTGTAGAAGCTCTGAAACATGGTCGAGCAACCCCAGGACAAAGGCTGCTTTGAGGCCGCGATTTGTTATACCATATAGAAATGAACATATACGGTGTCACTTGGGTACATGCGTCGTGCCACAAACTGCATATACGTCGCATAGGAATCCAGGGTGGATGTTTTGAATAAAGCTTCCTTTATGGAAGTATAATCTTCTTTTTTATCACTCAATTGTTGGTACACCGCAAAAGCGCCGCCTGTCAAATGCAGAAGGATTATGCATTTTATAGTCTTTAAAGAGCACGGCCGACACACAAGCTCAGCCTTCCAATCCTATTTAATAATTGATTTGCTAGGGTATGAACAACGAGATTCCGACTTAAGCTTGAGAGCAGTCTTGTCTCCCATCATGACGCCGAGAAAAAAAAAGTAACGCACAAAACAAAACGAAAAATCCGGGACAATCGTCTAACAATCAATCGTTGTTCCTGTTACTTTCAAGTTCATTCTGTTTTCATTTTCAAATCCTTTCTTTTTATCAATTCACTACACGCTATGTAAATACCATGCACAAAACAGCCTATGTTTAGTCATTTGTATCGGAGGAGTTGACTCAGTCTATTGCATAGAACACCCTTTACACGACGAGTATAAGTAATAACTATACAGTTTTTTTTTAATTTTAAGATTACTTTTCGTGTGGTGGTATGGTACAGTTGTAGCGACATCCTTGAAATAGTAAAGTTAAAACAAAGAAAAAACAAACATAAAATACTCATGGTTCTAACCTGTTGCCTGAATACGTAGTCCATAATTCATGATATTAAGTTAAATAGTTTTGCATTTTACGCAGCACAGACATATTATTAATGTTAATGCGCACGCAACGACTTTTTGAAAGGTGTATTGATTAATATCACTCAACATTTTATTTAGATAACTTTTTATCTATTATATGTTTTGTATCTAACATATTCTAAACGATTTTCTGGGGCAGGTACGAGTTTTAGTGAACGAACCACTTAAATAGTTAAATTTACAAAATAGGTAATGTGCCACTTTTACTCACCGAGTTCAACAGCTGTATATTAACAAAAAGTTCATGATGATCAGTTGATCCACAAAAAACTAAGAAATCTAAAATAGTATATATTTGCAGCGCGTAAAAAGTTATATATATATATATATATATATATATATATATATATATATTAGCAAGCTATGAACATATATTTATGGCAATTAAGCTACACAGAGGCTCCCGCGTTTCATCGCCGGGAGGAATCTTCAGGATATATATATTGTATAATTAGGCAACATTCCTTCTTGTATACATATCTGGTTGAACAGGAGTTACAATGGGACTATCCCTGGACCATTTTACGCTGAAGTTTATATGTCTAACCTAGAAATGAAAACTTTTAATATCATCCCTAAACCCTCCATATATGTTCGATACGTCGATGACATTCTCCTACTGACAAAACACTTATCTAATTAAACTCAAATAAAAAATGCTTTTAAAAATAATTCAACATTAAACTCTACACAAGAAATTAATATCAACAAAAAATAGAAATAGAAATAGAAATGTCTACAGATAAATGTATCACCTATCCGTATAAGAAACCTACTAGTAAAGATTCCAACTTACTTGATTTCAAGAGTGAATGCCCTGATAAATATAAAATGGCTGTCATAAAAAAAACCTTATCTATCGTGCCAAAAGGATCTCCTGCGGTAACGAAATATCTTTAAAGCACTTGCCGATATTAAACAGACATTAATTAACAATAACTTTCCTAATGATATAGTAGATCAACAAATAAAAAAACTCACTAACCGCCATGAATAAAAACCCAAACAACATTAACAATAATATAAACTTGTGCTATTGCAACCAGATGCACCCCAACGATAAAGTAAATGAACAAATCATTAACAATATTATAAATAAATATATATATTCCCTGTAGATAACGACTTTAAAATTAGATTTATTATTTATTAAAAATGTTTAAAACTAGCAATTTACTAATAAAAAATAATCCTACCGACAATGGCTTGCTAAAAACTAGTAATGCCATATACGTGTTTAAATGTCCTATCGAAGAATGTGTCTCTGCCAACAGCACGTGTATAGGCATGACTGACACCAGTATTTCACGTCGATGAACTTGCCACCTGACCTCCCCTCAAAGCTCCATTTACAAACACCTTACAAAGATAATTTTAGAAATATCTCAACCGGTAGCACATCTATCCTTGCTGTGTCATTTTGCGGTATTCGCCTCCCCATAATGGAAGCATTGTTCATTCAATTAAAACAGCCCAACATCAACCTTGCCCGTTATGAGGGGTGCGAAGGTGTGTTGAAATGCTGTTGAATGTTTTTAATCACAGGGAAACGTCTTCTTAATAAATTCACCAATTTTATTTTGTATTGATCAATCATCCGCCTGAAGAAAACCAATGATGGTCGAAAACGTTTGCGTCAAATATGGAGATTTCCTACACTTCGTGGTTAATAGTACAATATCCATCGTTCGACGAATAGAAAGATTGGATCACAAAAAGGAATAAACAGAAGTTGGCACTCCTGTTCAACCAGATATATATATATATATATATATATATATATATATATATATATATATATTAGT
>OY744516.1:193400213-193442713 GCA_963556195.1 Sepiola atlantica
TCAAAGGATATCTAGACATGAGTTGTCTCTTATATCTAACAATTTATATATATATTCATATATATATATATATATATATATATATATATATATATGTGTGTATATATATAGTAATACGTAGTAATAAATAGTAAGGCTACCTTTCTAAACAATAAGTTTAATGCTTATAAAATGCATACTAAAATACACGCTATAACTGGTTGAGCCAAAAATAAAATTGTTAAGTATTAGGTAGTTCTAACTTGATTTTTGTGGGCGTTGCAGGTTCACCTGATACGTATATAATCACGAATTACTTGAGACTTCTACCAGCCATAGCTGAGAGAACGAAAAAAGGCTTAACCGAATGATGAATAAAAATGTTTATTTTCGAAGTTCCGTACAGATTCCCGAGTCTGGCCCAAAGATTCTCGAGTTCGCCAAAACCTGAAGAAGCTCCTAAGTAACATCTGCCAAAACGTTATGTGAATCACATCAAAGATAAACATGTTACTCTGAATAATCCAAATAATACATATAGTTTCATCTTTTTATATCCTCCGATGATTGAGATCTTCGATATAAACAAGTATTTAAAAAGTATGTACGTGTTCTTTCTAAATACAATATTTTATCACAACTAAGCACACATAACAATATGTTATCTTCATACATCGTTTATATAGAGTTTCAGATTGAAATGCAAGGCAACACGTAACAACACTTACAGTTAGATTAATGCTACTTTTTGCTGTGAATGCATATGATCCAGATTGGAGCTAATCAATCATATTTTAAATAAATATCCAATAAGAGTATCTGATAAAAACAAACCAGTAATTCCTTACGCAATAGTTTACAATATATTTATTATAGAAAATCCTCTATATTTCCTAGCATAAACTTTATTGGTAATTACATCACGTAGGCGTGTAAAGCAGGCACCTACAAAATAGACGTTTCTGAGCTAAATTATTTCCATTGTTACTTATTGTGTGTTCCTCTTAGAATTCCCAGTTTCAGCTTGTCCATGCATTCCCAAAAGTGTGTAGAGGTGGAGATTGACTTAACTGTTATAAAACGTATATTCTATTTGAATCAAGACAGGTTTTACAGCATGTTTAGAAACGCTGTCTTGTCTAAGAGCCCAACCTGCTTTAAAGGCAAAAAAGTGCACTCTATCGTAAACTCCTCCTAAAAAATATCCCTAAAACACGCTCCATTCAGTCATCTTCTATAATCATGATATTTCTTACACATGTACTGTCTTCCAATGTTATTCTTAGGATAGTATTCCTCAGAGAATAGTCCGTAATTTTCTCTTTATAAACCTTTGCCACAGCTTTTTTGATATTTTAGTTTTCGTTTGGTTCGCTTAAATAATATGTTTGCCAAAATTGTGTAGTTTGATACAACGCTAGTTTGGAAAACTTGTGTAGCACGATATACTCACACTTAATCAGGGTTTCTGATCTTTGCAGACCTCACCAATATGCCATATAAAGGTAGTGTAGGGACTAAATGTGTGCATGAATACTAAAACCCCATTTAATCCTAGTCTTTCCTAGACATATTTGAGACTGTTTGCCAACTTTGCATACTATTAAATATGTGTCTATTTGTATGCAAGTTAACAATACTGTAAAGAAAGATTTGTACATTATTTGTCTTTTCCTTATTTTGTCAATGTTTAAAAGGCCGGTGATATTTACTTCCCTCTCACCGCAGAGAAGACATGGCACAGAGCCGGAAGGTGGGGATGGCAATACAGTATAGACAGGGATGATAACTGTGGTCCACAGTAAATACTTGAATAGACTCGTCTTCATTCCCTGGTAGATGCGTATAACTCAATGAAAGAGAAAAGATAGAACATGTGAGGCTGACTTTCATATGACTGTTGACAACCATACTAAAGCCTGAGAGAGCAATGGCGCCGCCGTCCTCCTAGGCTCCCAGACTGAGTGTCAAGAACGTATCCTCAACTGTGTTGCCTGTCGTCTATGTTTAATGGACGGTTAACAGAAGACAAAAAAGAATGACGCAATGAGTGTAATTTATTTTAATAGTAATCTTGAAATTATTCGGGAACGTCCTGAAAAAAAAGAACTCCATCTTAATTAAGTATTCACATTAAACTGGAATGATTTTAATTAAGACGAGCTTGTTTTCCGTCCGGTCCAGCTCCATTTTAGTATTAATTTCCTTAATATGTTGTAACTAAATGCATGTGTTATCGATCTCTAAGTTCCAAAATATCGGTGTTCTTCATAGTTTAACTTTTGAAGTGTAAAACATATAATTATTTAATTGAAAATCAACATATATGTGAGACAAGCTGTGAAAGTTAAATCAATATTTACTGCTTCAGAATTCAAACCAAATTAACCCGGTTCTTACCGAATGAATATTAGCAACACAAGTCGGCAACAAACGAGGCAATTTACGAATCGTAAGCCGAGAAATAAAAATGTCGCAAACGACGATTAAAGACAGCGACAACCTAAAATGTATTTAAACGCGTTAACACAGGTAACAACTGTGTTTTAACACAGTTGGTACTGTTTTTAACACTTATCCTAAACTAACTTTAAACTAATCATACCTTATGCACTACTTGACTGCTAACCGACGACCGGGATCTACAACAACGACGAAAAAGGGCGTATACTTTTATTTTTATAACTTTAAATATTTCTCGGGGTAAAACCGAATGAAAACTTATTTTATTGTTACCTTCGTCTTTAATAAATGATTCTTTATGAAGAAAAATTAATAAACATTTACTTAAAGGAAAATTGATTCACTCGGTACTAATTGACTGTTTGACCACGTCTCGGTACTAATTGACTGTTTGACCACGTCTCGATCTCACTCGGCTTTTCTGGCTGTTTACGTAAATCTCACACTGAAAAAGTCGGTTTAGTTTTGCACGTATTCTGCAGAAACACCAATTAATCTGACCGTGTTAATGATACCAACGTTAGCACTGCTTAATTGAATAGAATGCAGAAGATAGTGTTTGAACCCCGAATTATAGATTCCAGAACATGTGGTCGAAATCAACAGGCCAATTCGACACGACTACTTGATGCACTATACTGAATTGTATTTATTTAAAAGTCATATAAAGAATGGTCTGTCAGTTCATTGATTTTTTTATGATGAGGTGTTGTGTCAGGATTCTTTGAATTATTAATGGTTTTCAATTATCAGTCCGATAGAGTTTGTGAGCGGCTGTTGTATCAGATAACCCTGCTATTGCGGGCTGATATATTTGTTCTGGGTTGTCCTATGAAGGTCAACTTCCCAGGCTTTACCTATTCTCTTTGAGAAGGGCTTAGTTTATTGCTAACATGCTGTAGAGATCCTACTGAGGAATGCAAGACGGGTGTTCTCCGTATTTTATTTTTGCGGGATTAGAATACACTACCTCTTGTGCGCTTGCCTAGTCTTCCTACAATCCGGTCTTGTGTCACATCGTGTAATACTTTAGTCTGATTAAGTACAATCGATATCCTCGAGTTTCCACAATTAGCGATGACGTTATTCTTTTGGGTTTTTTTTTTAGGTAGCATGTATATTCATAATTACAATGATTTAAACTTAAAGGGTATTTTGTTAAGTAAATTAATTGAAATTAATTTCATGATATAGGAATAACTGCTTGAGCATCTTCAAATATGTGTGCACACCCATTTTTTAGTACCTTACGGTACGTGGTTTACTGAAATATAATATTACATCGCTCAGTATGCGTCATGATCTAGCTAACACCCCAAGTAGAAGACATGTGTACTTTTGATTGAGCGACGTTACATATGATGTTTATTTGGTGAGTGCTATATTTAAAGTCAATATAAAGATCAATGTACCTAGTTAAAAATCATGTGCATAGAGTTAATTATTTTATTTGTCATTTTGGTAGACTTTTTAGTCAATATGCGAATTTTAAATTGGTGAATGCGAAGGAAAAAAACAGAGAATTTGACGAAACACTTTGTAGCAACTTAGAAAGTTATTGTTTTTAACCACCAAGTGAAATATATTAAATAAGAGAGTATACATAACATGTAAAACATACGGTTATAGTAATAATTCGGCTTTCTTTCAAAATGTTGAAACTAAAATGAAAACAAAAACCAGGAGAAACAAATACAGGACATAGACATGTCGTAATCAATGCATATTTCATTTTTTTAAAAAAACAAGACCATTAAAATGTGTCTGAGCATCCGAAACATTTAATGACCTACCATACCCAGTTATGGGAAACGGAACGATAGCTATCTCCACCAGAGTGTCCCGTTAGAAATGTTCTTACACATTCCCGAGTTCACGATCAATAAAACGATGTTTGAATATCTGTACTATTTAATGATATTATGTACCCATTTATCCCTGACGGATCTATAGGGTGGGCAAAAATAAGGGTCCTATTTTGAAAAATTCATAACTTTTTTATTTATTGATTTTTTTTTATTTTTTTTTTTAGAATAAGTAAAGGACCCCTTCCGAAGCATGCATGAGCCGTATTAGCCCTAAGGAACGTACCCTCATTTAGAAAACATTATTTTTGCTTAAAAAACTCAAAACAGTGTAGAGTTAGTGTAAAAAACAATACTTTAGTTTTTGAAAGTTTTAAGAAGTGTTTTTCGGCTAAAATTTGTTTTGTTTATTTCAAAAGATCTCGGAAGGGTCAGTCTACACACACATAAAGTTTGGTGAGTTTAACTTTTATTTTGTGGAAGTTATTCAAATTCAAGTTATTCAAATTTAAAGATAGGACCCTTATTTTGGCCCACCCTGTAGTACTATCTCCTCACGATGGTTCCGTCCGAAATTCCCTACAGATTCCCGAGTTAAACATAGATAAATCTGTCTTAACATCCGAAACATTTAATGACATGATATATCCAGTAATTGCTGACTGAACGAGAGCTATCTCGACCCAGGTGTCTCGTTCGAAATCCCCTACAGATTCCCGAGTTCAACATAATAAACTATGTCTGAACATCCGTAACATTTAATGACATAACAAGAGCTATCTCCACTGGAGTGTTCCGTTCGAAATTCCCTACAGATTCCCGAGTTCAACAAAATAAAACTATGTGTAAACATATGTAACATTTAATGACATGATATACCCAATTAAGGCTGACGAAACGAGAGCTATCGACACACGAGTGTTTCGTTCAACTTTTCTTACAGATTCCCGAGTTCAAGATAAATAAATCTGTCTGAACATCCGAAACATTTAATGACATGATATATCCAGTAATTGCTGACTGAACGAGAGCTATCTCGACCCAAGTGTCTCGTTCGAAATCCCCTACAGATTCCCGAGTTCAACATAATAAACTATGTCTGAACATCCGTAACATTTAATGACATAACAAGAGCTATCTCCACTGGAGTGTTCCGTTCGAAATTCCCTACAGATTCCCGAGTTCAACAAAATAAAACTATGTGTAAACATATGTAACATTTAATGACATGATATACCCAATTAAGGCTGACGAAACGAGAGCTATCGACACACGCGTGTTTCGTTCAACTTTTCTTACAGATTCCCGAGTTCAACATAAATAAATCTGTCTCAACATCCGAAACATTTAATGACATGATATATCCAGTTAATGCTGACAGAACAAGAGCTATCTCCACTCGAGTGTTCCGTTCGAAATTCCCTACAAATTCCCGAGTTCAACATAAATAAAGCTATGTGTGAACACCCGAAACATTTAATGGCATGATGTACTCAGTTATAATTAACGGAACACGAGCTATCTCGACCCAGGTGTTTTGTTCAAAATCCCCTACAGATTCCCGAGTTGTAACATAAATACAACTATGTGTGAACATCCGAAACATTTAATGACATACTATGTTTAGTTATGGTTGACGGAACGAGAGCTATTTAAACCCTAGTGTTTCGTTACCAATGTTCTTACAGATTCCCGAGTTCAAGATAAATAACACTATGTTTGAACATACGTAACATTTAATGAGTTGTGATACCCAGTAATAGCTGACGGAACAGGAGCCATCTCCACCCGGGTGTGCCGTTCGAAATTCCCTACAGACTCCTAAGTTATACATAAATAAAACTATGTGTGAACATTCGAAACATTTAATGACATGCGATACCCAGTTATAGTTAACGGAGCGAGAGCTATCTTGACCCAGGTGTTCCGTTCGAAATTTCCTTACATATTCTCGAGTTCAACATAAATAAAACTATATCTGAAAATCTGTAACATTTAATGACATGATATACTCAGTCATGGCTGACGGAACGAGAGCAATCTTAACCCGAGCGTTTCGTTCGAACCTTCTTACAGATTCCGAAGTTCGACATGAAGATTCCCGAGTACCACAGTATGCACCTCAAATGGGTCGCAGGTTACACCAGTTAAACAATTCCGAAACATTTAATGACATTAATTACTTAATTCGTATAAACATTATTTTCATGCACTTCTTTCCAACATTATTTCCTGTTATGTCATTTAGATGTGTAATGCAATTTATTTCTGCTTGTTTTTTTGTTTTTAAGCGTATAGGCCTTGCCCTACGTTGAGATAGTTATTTAAAGATTGATATTAATTTTCTGTTATAGATACCATTAAAAGGATGTTTTTCGGAGCTATTTTTGAATGATGCCTAATCGATGTTAAAAGCCTTGTGAAACGCTCGATCCTAATTCAGTATACAATTATTATTAGGCTGTAACAATAGATTTGTATCATCATATTTTGTTTAGTTTAAACGTTACAACGTACCTGGATATAAAAGCGGTCGAATACTAAATAATCTTATCAATTCATGAGACTAATTACATCTCATATCTTATCATGCCAATAGAGAATTCATCGTTCAACATTAATGTTTCAGTTTATCAAATCTTAGTCTTCCACTGCAGTCACTAGAGGCGTATCCTGTAAACTGTCTTGGATTTTCACAAGGGCTGTTACTTGATGTTGCTCGCCCCCACCTGTGAGGGTTGCTGGTTGCCTTTCCAAACTTCGCGCTTGCTCGGTTCAGAGTTACGCTTGGTAGATCCATTCTACATGTGATATGATGTCTAGGTTCTTGGATAGCTACGTTTAAGTAGGAACTTCAATGAGTTTATTTCTCAATGCGGTAGAACTGGGTCATACAGCCGTGAAACTGCTTTTTATTTGAATATGGTCCTTGGTTATCTATGGCTAGATAGGGGGTGGCTGCTACCGCTTTTATGTTTCTACAACCCTAGCAAATTACTTAAATATAGATAACAATATTCACTCTAATAAATTGAGTTTTCTTTTAAAATGGAAACAAAAAATCATTATTCCCTGTTTCATTTACTTATCGTGCGTCCTTATTTTAATCATTGTTTTTTTTTAATTTTAATATTTTTTTACAATTACAATTAAAATAGCTATCACCTTCGTCTCCCACACTTAAGTGTAGAATAGTATGTTCGTTGTTTTCTCCATATTAACTTTGACAGAGAATTTGTAGATGCATCGAAACATTTTACGACGTCGTTAAGTGCGCCACCAGTCGTTCACGCTTAAAACGATGTTTCTGGCTTCGTATGAAATTTGTATTGTGTTGTTTCTTAAGTAGGCATGTTTTCCCCAGCTTCTCTTTTCCTTTTCTGTTTTCTTTATCCCCACTTGATTTTTCACTAAACTGATTTGACCCCACATTATCAAGAAGCGATGTGAGTGCTATCTGCTTTGTGACAAAAAGGCAGTGCAGCGTTCCCAAGTAGGATTGTGGCTCCTAAGAATTTAGATGTCCAATTGTCAGAAATAGCTGCTGAACGAAGAGAAATCTATACACTTGAAATATAATTGATTTTAACATAGGACCACTGTGGAATAGAAAAACTGAGAGAGAAAGAAAAGCAAAGAAAAAGAAAATACAGAAGGAATAAGAGAGATAGAGATAGAGAGAGAGAGAGAGAGAATGAGAGAGGGGGGAATACAGTGCAAAGGAGAATTACAATAAGAGAGATATAAGCAGAAAGTTTAAGACAGAAAAATAAGCACATATCAGAATAAAATGCAAAGTGATAGAAAGATACGCATGAAAATACACACAAAGAGTAATATAAATACATACATTCTGTAGATACTAAAATAACAAACAATGTAATACCGACAGCCATATAAATCGAAGTATAGCGAGAGCTAGAAAGACAAAGAACACTTCGGAAAGAAAGGCACAGTATACTGAGAGAAATAAAAACATACCATGAAAAACATAAATACTGATAGTAATTTTAATACAGAGAGAAGTGGGAATACAAACACAAAACATAAACATATGTAAAGAGAAATTGTGAAGGAAGAAAAATACGGATACAGAGTAATACATAGATGGATATGTAAAAAGACGATAAGTTGAAATACAGAGACAACATAAAATACAGATAACAAGGTAATTACGAAGATATTGATCAGTGCTGAGCTACACAGAGTTAACAGTTATTATCAGGGAGGGGAAAGGAAAGTGAGGGTAATGTGGTTTTAATCAGGAAAATTAAATACACCTGATTGAAAAAGTACCAAAAAAGTGTGTATAAGTTTCACTTTTATTAATAAAAAATAAGTCCTACTATAAATTATAATGCATGTATATATATATATATATATATATATATATATATATATATATATATATATATATATATATATATATATATATATATATATATATATATATATATATATATATATATATATATCCTTTGTAGAAATTAAGTGGGCACCTTTATAAATATAAACACCCTAAATGTACAGATGAAAACAAAATAACGGCATTTAATATTAAACATTTGCAAAGTATTAACATTTTGAATTTAAATTTCTGATTTGTGAGCATCATCGTGTAGATAACAATACCTGTAACGTTCAATTTTATTTGATACTTCGAGGTGTCATCTCTTTAAAAAGGTTGACATACGGTTTCGTATCTGGGTATACTAAGACATAAGTCTTCCAGAAAATTAAAGGTTCAACTAATTTAAGTGTGCTAAATGCGTCTATAAGTTTTTAATTTTAATAAAATAATTACTTTATTTTGACTTTTTTTAGTTAATTAATACTGTATATGTAATTAAGATGAGATTAATCTTCGAGTTTGTAGTGATTCGTTTTTCTATTATTTTAACTTTTCCCCTCATTAATTATACAGAAATTAATATTTTTCTTGTGAAGATTGCATTAAATGGTTATCGTTTGGAACAAGTTTTACAGCAAAGTTCATGTTTATTAATGTTCTCCGGAATAAAGTAAATGTTACATTTAACCCAGCAGTAATACGGTTTTACGGTCTAAAATAAATTAACATGCCAAATACGTAAGATTAACGGATTGATTTTGCGGTAACATGGGAAACAAGAATACCTTGCCAAATATTAGAGAAAGAAGAACAAAAGTCACTTGTGTTATTCTATCAACACGTCCACCCTTCGCTGATAATGGATGCAGATTATCCGGTCCTTGCCATATCGACACACTTACCAGTATGTGATCTCATAAACAACGGTCGATTCAGAGTCGAACGTCGAAATAGGGGTGTTTTTACGGCATATCAACCCTCCTGGGAGTGTTTAATGCCGAATCCTATCAATTTGATAACATATGTTATGCTTCAAGTTTTTTATATATTCAAGTATTTATTCCTGATGTTCTGTTTGGTTGTTTTATAGAGTGGATAGTATATATGTTTTGCTTTGCAGAACATGATTGGGTTTTGCAAAAGGAAAAATTAACATTCATGTTGGGTGCATTTCTGGTCAATAAACAAGTATATTCAGACAGTTTCATCTCGTAGCACCAGGCGTTGAATGTTGATTGACGCTCTTTGATATGCGGAAAAATAAGGCATGCAGTTTATTTTCTCTACGAGAGCAAAGGTAGGCACAATGTCGTTTTTTTATGTGGAGAATCTAGCTTCGAACAAAAGGGGCACTATTCTTGTACCATTACTCCAATACTAATATGTAAGATAGAACTGATTAGTTAGTTTAATTATGTGACAGAGAAATACATTTGTGTTGGTTTTCATTATGCTAACCACGTTCAGTCACGACTTAAATTACGATTGTTTTGTGTGAATAACTTTATTCTTCAAGGTGTGCTGTCACTCTGCCGCTGTTTTCCTGTTGTAACGCATTGAAAACGTGTCACATAAACAAGTCACCGTGACTTCAATACTGGTATTATGTAATATTTTCTATTTGCAGACATTTTAAAAGCGATCCAATACATTGGACCATGCTACCAGAGGGGTTTATATAAAATATGTTAACCTGTTGGTAGATTAAAACGTTCTTTCATTTACAGGGATAACTTTGCTTGACCTCATACGAATGATGCTCCTCAATTCACTATAAATAAAAATATATATTTTAAGTGAACATCGGCGCTGTCTCTTTATTCTTGCACGTGCCGAGCTATATTAGAAAAATCGCATGATAATAATGGACTTACACCTGCTTATTCTACTGTTGGGCAACTCAATATTAAAACAATAGAAGAAAAAGAAGAAAAAGAACAGGAGATACGTAGTTTTTTTTAACTGAGTTCACCCCAAACAAGGTAAGTTGCCATTGTAGACATAAGGGCCTACTGAAAATTAGGGTGGAAGTTTTGGGCATCATCTTAAATTTGGAGCTGTGCAGCTAGACATGTGGTCACAGTAGTTTGAAATGTATGCATGTTGCTACAGTCAAGGAAACATGGAGCATGGAAGGAGTTCCAAAGTCCGGTAGCTTAAATAAAGAAGCTATTTGAGTAGAAATGATCTCCGACATCTGGGGGCCTCCAAAGTGAATGGATAAGATATTGCTGGTTGTCGGGTTTATCTAGTGTATTTACATCGAGGGGTCATAAGATCAGCAAGTTCATCGGAGTACATTCCATTGAAGTACTTGTAAAATAAGCACAGGGATGCAACATTGCTGTGCTTGGAAAGGGGCTTGAGGTATCTGGATAGTGAGGGACCTATCAGATGACAAACTCTATTTTGGACCTCGTCTAATGTAATGTAAACTAGCATAAAATAAGAATCAGATAAGTTATACTAACGAAACGACTGATCAGTATCATCCAATAAAAACATTATACGTATTTTACGGCGAATACTATAAATAATAAGCATCAATAATGCCATAGGTGTGCTTATATATGTCCTTAATGTCAAACGGATGATCTAAAATGTGTTTCAGTTAAACCTCTGTCAATCTTCTTCCTTATGTGTAAGATAATTCCGTTCTTGAGGTGTGCTAATATTTCCTTAGAGTGAAGATGCACTGTGGTGTGATTGATGGGCCGATTTATCCGCCAATCAAATAGAGTTTCTACGTGTATGATTATCCTTACGTCCTCCCGACTGAAATATCATTCGCCTCAGAATGAATACTGTAGTCAACCGTAAACCTATTTTATAGATATGACAATTAACATATAATATCAGCAATTGAAGTCATACAAAATGTTTTAATATGAGTCATCATATTGGATTTTTTTTAGAAAGACATATTTTTAATGAATCTAAAACAAAATTAGTTTTTATTTCTAAAAGACAAATACTTTTAGGAAAAATTACCAAATTAAAGTAAATATGTTTTTAAGAATAAACTGCAGGACTAAATAGAATAAACAGGGATAGAAAATGAAATTGAAACGAAACATATAATAAACAATTTAATACAGCTGTATCTATATATTTCTATCATATATTTTACGTTTATATATATATATATATATATATATATATATATATATATATATATATATATATATATATATAATGTTAATACAATCAAAATATATAAGAGGCACCTAATATCTTTAATTAGTGAACATCCGGATAAAAATGAAGCTCAATATACTGGATAGAGCATTAATAGCAATAGATAAAGTGAAAGAATGAAATAAGGTACGAATTTTATCGGACCCGGAAGAAAAAATGGCCGAATACATTAGGTCGATTTACTTTTATTCGAATTGGATTATATGGTTTGCATTACTCCTATCAGTTGTTTGAGACTCTGAATTTGGACATCATAATATTCAATACCAAGTGAGTTTTCTGAACTTTTCATATGATTTGTTTTTCTCTATCGTTTTTTATCGTTTTATTAATTTGCATACACCTTAAATACAATTTTCATTGTTATCTACTGCATCGATAGCAAACGCCTGGATAACTTCCCGCCTGGATAACTTTTTTTCGTTTTTGAACCATCATTCCACACTTGGATTATTTTTTAATCAACCTCTTTTATATCTTGCCTAGGGCTATTTTGGACCTGTTGACTTGGATGAACTTCATAGTTTTACTAAAAAGTATGTTTTGGGCCGATATATGTGATGTTTTATATACCTTTATGTATTTTTATATATATTTTTTAATATATTTTCAAAGTCTAATTTTTATTGCGTGCAGTAACGTCATTTTGGTAATGGTCCTCTGAGGAGAAGATTTTCTTTGAAAACTCACGAGTTAAGCACTTAAAAGAACTTTGCCTGAACATTAGCGTTTGAAAGTGTTCGTCCCGTCAATTTTCGGGCGATTCCGAGACCTGCCCGAACGTTGACGATGCGAAGTCACGAACACATGGTGCGTCATCTATAAGAGTACTTAAATGTATTTTCAGTAACAACAGGTGTATGCTGTAGTTCAGTAGTGGACGACTACAGTTCTTCATTAAACATCATCATGAAAGTAAAATGACAGTTCGTTGAAAATATTTATTATTTATTTGTTAAAACTTTATATGTATGAACAGGATAAAAGATAGGTATTCACATGTTCTGGGCATATAACTATATACATATATATGTAACAAATATGGTTAAATAACTATCTCCCTTTAAAATCATCGTAGAGAAAAAGTAAATAGATGGAACTTAAATAAATGTTGCATGCATATGATATGTTCAGCTTGTCTGGTGAATTTTAGAAGAATATATCAAACCTCCTCTACAAAAATCTATGATATTTTCAATATCATAAAAATGTATGTTCTTGAGAAAGGCATGAACAATTATTTGCCAATAAACGTGTTTTTTTTATGAAGGATATATTAAATGTTGTTACCTGACGAACTAACGTGTTCAATTATATGTTACACACACACAAACACACACACACACACCCCACACACACATACCGTATGGAATTTTCATCTCCTACAAGGATGATTGCAAAAGCTTGAAATGCTGGCGTATGTAGGTAAAAATGATTCAATATTTAATAAAGGTGAGCCCTATAAAGGGAGTTCTAGATAGAATGGCACGTATCTATGTGTCATGTTCTTACAACGTTCGCTGACCACTCTCGATAGTCCACTCTGTGTGTCCCCTTTTTAGGCATAAATGGAACTTAATTCCTTTTCTCTACGTGGTAATTTCTCGTGTTCGTGTGGTTAGAACGCGTGCTTCAGAAGTTTAGGGTGAGTCTGTCATTGGCTTCGAATCTTGCGATCGTCTGAAATGTAACACTTATTGAAATTTAATTGGATTTCCTAACTGTTAATATATCGATTAAAATAACACACAAATACAAATTGACATATACACATATATAATGTTATAATCTAATATTTATATTTACGGGCAGGCGCTTGTTTCGTGCTATAAAGAATCGTCGAATGAGAAGTATAGTATTTCATCAGTACGATACATTGTCTCTTAAAAGAAAAAAGTCAGCGTTTGACACGTGAGAGAACATTTGCCTTACAGCTTTCTTATCAAACAGAGTACCCTCCCTTTATGGAAGCCAATACTGCTATTTTCATAATTATATATATATATATATATATATATATATATATATATATATATATATGAATAAAATGTCGTTGTTGCGTTTATAATAGCTTATAATTATGGCTATATACAACTTACTAGCCGACTTAACTTTTTACACCTGAGAAATCAGGTCTGACAACCTAACATCGATACACATGCGCTTTAGGAATTACGAGTGCAAATACTGCTTTTTACCAGTACGATACATTGTCTTTAAAGAAAATTTAATTTCAGCTACTTATAAGGAAGAAAACATTTGCATCATAGTTTTAAATTGCAACAAATAATCCTTCTCAAACAGTAAGTATTGTTTAAAAATTAAATATTTATATCCACAGACCCTGCTTTTTTTTCTCTTATAAACACACGTCACATGCTTTTAGTATTATAGAATGATAGGTTAATTTAAGAGGACACATTATTTTTAATCAATGAAACAAAGCAGATGGAAAAAGAAAAAAATTGCTTATTTTTTTTATTTAAGGCCTCAACGCCATACCCTCTAAGAGATAACGCTAGAATGATAAATTAAAAAAACTAAGAACATCGAATGTGAAATATATATATATATATATATATATATATATATATATATATAT
The DNA here is from genome assembly GCA_963556195.1 of Sepiola atlantica. Classification (NCBI taxonomy): domain Eukaryota; kingdom Metazoa; phylum Mollusca; class Cephalopoda; order Sepiida; family Sepiolidae; genus Sepiola; species Sepiola atlantica. The sequence goes on from OY744516.1 coordinate 193,414,612, forward strand.
ATATACAGAGAGTAAGAGTATTAATATGTGCAAGGAATATGTATAGAGTTTGAATTACTAACTAGACACTATTGTTTAGTGTATTCATCGTCTTTGTACAAGGGTTTACCAGGACACCCTGACATGGAGATACTTTACCCTACAAGTAAACTCTGCCCAAATATTCAAAACGATGTATTCGAGGCCCTGATAAGATTTGTCGGCTCATACGAGGAATAGTTCACCTTCTAGTAATGTTACGTCAAGTGGATACTCAACCAGACCAGATTGATTATTGTCAAGGAATCTGGTAAGACTAATGTACCAAAAGAAAAAAATATAGTATCTCCTAGTTTACTAGTCAACTGACGTGAGGAAAATTAATATGTTCTACTGCTTTACCAACTCAACGTTTTAGAAGTTGATAAGAATCTTGATTAAACACTCGGATATCTTTACATCTCATATAGCAAACAGGTGTCATCCTCAAAAACGGGCCCCTTGATTTCTGAGAACTTACTCACTTTACAAAACACGATGACGTTATTAAAAGAAGATATCTATTAAAACATAGAGAATGGGGATAGCCGTGCGCACTCAATAACGCCGTAAAAATGACGCCACCCACTAGAACAGATAGACGGGTGAGGAAGAACTCTTTCATGACGGTTAACCGTGACAACCTGAGACACGCACTGGTCGTTAACTAGTAGAAGCGTCTAGCTACCTGGTACTCTACTATACAATAAAAGTAAGCATCGAATAAAATGAGAGGTTTAAAGAGGCATATATGGACGAATAAAACATTACTATCTCAACTCAGATCAAGTAGGATTCCGGCTTTATCAGATTTATGTTCAGATAAAAAAGTAATACTCATCAAACTATCTCGTCTCATTCGCTAAGACTCACATAGTTGCATATAAAAAGAATCTACTAGCAGAAGAATATCTATGCATAGCTTTGTAGACATGAGTGCATATATCTTAGAGAGCAGTGGCACAGTCTTTCATAGAGACTCATTTGGTCGAATTTACATAGTAGATATGTTGGTTTAGTGACGTTGTATTTTTACATGTATTCTCTTATATCGCTAAAACGCGTAATACTGTTTATAATAGGAGTGTATACCGTTCAACACTATTTGTATCTTAGTGTAATATATAACCTATTTTTTTTTAAACTTCTAATTTGATAGGCGGCGAAACGCAGAAGTCGATGTAAAATGTACACTCTTCCCTAAACTCCACATTATGTTTTGTTTTAAGCAAATTACATTCAGCTCCCTGATTATTCTGGCAACTGAAATGAACACATTTAACATGAGATTCAATATGTCGGAATGCCACGTTTCATAAAACGAGAACAAGATACGTCTTAGACATGTTTTCATATTGACAAATTAAACACATTTCATATAAACTCCGTACACAAAATATATGTGTACACAAAATACATACACTGCGTATACGAATTTGTTTTCATAAATCGCAATGAATACATATGTCTCTACAATAAGTAGTAATGAATAAAAAAAAAATGATGAATGAATTTAAAAGTAACTTTTAACATGTAATGTAATACAATTAAAGTTTCTAGTTCCGATTCTGTTTTAAATTTCAAAATATTTAATCATGAATGTGTTACATTTATTTCGAATTACTAAACTCCACGTGTGATGTAAACATATAAATTGCAAAGGTAAAATATACGCCTGGGGAGGAGCTAATAGTGCACTAAATATTTTTCTCAAATGTTTTCTTTCAAATTGATTGAAAATGGTGAGGCAACGGAAGATGTATTTTTCTTTTAAAGCAAAGCCGATTTGCATTAGTTAGTCGTAAGTTGATAAAATACTATTTGAATGTTTTTGAAAATAGTCGACGAGTGTGTAGAAATAAAGTACTAAACACACACCCTCCTGCATATTAAGATGAGTTTCTAAATTATAATGTGTTTATTTAGAAAATTATTTTAACATGAGTAGAGCGAAGGGTCTTTGTTAACTATTCTGTATATTTTCCTTTTATCAAAGAATTGTCATAGTTCTATCTTAATTATACAGATATAACATATATATGTATATATATATCTATATATATATATATATATATATATATATATATATACATATATATACATATATATATAGATAGATAGATAGTACATTTATTTTATTGTAAAAAGAAAAAAAGATGCACATAATAATAATAGTAATGTCACTACTAACGATTATCAAAAATGTATATTACAACCTACAGCAAAATCACCCCCCCCCATAATGAGATGTTAGTTGTTTTAGGTGATTAAGTGTTAACGCACCGTAAAAATTGTCGCAAATAACTATATTAGGGATCGGTTTCGCATATAAATTTAATGTAAAATCATCATAATGTCCAAACTTTTCTTACTTTTTCTGGATATTCACTAAATTTATTTACTACTAATGCTAAGTCAAACTTGCAAGGCCGTAAAACCATGCGTAATCGATTAAAAAGTAGACCCAACTAACAAATTAACGCGAAAAAATTATCCACCAGACTTGAATAACATATTTTTGTTAAATGCTATGTTACGCTAGAATGACTCGGAAATGGGAACTCATTCACGTTAAATTTATATGTGAAACCTATCTTCTAATCTAAAATGCTGCAATATTATATTGGAGGGCATTCACACAAAAAAATAGAATTCCATTTTTATAGGGCGAGGTTGATTTAGCTGTAGCTGTTAGTCTACACAAGTATAACATTATAATATTAATAATAATAATAATAATAATAATAATAATAATAATAATAATAATAATAATAATAATTGTAATTATGATTAGTAGTATTAACAATGATGATAATAATAATAATAATAATAATAATAATAATAATAATAATAATAATAATAATAATAATAATAATAATAATAATAATGATAATAATAATACTATTTAGAAGTCCTTATATCGTAAAATAATATGCTAAACTTCGAGGATAAGCCATTCGCTATTTCGATTTTCGTTAAAATTTACGACAAAAATTAATAAAAACATGTTAGTAATCAATGTTTTATTCATACAACTTAATTCATATTTCTTAAAAACTAAGCTTGAAAATATATACGAAGACAGTTACATCGCAAATAGTCACTGTCTTTCACGTAGTTGTCTCTTTCCAGAGACAGACAATATATCTACCAAAATTCAAATCAGTTTAAATAATAAACAAGACTCATTTATATTATTTGTCTTTCATTTCATTGCATTCTATCTCCATCCAATCCCTGTTTTACATAGTTGCATTTTTATTTTTAAAAAGCAGTTTACCCATACACCCCATGCAAACACATACATCCACACACACATATGTATATATATATATATATATATATATATATATATATATATATATATATATAGTGAATGCTTTTATTCAAACATGTACAAGGTCTGCTACACTGGCATGTCGATGTTATCGATCTACAGCTTTCAAGAGCTGAGGTCTCATCAGGCAGAGCATTTGTTATTATGATCCAACCTGCTCGCTGAATTCCAGTAAGAATGAAGTCAAGCAAAGAAGAAGAGGAGACAGAAAGAAAAGTCATGTGACCGAATTTTAAAAAATATATTTGCCGTTAGAAATTCATATTTTCATTTTTTTATCCAACGCTGAGCTGGGGTAGAGGGGGGCGAGGAAAAAAAAAGAAAAAGAAAAAGAAAAAGAAAAAGAAAGAAAAATATATTTGCCGTTAGAAAAGTTTAATTTACAGCTATTTGTATTTTTATTTTTTATTTTTATCCAACGCTGAGCTAGGGTAGAGGGGGGTGAAGGAAAAGAAAACGAAAGGGAAAGGGGAGAGGGGTAGAGAGGGGTTAGGTGTGGGTGTTTATAGCCATTTAGGATTTGTCGCGGGCTGAGAATGGTTAATGTAAGATTCGAGTAAAATTCATATTTTTATTTTTCTCCAACGCTGGGCTGGAGAAGAGGGGGCCGAAGGAGATGAAACAAGAGAGAAAGAGAAGATAAAGAAAGAGAGAGAAAGAAGGTGTCAAGAGTGTATGTGTGTAGCCATTTAAGAAAGGTATCGTGGGTTGATGTGGCTGCATCCTGTACATGGAATTGTTTTAATCCATTTCAATGCAGACATATAACAGTTACACGACAAAAAAGCCTACAGGGATATTTAGTGCTATTTATTATTAGTGATGAATTTATAGGTAAATGTATTTTTAATAATATTTAGCAGTTAATTAATAAAACATAGTGGTAATTACCTTTATTTTTAGTAAGAGTCATATATGGATTAGTGGCAGTAGTATTAGTAGGGTTAATTCTAGATAATAATGAGTTAGAATATAGTGGGGAGTATTCTTAGTAAGGATCGTATATAAGTTTATGACATTGATATTGATGGATTATACTATTGTATTTAGTTTTAATTATTGTCTCTGCAATCCTACACAATCATCAGAAACATCCACAAAGATAAAAAGTTATTAAAAAAAGTTATTTTAATCTTAGAAATAACCTACACTATACAGTGGGTCATTTTTAGGCGAAAACAATTTTAAAACAAAGAAAAGAGCACACTCACAAGTGGGGGAACTCAGTAGTACGCCCTTTTGAATTTCTGATCTAAGTATGTGAGCCGAATATATATATATATATATATATATATATATATATATATATATATATATATAATATTTTTACTGTAAAAAGATATAATAAATATAATTTATGTAAAAAAAGGTATCTTTAATTTTAGTTTTTGCAAGTAAACAATATCTGTTATATATACGTTATTGTTAGAATTACACATCAGAAATGTATTTTAGTAAAATAGCCTTTATTTCCTTATTTATATGAGTGTTCTTTGTTGTCCACCACATACATTTTATGGTAAAAAACTGTATTTAGTCATGTTAATATTTCATATTTCATCTCTCAGTTTAATCCTAATATAAACGCTTTAATTAGTGCTGGAAAATAAATGCTGGAAAATAAATTAAATATAAATGTATAACTGGGTAAAATCAAAAGGTATATTTAGATTACTTGAGAAATACAATGTCTTAATAATTAAAATTGCGTAGGCGTAATACCATAAGAGCAAATATAATTATCAACCACATACACTGTATTACGTTCATTTATTATAATTATTCACTTATTAATGGTGATTCGTGGCTTTGTAGAGATCTTAGTGTTTGGCGGCAACGGGGGGGGGGGGCGACAAAGATTTGCTCCACCGGAGCTCGGGAATAAGACCGCTCGCCGACATTTGTAATAAAGACATCCAAAATCGCGCCGCTTGGTTGCAAATTGAGACAATGGTAGCTCAAATGCGTTAGGCGTGTGTTGAGGGCTTCCGACGCCGCCTTGGGGAAAACTAGTTTTTTTTTCTCTTAGAACCGTTGGGGAGCGACCAAGAGAAATACAACTGATGAAATGGGCAGTCGCCCGAATTACACCTATAGTCGTGCCAAGTGTAGACACACCTTTATTATAGAGGCCATGTTGTACTCCGGGGCTGGAAGGAAAGAAAAACAATAATAATATTCAAATATCAATTGAATGATTCATTGACTTAATTGAAACAACAAGGGACTAATATTTCAGGTTTTAATTTCGCCATGGACAACCCCACCTTTTCATTTTCTAGAAGAAAATAATTTTTTTTAAATTAAATTGATTTTAGCTCATTTCATAATTATAATATTATTTTACGAGAGCCATTCATGTTCATTATCAAAGGAATACAACATGACTAGTTCGTGTATATTAATTAAATTGTGATCAATTAATTTGTGCGAATGTCGTTAAATCTTTTGAATTTTTTGGCAAACTATTAACAGTCAACTTTTCTAAATGAAGCAAATAATTATTCCTTTAAATATAATCACAGATAAAAAATGTAATTTAAGAAATGTTAATCGAAATGTATACACGGAAGAGCTTCACTACCATTAAATTCTCCCAACCATTGTTGTTGGTAATGAAAGCATGTGTTGACCGCTAACTTCCACGGTTTATTTTTTATGACAAACATTCAATTGATTCTGTATTGATGTGTAGGAAGTATAGCGTTACACTACAATATGTCCATTATTGTAAAAACATTTTTTAATAAATGTTCATTTGCAATTTTCAAATTATCTTAGTACAAACTATGAATATATTTTAAAATTGTCTATATATTACTGCTAGAAACGTATTTGGAAGTATCAAGAATGTTTTGAAAAATTATATCATTATGGTTCTCCATATAAATTAAAAACCGAAAGTGCATACAAAAACAGAATTCACAGAAAGTTTTCCCATGATGGCACATAGCTTTGTTGTACTGACTTTAACTCTATATACGTAATACCCGCATTTATTTCAAACAGAAACATGTAATACTTTAAAATAAATACCATTTATTAATGAGTAAAACAACTTGATTAAGTAGATTAATGTTAAAGCATTATATAAATTTCCGCCATGCACTGCATATTTTCAATGCTGATTCGTTGATGTTCTATTAATTTTCACCGCTTTTCATTTTCTCACTTTTCCGGCATTTCTGTGACTTCAGCTCAATGTTCTGAATGAGTTTGCATGAGGAAATCCTATCAATTTTCTCTCGTCTTTTTTTTCATGCTCTCCTAGTTTGGATTATTCATCTTTTCCATATAAAACATTTCCGTTTCTTCAAAATCATATTGTTATGAGCGAACTCATTTTTCCTCATAATAATGCCGTAGAATTCCGTTTTCTAAATTCTTGTGGAATACTTCATAATGCCGTAATGTGATTTTATGCACCTGATAAAAAACCTTTATAATATGCTCACAGTTGGCAATATTATCTTTGTCATCCACACGGCAATCCATGAATAGCTTCTCCTCGCAAAATGCTGGTACATTGTCAGACATAATCATGTTGTATACTCCACTGTTTATATATCATGGTTTATATTTCTTTCATGCAACACTATAATTACTTGAGACCATCTTTAAAATAAGGATGCTAATATCTAGAATAAGTCAGCATTGCTTTACCTGTATAATTACAATTATGCGGACTACTGTTCTCATCTTGAGTGTAATCATCACAACGTTTAGGCCGCTGTAACCTCCGAATGAGAGCATGCAACCCCCCTGGATTACATAAAGGGTTCCCTTCGTGATTCTGTCCAGATTCCCGAGTTCGACAGAAATATTCCCGAGTTTGAAAATATACACCTAAAGAAGACCGGAGGTTACAGCGGCCGGAACGTTGTGATGATAGCACTCAAGCTGATAACAGTAGTCCGAATATCAAAAGTATACAAGTTATCAATCATCATCTCAACAATTCTGAAAAAGAATTGCTTTACATGCATATGGTTTATGAAACTTTACTCCATTTGGATTTTCCTTGGGTAATGAGGGAATATTCTTTCGTTGAAACTTTTTCTTTCTATATCCGCACGTTTTTGACAAAAATTACTAGAATTTCTCGAAACTCCTGATCACTAGACTTTTGTACTCTTGCTGTTTGTAACGATGTGCATTATAATGGTCTTCCTATTGTTTAAAGAGATACTAATATATCCCAGTGCATAGTATACTCATATCTATGATTACTTTTTGTCGTATTTTATTGAAGGGTCTCTGAATTTTGCGTCATATATTTGGGCTTAGTTTATCTTATATATACTTAATTTAGGGCATATCATTTGTTCTATTATGTCTCGATTTAGAATAAAAAAAACAATTTCACCTAATATATAATTTTGTCTACCCCTGATTTGTGTTTCTCTCTGTCTCCCCCCCCTCTCTCTCTTGTTTAAGTATAAACTACAGTCTAAATATGTGATATATGCAATTCGTTTTTTTTTAATTGAGTATATATTTACGGGTTAGCCATACTAGTTTTGAAAATGTTACAATGCTAATAACTAGTGTTGAGTGTTACACAAGAACTACACGAACCTGCATTCATTTTGATATTAAAATTATTATTTGACGGACGGTAATTTCCGCAATTATGTGAATTCCGTGTAATACGATGGCGATTACAAAGCGTACACTCGCCTCTTTTAGATTCGTAACTTCTTTTTTTAAATTTTAATCTCCCTCCTTCAGCGGTAAGAGGTGACACAAGGTCGCAAAATGAGATTGAAAATCCAGCGCCATAAAGGATAAGCACTCCGGCCTACAAAGAATGCCTGGGCAACCCCGTCAACATTCCCCGGTAGGGTCGCCTCAGGTGATTAGCAATAAACTAACACCCTTACAAAGAATGAAAAGGAAACGCCTGAGAGGTTGGAGCTTCTAGAACTGCACAGGATAACATCTAAGACCGGAGGAAGGCTAAGAAGGTACCAGTCTAACTGGTGTAGTATCCATCTGAACAGATACTACGCTTTCATATAAGCCAAAATGCCGAGTTTTCTTCGATCAAACGTATCCTTATTGTATTTCTTAGTGTCTTAATTAAGAATTGTAATAGGTACTTTTTGTTTAGCTATCGAGTCAAATTGAGTTTCGTTTCTAAATGCATAAACTTTATTGTTTCTTTGTGTACGTACATTTGCTATTTTTTAGTTATGCTTTAATTCGATGATGTCCCCTCTTTAGGTAGTTGATATCTTAAAAGTGAAATAATGTTGCAGATTGATTGATAAATGTCCTCGTTTCATGTAATTCATTTAAATGTACTTCGTGTTTGTGTTTCAATTTTTCTTAAGTTAACCTGACCATTCATGTATCGTCATGATATATATTTGTAAATCTTTCTCGATAAAATATGTTTGATATTTTTTTTAAAAAATAGCTTTATTTTTTTCAACAGTCTTGATAGTTGTACCTATTTGAAATTCTCCAGCATTTTTTGTTGTTGTAAGTTTTGTGCAATCTATTACTTCCATATTTATATGTGTTTATATACTATCTGAAAATGATATGATTTTAATGGTTTTATGTTTGATGTTACAATATTTCGATTTGCTTACGAACTCTGTTAATTGTATACATAGTAATTGTTGGTACTTTGTCAGATTGTGTCCTGCGTTAGATGTCCTCGGCGTTGGTGGAAACACCCGAATCACTTAGTCAATGAAACTGCAAATGTAAATGAATAACTGATCAAAATGAATGAGGAGACAGTATCTAAATTGATAACTGCACTTTTGACGTTTCAAACGAGCCTGCCCAAAACCCCCACTCCTAAATTTGCCTTAACTGTAATTCCTAATCCTGCCTAAACCCTAAGCTGCCTAAACCCTAATTCGTAACTCTGCACAAATCCCAAACAAAAGGAACAATAATAATCATTAAAAAATAATAATTTTCGTAAAAATCAAAGAAAAACACTTACTTGATTAACTTTTTCATATAAACACTTATTTGAATCACTGTTTTTTCTTCTTTAAAAGAATACATATTTATTTCATACATTTTTCGCTGTAATTTTGTTGCTTTGTTTGTCCGCTTGTAAATCCTGCCTCCTTAGTGCTTTTTTGGACGACGTAACTAAACGGATATTTCATTCGGCACTGCCAGCGTTTCGCGTAAACATCCGGAAAGTACCGACACCGAGGCACTTTCAGTGCGTTCCCTAATGTAAACAAAGTACCTACTTATTCTTATAAAACAATTTAATCAATTCTACATGTTGTAAACACATGATTCGCTTGATGTTACTTATGTGGTATTATTCAAGTAAGTTTCAATTGCTGATTTGTGATCCAAAATTTCTATTTATAGACAAGGGAGTAATTAATCATCAGGTCTTTAGCATATGGTTTTTCATATCCGTAGTATTGTGTTACATAATTTCTTATGTGCGAGTATTGTATTATAGACTTGTTTGGTTCCTGTTCAATATATACGAACTCGATTCTCTCATAATGACTACGTTATTCTGTGGTAAGATATTGGTTTTTATAATATTAACAATCTCTTTGTAGTAATTTCTCTGATTCTGTTCAACATTGTCGATATCTCGTGAATAGTTTCACATCCTTCTGTAAATGTAAATGCGTTTGCAGAACACATTTTTCACCCTGGTAGCATGTTTGGTATTTTGCTTTCTTTAATCACGCGAACGTTTTGCATGATATATATGTGTATACACACATATATATATATATATATATATATATATATATATATATATATATATATATGTATATATGTATATATATATGTATATGTATGTATATATAGGTATATATACATATATGTATATATATGCATATATATATATATACATATATATATGTATATATATATGTATATATACATATATATGTATATATATATATGTATATATATAAATGTATATGTATGTATATATATATACATATATATGGATATATATGTATATGTGTGTATATGTATGTAGGTATGTATATGTATATATACATATATATATATATATGTATATCTCTATATATGTTTATATATATATTACCGTATTTTCTATTCTTCTGTATATTAATGTCACTATTTGTTGTTTGTTTCCCCATTCTTCTTATACAATTCTTATCACTCTTAAAAGTTAAAGTTGATAAAACTAATGAAAAAATCGAAAACTGGAATACCCTATTATAGGGAAATACACATAATAACAATAATAAATAACATAAATAGTTCATTGTAATGTTAGCGTTTTACTTTTTCTCAACAACTGGCGTTACAAAGTCACTGTGTCCTCATGCAATAAATCTTACGTCAGCTTAATTTATAAACAGACGTATCACGCGTTTTATCTGGTTTATGTACAGCATTTAAATATATGTATAACCGTTACGTTGTCATCTCTTAAAATCGGTTCTGTTTAAATCAATCATCACTTATTTTAGTGTTCTTGTATACTTTTACTTTTTGTATACTGACGCCCGGCGCCGTCGTCACCATCATCGTTGTGTATTGCATTTCGTCACCACCATCATCTTCGTCTAGTTAGCTTCCTTACGCTGTCGTCATCTTCGTAGTGTGACTCAAATCAAGCACTTTTCCATGCCCAGAAAAGATAAGGGCGCCACGCGACGGAGAGTTAACATGGTTGTTTATTTTGAAGAGATTTTCCCGTCATACGATTAAATGTCTCACATTCATTTAATTTAGAAAGTTCTTCCTAACTTAATTCTACTTAGTACAGGGAAAGAATGTACAGGCAGCAGGCTAGTACCTATCAATAAGTTTGACTAAAAACGCGTTTCTTTTTTTTCTACGGTATTGTGACGTCACGTCTAGAAAACGACAGAACTTGCATTTATATAATATTTTTTCATGGAACCACAAACTGAGTTCAAGCTAAGCTTGTTTATTTCTTTAGTCCGAGAGTGAACTTGTTTATAAGATTTCATGTCAAGTAAACGTGCACTGGTCAACCTAGATATTAATCCATACTAACTGATTTAATCGTTCTGCACATACATAAATACATCCATTATGCAAAATAACGATAGTTCTGCTCAAATGCTCATATTTGTTTTACTTCCCTTCTCTCTATATATACTTTTTTAGGCAGTAAACGAAAAATAATTTTAAAAAACTATTTAATATTTACTTGTAAGACGCTTTTTAATGTGACGTTAATCTTAATCGATCCTGTCGTTTTCTTATGATACTAAATGGCGATGTTAAAAGTGTTGAATAATCTTTTAAATAATCTGAAACTACATACCTATTCGATACTAATCAGACATTTTTATAGTAGGTACCTCTTAGTATAGGTTAAACTATTTATGTGTAGATAGTTTTATTTGTGGCAGCATGTTTTTCAGTGAATTATTGCAGTACAAGGTTATTATCTTGTCTTATTCTTATATTTGACATTTTCAGTGGAACTGGTGAGTTTCGTGTGTCTTTTAAATAACGTCAAGATTTATAGGTTTCCTTTAAATGCGACTTGTATAACCGTAGGTAGTAAACTACTTTTGATATTAAAAAAAACACGTCTCGTATTGAGATATGTCAGTATCAGTCTACCCGAATTTAACCGTTGAAACTCATAATATTATGTATGTTATTCATTATTTGGTCCGCAAATATTAGACTGCAACTCTTAATTCTGCAATATAATTTTAAACTATCTTGCATGCTAAGATTAAGCACGAAAAAAAATGAATTCATAAAAGAATGAATCAATTTAAGTATAATAAAATTAACTATCTGTCATTTGTAGATATATCAATGTAGGAATCTTATTTAAAATACTTTGTTCACCTTGATTATTATAAATGTGTTCACATTATTTTTTGGTTTTAAAATAATCTTTTTGATCTAAGATATAAGAGTATTACTTTTCAGTAAGCGTAGTTTAAGTTTATATATTAAAAAACACAAGTAAACATATCTTATCTAAAACAGAAATTTCTTAGAGTAAATTCCCAACAAAAGTGGCATATATATATATGATATTTTTACTACCTGATTCGAAATTAAGAATTCATTGTATTTATTAATAATAACGTATGTAAACGTAAGATTTACGATACAATATTAGAAATTAAATAACATTATTTTTCAATAATAACCTGACGAAATTTTTGTAAACTTCATATTGTCCGATTAATTAGAAGCCAGCTGTTTCAATAACATATCTATGATTGAGGAGATTGTAAAATATCTGTTCGAAAGATATGTATTTATAACAAGTGTTTTAACAGCAAATAATAAAACCTGTTTGTTAACGTCATAGAATAATTGGCCTTTCTTATTTTAAATATAATGTAATCATTAAATGTATTAGTTATATTATTTCACAATTTATTTTTTTGTATTTATACTTTATTTTCAATATGTGTACACCAGACTTCTTCGTTTCATTTGTACCATTGTCGAAGTAACCTTTTTAATAATAATATACCAATAAGAAACCTTGAAATAATAGTAAAATCAAAGTTTATTACTTCAGGGGGAATTTTAAACTTATCTGTGAAACGATTCAGAAATGTTTCAGCGTTTTCCGAATTAATTAAAACATGATCATTACTACCAGTAATACAGACGGAAAACTGGTAATAGTTTTGGTTGAAGATACAAATGTATTTTATAACATAGCATAGACTGTCAACATTTGTTTCCTTATGGTTTTCTTCCTATATAATATAATCACCTGAACGACATGCTAACATATTCCGTAATTTTAGTAGTGCGTTATGTTTGAAAATAAATTCTACTTTTATTATCATAATCAGCCGTAATTTCTAATTAAGTAAAAATGACCTAAATCGTTTTTTGTAGGTATCGATATGTTTATCTAATCTATTCTAACTGTGTCTTGATTCAATCAATATATATTATTTTTTTCTAAATAGTGTATCTCAACATATTGATTTACATTTTCTGCGGATATAATTAAGTAAGCAGTATTTTTTTTCTGATTATCGACAGAAAACTGATTGAAATAGTATTGAGTGTTTGACGCATAAGACTTCCAAATCTAACAACCCCTTTTAATGTGTCTCATTGTGTTTCTCTAAAATTACATTGTTAAGTTAAGACTCTTTAATACATAAAATGTTGGATAAACTTTAAACTATATTACTATTCGATAACTATCTACTATTTTTCTATATTGCCCCCTTTAACTTTGTTTAGTTAAGAACTTTTTTTAGATTATTCTATATGTTGTTGCATGATTTTTATAAGCATAACCATTGCCTGTTTTACTCGACCAATGAGTGCAGTACAACTACTTCCACCAAAACATGTAGTCTTAGTTTGTTCAATCTTACGATTTTAAGGTGAAGTATATTTTTTGTGATGATATTAACTGCCGTTACCAGTATTGTATACCAGTAGGCTTTAATATATAATAATGTTAATTATCTGAATATCCGGTCCTTATTCGATAATAGGCAATTGCGTTTATGAGAATATCATTTATACATAAAGAAAATAATGCAACAGAATGCTGTCATATAAACAAGTTACACAACATTGAAACAATTATATCGTCGTTTCCATTTATGTGACTCTTCAATTCTTCATCTGCCTTGATGTGAATAATGTTGTTAATCTAGTTCAGAAATGTGTATATTCCCCCAAAATACACAACATCAATTATGAGGTATGTGTTGCGATGTTGTTTGTTTTTTTTTTAGTTTGAGCGCAGAGGTAGGTCATGTCTATAAAGGTAAATATTGTGTACATTCGCTCTGCGAAATTTAAAAGCACACATGTGGCTATTTGGCTTTTTGGTGTTTTATAACTGAAATGTATGGAAACTAGTAAGCACCCCCTTGTGTTTACTTTCAGTAGCCGCTTTCCACTAGCCCTGCCTATTCTTCCTCAATTATCTTTAGTCCTCAAATTTCAAAAACGATCAAAATAGAAAATTATTGCTGTTTTGACTGACTGGTAAATGCCTATTTTAAATAATATGATACCATTCATCACTATTTTATGATAAATATATACACCTAATTAACCTCTTATAAAATGTGAACATCGTGGTGAAGTTCGATGATAAATGTATACATTCCCCAGGGATACAAGGTAGCACTAGTGAATTAAGACACACATCGATGAGTTTTCTTCTATTTGGACGCACGACAAGGTAATATATATAACGGTACACATTTTCTCAATCCACAATGATAGTAAACAAAAAACATGTTGCTGTTTCGCTTTCCAGTTCATTACAAAAATATCCATGAAAGCATAAATTATATCGCTCGCCGAAAAACATATCTCGAGTCAAAATTAACTCAGAAATAAATGAATGTAAATTCATTATTCAACAATCTTATATTATAATTATTTGCATTTTTTTTCAATGTATTACTACTATTTCGTACACTGGTTATTACTATATTATAATTTGAGCATAGTTGAGCAGAATTGTATGGAAGCAATACGATTAAAATTATTTAAATAGAACTGGTAAAGAAGAGAATGATTTCTTAATTTATCGTCGTACAGATTAGTTTGCATGTTAGTGTCTGTGCAGATTAGTTTGCATGTTAGTGTCTGTGCAGATTAGTTTGCATGTTAGTGTCTGTGCAGATTAGTTTGCATGTTAGTGTCTGTGCAGATTAGTTTGCATGTTAGTGTCTGTGCAGATTAGTTTGCATGTTAGTGTCTGCGCAGATTAGTGTGCATGTTAGTGTCTGTGCAGATTAGTTTGCATGTTAGTGTCTGTGCAGATTAGTTTGCATGTTAGTGTCTGTGCAGATTAGTGTGCATGTTAGTGTCTGTGCAGATTAGTTTGCATGTTAGTGTCTGTGCAGATTAGTGTGCATGTTAGTGTCTGTGCAGATTAGTTTTCATGTTAGTGTTTTTGCAGATTAGTTTGAGAATTTAGATTGAGGATTAACGGAAACATGGCAGATGGCAGGTGACAATTGTAATTCAAAGTAAAGATCAAGAGAAATAAATGATTGAAATTATGGAAAGAATAGCAGATACACAAACATTTGCATATATATATATATATATATATATATATATATGACTATGGTATCTATTTCTCGTCTAATATAATTTAAGAATTTTAATATAGGAAACAGTCTATTTTAAAAAAGATATACACTGGAATGAATTGAAAGATAGCCTCAGCGAATCAGATGATAAAGAGCATTCTGCGCCGTTATTGCTCTGGAATAATTCAATTAGAAGATAAAAGTCCACCTGGACTTACGCCAACCAGTAAACATTCTCAGACAGGTCCATAGAGACAAGTTGTGTTGAGAATATAACAGTCATAAGAGACAAACACTTTTCCCTTGTGAAGTCTGTGCATTGTCCTGTAGTAGTTACAGTTGGCGGCAAATACGCATACCAATTTCATATATTTGTGGACATTTTTGATTCAAATGAAAAGCATATGGTATCGTTGATATATATATATATATATATATATATATATATATATATATTTATATATATATATACACACATATATATATATGTAATACTGGATATAATTTCTATAAATATACGTATATATGTATGTATATATATATATATATATACACACACCCATATTTTATTCTTTCATTTCATCTAATGCTATTAATGCTCTATCCAGTATATTGGGCTTAATTTTTATCCGGATGTTCACTGATTAAAGATAGTTGTTGCTGCTTATATATTTTGTTGTATTAACCTTATATATATATATATATATATATATATATATATATATATATATATATATATATATATATATATATATAATAAAGTAGAACACCTATGTCTGTGTGTATGTCTGTCCATAACAAAACAAATATATCAAATGATGGATCTTTAAATATAAGTGTATTCACATTTACAATTTGCACATGGACATAAGGGCTACTAGTGTGCGTCTCTAGCTGCCTTTTTAAAGGAGTTGCTGACATTAGTATAACATGTTACACAATCAAATTAATCTAATTATAAGGGTTACTTTGAGAGTGTAAACACATATCTAAATAACCCAATGGGTAAGACATTAGATTGACAACATCAAGCTTGCTTTTAAAGAACAATCTCCTTGCATATGAGGCTACCCAACACACTAACCCTAGCAACGCCGTGTAACACTGCTAGTATATATATATATATATATATATATATATATATATATATATATATATATATATAGATATAACAAAAAAAGGAAACCAAATTTACGTATGTATTTATTAACGTTTCGGTTCTATTTCAGGACTTCTTCGAAGAACATTATTTATTTATTGTATTTATTATATATCATCCTAAGCTACACAGAGGCTCCCGCGTTTCATCCACGGGGGGGAGGGATTTTCACGCTAAAATGCATGGAGGTGTTTTTGCCGGGTGTTTTTATATACACGGCTTGCTAGTTAAACAATCATATTCTTTGTTGTTTTCTCAGTCAACAGATTGGCTTCTCACGAACAAAGGTGTTGTAAGTGTTACTTCCTATAACCTGTTCTATTGTTCTGTTTTCTATAGATTGGCTTATATCCTGTTTCCTTTTTTGTATCAACATAATGGGTGAATTAATTTTAACACGAGGTTCTTTGTATTTCCACTTTAGGTTTTAAGTTTTAAATTGTTAAGTGTTTGTTTAGTTAGTTGTTCTACTTATTTGTTCATTTATTTATTCATGTATCTTTAGTAAAAGGTACATTTATTTCGGTGTAGGCAGCTGTTTGCTATCTCACTTAATCAGTTCAGTAGATTTCGGGGATCTTTAGAATATATTATATATATATATATATATACGTGTGTGTGTATATGTATATATTTGAAGAGTGTCAACAAATAAAGACTTTTTAAAAAGATACCCAATTCCACCAACAAGAAAATGGTGAAAGACCAAGAAGAGCTAAAGAGAAAACGACAATTATGATACACGTTTGTGGCATATATGGGAAAATTAACATTACTCTAACAGAAATTATGTAAGACAAACAAACATGAACAAACACCTTCAGCTAATTGAATAGGTCACATGAATTTCAATTCATGAAAAAACTAGAAGGCAACCCCACGAAAAATGGGAAACTTTTAAGCACCAAATCAAAATTCAGTGCAGGTATATTGATTTAAAAGATTTATGACACTACGTGATATGATAACTTAAATTCTGAAAAGATACATGCACAAAACTAGAATAAATAAGCGCAGGAAATCCTATATTAATAGACATTGATGAAGAGTAGGAAAATATTCTAAGCAACAAGAGGCCAATAACCTGTCTACCAACCATGTAGAAAATCTCAACGCTAAATTTGAGAGAACATATCTATCACTTGCGTACGTTACCTACACACCAAGGAAAAGAAAAGATATAGAAGAGGGAACACATAGGGCAAACAATGTGTTATACGTAGATTAAAATATTCTGAAGCATGTAAGAAACAGACCAAATTACATAGTTATGGCGTAGATCGACTAGCAGAATGCCTACAATGGAATCCACGAAGCATTGATAATTGCGAGTTTAAAAATGTACAAACTACCTGACAAAATATCGATCTTATAAAGAAAGCAGGAGACTGAAACTAATTCCTGGATAACAACACATCATTATAATAAAAATTCACATATCATTTCCTGGGCGACTATCATAACTACTGTTTATCATAGTTATGTGATGTCTGATACTTACAATAGATAATGACGGATGAAAATGCACAGACACAGAATACGCAATCTAATTGTGATAAACTACTTGAAACTTTTTACGAAAATTAAGAGCAACTGGAAAAGATTATAAACATGATCAGAATATCCAGACAGAATATTCAGATGGAACATAGACTAGGAAAGTGTGCATTACTAGAAATTAAAATGAGGATACTGGAGATTAAAGAGGTTATTAAACACCAATATCATTGTCGTAAATCAAGCCTATAAGTATATGGGCGTTCTAGAATCGGACACTAACAGATCAACAGACATGAATGAAGACGAGAAACAAATACACGAGAAAAACAAAGCAAAACCGTGTGAATCAAATTATAAAGTCGAAATCTGATGAAAAGAATACACATCTGGGCAATATCTCAAGTATGATATTCTGGACAATTTATTGGCTGGAAAAAAAGCCAGACACTTGGACAAGAATACTAGGAAACTAATGATCATACCCAACTAGTACACATAAATTATTATACTGTTTTACTCTATGTAAAAAGAGAGAAGGGTTATATGGCTAGGAATGATTCAATGCTGTTTAGATGATACAAATAAAACTAGAAACATACATAACCCAGAACACACAAACACTGGTAATTTGTGCAATAGAAAAAAACTACCATGACACATAGAGGAAATAAAGAAGCTGGCTAAAAGAAGTGTGATAAAAAGTAAGTATATTGACGATTTTTAAGACTGAAAATGAGAGAGTCGCAGTATATGTAAACTTTGGTCAAAGAAACAAAACGGTGAATGACATAATTAAATGCAGATAACTAACTCACCATCAACAAGAAAACAGACTGCATGAAAAGTCAATAAACTGTAAACTTTGCAAACGGCTACATTTTGAATATGTAGTCAAATAGTACAAACACAAACCGGACAGAGTATTAAATAGGGAAACCATATTTTTCTGGGCACATAAATTCAAAGGGACAAATCGTCAAAACAAGGAGGCATTATGTAAGAAAAGCCAATATCAAGAGAAACACGTGCTAAATCGTAGATATCGCCATCTCAGCAGTTTATGAGTAAAAATCAAGGAAACAGAAACACGGAAATAACCACATAGAACTACTAAAACTGAAAGTAATATGGAACATGAAGAAAATAACTATAACACTGATAATGGGATGAACAGCATGAAAGTCTAAAAACACCTGGAAAAATCTAAGAACACTGTTAATCAAATAGGTATATTAAAACTCAACAACTGCCTGTAAAAGAGAAAATTTATTATATCTTAAAGAACTGCTGAAACCAAACCGATAAAAGGTACGAACGCTAACTAGTCACACGTAAGTTGAAATAGAAATATAACTAAGAAAACATCACACGGCCCTAAAGACATTGAAACTGTTGAAAGAAAATACCACCATCATATACACAGATTATGGGGCTAGTCTTGGCTTGTACTACGCAAAATTGTCATAAATGATCAAGGAGATTAAGGTCCGAGCGTAACAACCAGGCATCCATTAAAATGATGCAGATAGTATTCGGATCTTGGGAAGCCTTATTGTGATTTCAAGTGTTGAGTAGACTAGCGATCCTTGCAGGCGCCAAATGGCTATAGTGATAGCATGAAATGATTTGCGACCGTTACCGAAACAGTTGGAGAGTGAAGGATATCGGTGTAGTGTTTTGTCAATAAGTCCCCTGGGAAAACCTATGGTGATTATGAGTGAACAATAAATATAACATATGTATGAAAGTACTTATTGACGGAATAATAATAATAATAATAAGGATACCTCAGAAATAAAATTACATATTATGTGTTAGTTCATTAAGAAGACTATATTATAAGATTAAAGAGTACCTAATTTTTACAGAAGATCAAAGTAAAATCAGTAGTCGTACAGGTTAAGACTCAACGGGAGATGAGTACGTCTAATATATATATATATACATATACATATATATATATATATATATATATATATATATATATATATATATATATATATATATATTTATAAATATCATTATAATAGCTCCTTTAAGAAAATTAGTTAGGTATTGTTTGGAGATAATTAAAACATACATTCACTATGCTATAAAGCAAGATTCCAAGTATGTCCGTTGAGTTTTCTAGTCTGTATTCATGTTACGCTGTCATCAGCAAGAATATAACTTAAATTATCCGTATGACGTCATAATTTCGCATGGCTGAGAGGATAGACTGAAAGCGGGCGGAAGCATTCGCGCCTTGTGACTGTCTGAAACTATTACTTCCTACAGTGACGAGAGTGAAAAGTTCGACAATGTAGGTAAATATAATTTTATATGTATATAACAGAAGCTGAAGAGAGCCGGATGGGTAAGACCTTCCGTGCTTGAAACCGACGGTACGAATGTTGTACTAATTTTTCTGTACCAGAATAAATAAATATTATGCTCTTAATTTTTAACTTTAATTCTTAATTAATCGAGCACTCTGCTGGGATTTTTCCTACCATTTTACAAAGAAGTTAGTATATATATATATATATATATATATATATATATATATATATATATATATATATATATATATATATATACGCAAACATCATAAAAAACGAACCGTTCTGTCTGGTTTGACTAATTTTATCTTTTCAATTCTTCTAATTATTTTGTTCGTGTTTAAATCAAACAAATTAATGAAGATCTACATGCTTTACAAACGTTTCCGATTCCTTCTCCAATCTTCTTCAGGTCTTCATGACAAAACTCAACCAAAAGGCTGGTGAAAGGGTGGACATTTAAAAATACATCGGCGGGATGGGCATGTCAAACGAACAGGAACATTGTTGAGAAAAGACAGATTAATTTAATAGTTTTATTTATGTATGTATGTATTTATTTATTTTTATTTTCATTTAAACTATATCTGATTTCGTTGGTGTAGTCGAATAATTGTGGAGTAATAAAAATGGAAATGGAGAAAATATTTAAGTTAATAAAAGGTCCCTTGTTTAAATTTAAATTGAGCCACGCTGGGGTTGCATAAGTGAAATAATTTAAACTACGTTAATCATTTTAAAATGGTTTTAATAGTTCCATAAGCAATATTCTGAATTTTAGGGGGTTGTGTTTTTTAAGTATATGGCTTCAAGGTTGTATTATTTTGGTGTTGTTTACTAAAGTGTGGCTTAATTCAGATAAAGGCCAGTTATGTATTTGTAAGTGTTTGTACATTGAACTAGTATATATGTAGGTGTTTATAGATTGAACCATATATATATATATATATATATATATATATATATATATATATATATATATATATATATATATATATTCGTTGGTTTCGTTACAATGACCAAAAACAATAATTCTACGATTTTTATGATGTATTCTTCTCTATTTCGACGAATTATTATATTATTTCTGTCTTATGCGCGTTTCTCAATCAGGCAAGAAAATGTAGCTTGTTGTCTATTGTCTGCTCGCTAGAGACAATCATTCCAACACGAATCAAGAATGAAAGTGGTTACGAAATGTAGAAAATGAAAAAAATACACTTGACACAACGCTAGTTTATTCTCAGTCTGCCATCATTGAACCCACAAAAACCATAGATCAATTAGTTAATTAATTATAGAAAAAAATAACTACTGACACGTTTTTCTGAAGTTACTGCGACTCATAAGCGTGGATTATTATGGCAGAATTCGAAGCACGACTCGAAACTGTAGTCTGGTTCTGTACTGGTAGACCACGAATGGCCTGTCTAACACACGTGATTAGTTATCGCTTCCAAATATATATATATATATATAGTTAATATCGGCCATTCATCCACAGAATAATTGAGATAACAATATGGTTTAGTATAATTGACATGCAATAATATTTTATTTTGAATATTTTGGTTTGTTTTCAACTTCTCTTAATATTAATGCAAGCCACTTTTTACTTGTGTGTTTCCTTGTCTTTCTCTATCTCGAAGTGACATGAAAGTTTCTAAAACATTTTCCCTTTTTAATAATAAAGAGTAACTCGAATACTGACAAAAATTGTTTGAAAAATCTTAGAACAAAAAAGGACAGAAAAATAGCATCATTTCATTGGCATATTCCTTGCTGGGAAACAATGAAATAAAACAAAGTTATGAAAAACAAAACAGAAATAAAAAAGAAATTATTTTAAAAGTTAAAAGAAAAATAGTTTCAGAAAAGAAGCGAAAAAAGTAGATGTCCTTTGTCTAGCACATAATAACTTGCCTTTTCAAATTCTTTGACAAGCTCATCCATTCACAAGTGAATTGTTCCACCTCAGTTGGCTTTTTTTGATAAAGACAAAATAAAATTAATGAATGCAATACGAACACAAACAACCGACTGAAAAGCCGCCACACGTAGATGCACACAGCATTGTAATTAGCTCACTACGCCAACACACACGTATCGCTCTCTCTCTCTCTCTCTCTCTCTCTCTCTCTAAATATATATATATATATATATATGTATACATATACATATACATATACACACATATATATATATATATATATATATATATATATTTAAACATAAATATGCAGTTATGTGTATATACATATATACCCGAAAAGATCTATATATTTGCTACTGTCTTCTTGTGGCTATGCATGTGTATTTCATATATATATGTATGTACACATATGCATATGTGTATGTATATACATATACATATATATATATATATATATATTTGTGTATATTTATATGTATACCCACACACACACCTATATATATATATATATATATTATAGGTACCTGCCGATTAGAAACAAATGAAAAAAAACACCACACGTATAATCACATGTGTTTATAATCAGCGTAAACACGAAACATACATATGTACACCCATCTCTCTCCATATATTTTACGTATATATATATATATATATACATATATATATATAGAGAGAGATAGATAGATAGATAGTTATATCTGTATATATATATATATATATATATATATATATATATATATATAAGTGACTTAGCTGTTGCAATGTATAATAATCGTGAGTACATGTGAATATATCCTAAGTGTTCACATGTTTATACATATGTATATAGCAAATAAGAAACACACATATACACATGCATATGTATATACCTATATATTTATATATATATATATATATATATATATATATATATATATATTTAGAGAGAGATATGTGTATGTGTACATATTTTATATATGTATATATATATATATATATTTTATATATATACATATATGCATATATATATACAGAATGAGACAGATGCGCGTACGTATTTGTCTGTTAAAATGTGTGTCGGTTCGTGCATACATATGTATACATACTAAGTTTTGACATGCACGCATTAAGATTCTATATTGTTTTATTTTGTTTTCTTTTGTCAAAAGAACAGGTCGAACAATTACGAAAAACTATAATAACTGAGATACGGACGGTTCCAAAACTATTACATTGTTCTCTAGTTGACAAAATAACTGAAACGTTTTGAAGTCACTTTTTTATTTATGTATTTCACTTTTGTATGATTATATATTGTTTTTTATACTAATCAAAATATGATTATTTTCTTTCGTGTTTAAGAAGTACTGGTGTCACATGTTTTCAAATGGCATAACACGAGTAGGAAGTCTCGCTTGAGACATTTGTGTAACGTCAAACGAAAGTAGCTTAACACAAAATACCGACTTTATTTATTATTTAATGTGGATGACAACATTTTTTAGGATGTTATATCTTCGAAGTTTTGATTAGTAAAGAGGCGGCTTTCTGAATGGCTGACTTGAAGACATTTATATTACCCGTTTACATGTTTGTGAAAAGGATTATTTCGAATAATCCTTTTAACCTGGCAAATTAAAAAAAAATGAAGTACCTTTCGTAATACATCCGGGACATTATGAAATAACATCAGCTGTTCGATTGGCTTGCAAGGCCGAAACTAGGCCTGAAATGGTTTTTACTTCGAATAATTCTGATGTAGGAGCATTTGTAAAGCAAACTTAACTCATGAGGTTTCTCGGGATGGCATTTCATTGATAGTGCTAGACGGTTGAGGAGGTCTCGCGTGATAAAACTAATCCTCCTACTTAATACCGAGGAAGTGTTTAGGTTCTTCAATCCGGTGTTATTCAGGTAACAACGTGAACGTTCCAAACAACCATAGTTTAAGTGTTCTGATCGAATCAATAATTCTTAAACACTTCATACCAATCCATTAGTCTATAGAGGTATACAACTCAACATCCTCATTCCCTGATGAAGTTGGTGTGAAATGAAAATAGATTCCAATGAGACCAATTCATAGATCCAACATGGATTTTATATAAATATTTATACATATAAACACAGAAATGTATCATTACTGTTAAGAGAAAAATATTTAATATACAAGTGTAAAAAGTATACTTTGTTAGTGTTCCCACACACTATTTATTTGGATATAATAAATAAAGTACATATAGAATCATAAAATACTGTCAGTAAATTATTTGTACATACATAAATTATTATCATGTTAACTTTTTTTTATTATAGACTGAAGGATTGTGTTACCAATAAATTTCCTGCAGCGGATAAAGTCTAGGGTTGCTGTATAAATTACTATTTACTTTTTCCCTTTTTCTCACCCTTTCCAATAATTTATTGTGGGGCTAGATAAGGCATGTGGTTTACTCGCTCACGTTTGCCTGACATACTTCAAGCATATATATATATATATATATATATATATATATATATATATATATATATATATATATATATAGGTCTTTATTATAGCAACTCAATCAAATTCGTCTTCATTTATCCGTTACCGGGTAATGTGTTAATTAGCCAATAGCCGAGTTTCTGACTATTTTGCATTCCTAAGCACGCCTAGTCGTAGATATTATTTTCCTATAGGATCCCGGTAAAAATAAACAAAAAGGAAATGTACACTCTCTTTATATCATAAGGTTGGTACCTATTACAATGCAGATAAATATTACTTCGATAGACACATTTGATGTGGAGATAATCCAGTTCGACAAAACGGGAAACTCGGGTTGAGCTAAAAATTAAAAATTGATTCAGTCTAGACGAAGTTCACATTCATTCATAAATAACTCTTAAGCCTAAGTGTAACACCAGAACAAGGGCTAAACTTCGCTTTTAGTCAAAAGGCAAAGGAAAACTCCGTAATAAGAGCAGTTTGTTTCTCTTCTGGCCATTGATTTCATGCATCATTTAACTCTTTGAAAATAGACTTAAGCACTGCGGATGCAGGATAGGAACGATTTGTGCAGATCTAAAACTCATTGTACAGACACCCTATCGGGTGTATTTTGAGGCTAAAAAGAGACCTGCTCATATATAAAAAGAGATACTTCTAAATAAATTGTTATAAAAATGAATGTCACAATAACCTCTCTGCGTCGGCGATCGTGACAATTCGTGCGAATTTAAATTGATAGATTAAGTTATTTTTTCACGAGGAGTGTAACGCCAATCATGACATTAAATGATAAATGTTCACAGAATCCATCATGCATGTTATAACACATGGTGGTGAAACATGGGCATTCAATTATACATTAATAGAATAGCTAAGAGTGTCATACTGCAAAATGGAACGCAGTATTCTCGGCATAAGTCTACGTGACAGAGAATTACACACTTTACGCCGACAGCACACTGGATTAAAATGTATCATCACTATCATACGAACGGCTAAACATAGATGGGCAGGTACTCTCTCGATATTTACAGACAACAGTTGGGCATCTCAAGCAACAGAATGGTCCCTGAGGCAATGGAAATTACAAGATGAAGACTAAAACACGGTAAAGAGACGACTTCGACAGCCAACTAGTTGTTACGTGACTACGCCTAGCAATAGATACAACGAAGTGGAACGAGACCAATTAGGTGTTCATCCTCTTAGAATGATGTAAAACACTCAATGAATATGATGATGATGAGTATGCCATGCTAAGATTGAAACTCAAAGAAAACATCAATAGAACAATAAATACCCAATCGCATTTCAATATTAATCAAGGGCATTAAATAATTACATGAACATTGCTTTACCATATCAACATGAATTCCAGTAAATCCTTCCAGACAATATATTATAATAGCATCTGTAAATTACATAGTACTTACCATACTATAATAAAGTAAATTACATGTACCCTTATTTCGGTTCCTTTAATATGATTATAAAGAAAAAGAAAATAAAGGCCATATCACGCCATGCATTATCACCATTTATTGGTTCGTGATTTTCATAAAAAAACGACTTTATTTGAAATCGACTTTTTTTACATTTTTGTATTTCATCTCTTCACCAGTTTCTGTGTTGCTTATTACTGTCATAAACGGTATTGGAGAAAATAACCTTCTCTCCGTCCAATTCCTCTCACTGGTATTATAATCAGCGATTTCAAATAGTTTGTAAGTTAGATACATATTAGCTCCACTGCTTGTAATCTCAACCTGTGCTCAAGTATGTAATAACCGTCAGCATGTTCTTACATAAAGACTTACTTTTTTTACATGAATGCAAATAACAAATTCAGTTCAGTCGAGACATTCTTCATGATGCCAAATATTATTTCGACCCCAAAGGGTACTTTAATATCGTAGTTGTGCCAGAAGTAAAATAGTGATAAATTGCAATACAACTCTGTCACGGATGTAGTACAAAAAAATTGTAACACCTTCTTTTCATGAACTCTAAAAACGTCAGCAATCTATAAAAATGTAAGACTCGTCAAACTGTACGAACAAAAAAATGAGGACGACCCAGAAATGAAAAATGCATTAAAATAAACAATAACTGATAGACATGCAAATTACTTACTTTCGACAGAAGGTTATAAAACATGCCAGGCTCGTACCTAGCTTTCGACTACAAGTATGCAACACCGGCTCACGACCCTCCTCCGCTCACCCGCAGACAAATGACACATGAGCCATTAACGTATTTTCTTACGTATTTACACGAACGCATTTTTAGTTTGATAAAATATACAGTTACACATCAACCACATCAACAACAAAGTACATACAATGCTGTTATGCAGCCGTTAACCATTGTGTAACTCTTACAAGCAGGTATACTTTTTTAATCTGTACGAGATAAATATTGAGTTTTAATTGAGTTGCATGAGAACTTTATATTTAACTTTTATTAATTACGTTTACATCATTGCCCAAAAAAACTTCATGAAGGTTTATTTTACCTATTTATGATGCTATTTGGTATATCGATGTCGATAAACAGTTACTCTTCACACCATTTTGACAACTTTGCTGGAGAGAAGAATGACAGGTGATATGATTGAGACTTTCAAAATAATAAATGGCTTTTCTAACTATGATGGGCATTTTTTTAGTGTGTCTCCTACATCTGGAAGGTTATTGTCAAGGCAGTTTTCAAAAACTAGATCTGTTAACCAGTTTCTTTTTTTTTTTTGCTCACAGAGTAATATGTTTTTGGAATACGTTGCCATATCAGATTAAGAACAGCAATAGCGTGGATTAGTTTAAGATGAGGTTTGTTGAGTTCAGAGAAAGTGCTAGGAGGGAGAAATTATACTACTACTACTAATACACTACTATTACTACAACTACGACTACAACTACTACTACAAACACTAAACGTATTAATAACAGTAATACTAATAATACTAAAAGCAATACTAATATTAGGACTAATTTTCCTTTTTCACTGCCCGTACTAACATGCAGACATTTGAATGTAATGTGATCAAGAATGTCCCTACAAAACTCCCAATATAGGATTCCCCTTATTTACAGTAGCCCCCTACGCGTCAATGTCATTGCGCCTGGTTTAAGATGAACAAATGTAAAAATAATATGTTAACATTAAAAGCGACTTCCGGCATCCGATCGGTTGAATATTTAATATATTATTACCAATGTTGTTATGAAAGGATAAAAACTTTCATATATATTTTTATTATAAGGTTTATGCGATTATAGAGGGGCATTTGATCTCGTATAGTACTGTCTTTACTAATGTGTCACCGCTTATCC
>OY744516.1:193447713-193455213 GCA_963556195.1 Sepiola atlantica
GAATTTGAACAGACTTTTAAACGAACTCTTTATTTAATCCACGGGGTACGATGCTTTCCTTCCATTTGCCATGACTGGGAAGAAGTCTCCGGAAATCGGTAATAAGTTAAACGAACCTTCAATCCTCAATCTCCTCTCACAAATTTAACATGCCTGATTACCTTCCACTCTAGCGTAAGGACTCGGACAAACATGCACGGGATAGTGTTTTATGTTCGGAACACCCTCCCCTTGACTAAAGAACATAGTATAGAATCATATGACTAAGCTTACATGTGCTTTAGATTGGCCCTACATCACAGAGTTAATTACTAATATGTCTTATACTGTTCGTTCCAGGACTGTACCCGGCTTGACTCTGTCTCTGAACGCTAAGATAGAACACTCTTACTTGACCCGAATGGCCAAATACATGTATTTGGAGTTTTAATACACATCACCCTGACTGGTTGTGATTCTCCACCGTTACTAATGCAGCTGGGAACTCTACTTTTAATTTCTCCTCAGCTCACGACCTCTCACAGACTGTCACTTTTCCGACCCGCCTTCCTGATTGTGTGGACCAGCAAGCCTCATTTCGCAACCTATTCTTGACCTAACAACTCGCTCGTGTGGCGAATGCCAATAGCCCGCTCGTACACTCTGATCACGTTGTGGTAATGATACGTATTACTTTAAAAACTCATCCAAAAGCTGAAGAGATGTTGCTCTAAACGACGAGAACCTATTGACAGGTTGATTGTTAATGCCTCAGGGATCACATCAGCGATGCCCCATGGAGTAAAACTTGTTCACTTTCTGCTGATCAGTGTGCAAATGAGCTAACCGAATAGGTCAAAGACGGCATTTATGCTCATGTTCCCACGCGAAAATTCTTCAGCAAACCCCACTCTCCTCAATAGTTCACCTCAGAATGTGCAGCTGCTATCGCTGAGAGGCAAAAGACATCTCGAGAATTCGGTCGTCATAAGTCAACTGCGAATAGACAGATATTTATTGAGATAAGAATTGATTGACAATAAGTGATAAATGAAGCAAAGAAGATGTATACAGAGATAACCAAAAGTGCATTCAGTCACAGAAGCTTGGTACTCGTGATTTATGGAAAATCTACAATAGCGTGATGAACAATAGACAAGCGATATTCGACCGCTATGAAATCACAACGAGGTTGTTTGCACGTCAACTAATAAGGCTGAACTACTTGCCCAGACTTTAGACTAAAACTCAACTTCGGACTCAGCAACCTCCCCTAAATTCTCATTGCGGACTGAAGCAACCACTGAGAACCTGGTCATACTCCCATTCCAGGTCAGCTGCATCATAAAAAAACGTTGACACCTCGAACGCCTGTGGGCCTGATCTTATACCAGTAATAGCAATAAAGAATGCTCTGTTGAGCTGGCCCCTGTCCTCTTCAAACCATACAACAAATGCCTTGCTGAATCTACTGTCCATGATAGTTGGAAAATTGCCTCTGTGGTACGAGGTATAAAGACTTCCCTAGATAGAATTGATTTTGTTAACTACCGATCAATTAGTCTACTTTCGATATTTGCTAAAATATTTGTATCATTAATCAATCTAGCGATAGTCCGTCACCTAGTAAATGCTAAACTTCTTTCTGATCATCAATACGGATTTGGACAAGCACGACCTACCGCAGATATCCTAAAGAATATTGTAGACTGTATATACACAAAGCATACGCAGTGGCGAAAGCAAGCAGTGGCTTTGGCAGCATACCAAAAGACAGAGCCTCGTCGCTGTGGAGAGCGACAGTTCTCCGCTGCCTTTGTACGCTGATATTACTCGCGCATGCGCACAATAAGCAATCACCAAATAAGGGTAAGTGTGAATCTCACATCCTAATGCACAACGTTTTGCATGAATTTGGGGATGCCTACCGTCATCAAACTTAAGTATTGTATAATATACACGGATAAAAGAAAGAACAAAAGAGAAACGAATGCATTATTTTAAATATTATCGATACTATTTAGCAGAAATAACTTGAGGGTGATGCAGTTACACAGTTATTTTACACGAGTCGCAACTTTAAACGATACACATATATACTTAAAAAACGAACGCACAGACAAGCATCATCCATTCAGACAACATGGCGACGATAATCAAAACATCGTAAGGATTTTTCCACGTTTTTAAATGAGCATTTTAAACTAAAGCCTATTTACTCCGTCCAAATACTTATTCTTGATACCTCCTCTCTCATTACAGAAAATACGAAACAAGATGGTATATTTCTACGAACATAGTCACTTAATCATCTTTCAACATAACACATGGAATATTTATCATGTAATTTCAAAATAGCAGGCTAGTGTAAGAAAAAGTATCCTCGACAAAAAACACAAAATTGTAATACTATAATAATTCAAAATATTTCGCAAGATAAAATTACCACTTATTTAATTACATTTACAATCACACTATCATAGTTTACAGCCTAAAAATCTTTGCTACTAGTGCAGTTTAGCAATTCGAGCGAATGTACATGCGCTCATTTTTTATCAATTACATTAGCGACAATATGAATGGGGATAAATAACATGTTCTACAAGCAATAACATCTCGGGAATAATACTATTATTCCTGAGAAAGTATCTATTTGTTAAATTCTATTTCAGTCAGGTACATTGTTCAGAGTGAAGTAGATTTAGGCATTATATTAAAAATGTGTTTTAATCGACAAGACTATAATGTTACAACAAAAAAAGTACTATCAAACGCAATAAAAC
Organism: Sepiola atlantica; assembly: GCA_963556195.1. Lineage (NCBI taxonomy): Eukaryota > Metazoa > Mollusca > Cephalopoda > Sepiida > Sepiolidae > Sepiola > Sepiola atlantica. The sequence goes on from OY744516.1 coordinate 193,450,476, forward strand.
TTAAGTGTCTAATGCTTTGCAAAGTTTAAAACTTATGTAAGTGTTTTAAGGTGTATTGTTAATTTCATTGTAAGATTTCGCCAATATTATCTCCTTCGGATACAGTAAAAAATCAAAAATAGACAACCCATGAGTTGCTATTAAGGTTTCATTCATGAATGCGGTTCCAAAAATACTTACTACTAACCTTACGTCCGACTGCCAACACTCCCGAACGTAATGTTAGTGTGAGGTTGTGCAATTCATGTGTAGTATGGTTAAAAGAATATACAAAACGTACAAGTATTGTTTTCAGATTTCAATTTAGTGTAGGACCACCAATAGAAAATATACTAAAAAATTCGAAACACTCCAGAAATATACGCTTAGTTAACACTCACATACACTCATGCATCATCAAACTATATTTTCTTCTAAAAAGCCCGGATGGGGGTTCTCATTTTATTTGAATTTGTATAAAAAAACTGATCCTCCACCCTTAATGCTACACCTATAATTTTTTTGTAGAAATTATTTTTTGGTTGATATTATTGACAGTCTTTCATTTCCCTCACCGAAGCACGGGTATCGTAAGTTTATAATAAGTTTAATAAATAATTTAGCAAAATAAATTTCAAACTATATTTCTCAAAAGAATAAAATAGCCAAAAAAAAGCATGTATACAAAATATAAAATGTTTTTATTTTAAATTTCTGTTTGGTTAAGTGGGCAGCCCATATGATGGGATGGAATCAGTCACTTAACTGGACTTATTTCTTCTATGCTTTAACTTATTTGTTAGTAATTATTTAAAAATATTTTTTGCAATGCCTGCTAAAAAGTTGATTACAGGGGTAAATGCGGACGCATGTAAGAAATATTCTTAAATTAAGAAAGCTAGAAAAGTACAAGTTTTAAAATTAAAATGTAAAGGACTATAACACTTTTTTACAATTCTAAAAATAGAGCAGCTTAAATCTAAATTTTGAAAAAATAGATTATAAGACTGAAAACAAATAATTGTAAGTTAATTGCTTATTTTTAGTTCTATAATCTATTTTTATTTCTTATTTAGACTTTAGCTTCACTATTATGAGTAGTTTTAAGAAGTGTTATTGTTCTTTATTTTCTTGTTTTAATTAACTTGTACTTCTTTAGGTTTAGTAATTTATTTTATCTTTACATGTGTCTGCAGTTTTTCTTTTAATATATATATAAATATATATATATATATATATGTATATGTATATATATATGAATATATATATGTATATATATATCATCTTGTATGATATATATAAATATCTTTATATATATCTATATTTATATATACATATATTTATATATATATATTTATATATACCTATTTATACATATATATATATATATTTATACATATACATATATATATATATTTATACATATACATATATATATATATATTTATACATATACATATATATATATATATTTATACATATACATATATATATATATTTATACATATACATATATATATATATATATATATATATATGCATCTATATATATAAATATATATATATACATATATATATACGCACATATAGAGATATACATATATATATATATAGAGAGAGAGAGAAAGAGAGAGTGATATATATATATATATATATATATATATATATATATATATATATATATATATATATATATATATATATATATAGCCATTTTAATAGTTTGTTAATAAATGGGAAAATATCAATTACTTCGCGTATGTTCGAAATTTGAAATGGCATTTGGAAGTATTTAATCTATCGAATAGAAAATCATTTAAGCTGGCTTGGGAATTCGTAGAAAATGCTCATGGATTTTAAAAGCAAAATCGTGCACTTGTCATGGAATACATTTTTTATTTATTTTGTTTGTAACTGTAATTCAGTGTTATGATCTCTGGTGGGCATCTTGCTTTAAAATACGTTACATGAAGATCTATTAATTTTGAAGCCGGTTTATTTTTCTCTTGTAATATTTTTGCCTATTTATCAATTTGTGTTATTTTTACCAGTGTCATTATTACTAAATTGAATGAAAATAGCGAGTTCAGAGATAGTTTAGTAGTCAAAAGTTTTCAAATACTTTATTAATTTAACATTTATTCAATTAGTGTTAAAGGAAAATAAGCATTAGGTTAGCTGTCTGATCCAGGTGTTTATTTGTCTATCACGTAAACTGATACCGGTCATAATGCGATCCATTCTGCATTTTGCAACTCCTAGTGTTTCTATCGCTGCATCAGTAAGTTCCCATGTTTTGCTACCATATGCCATAAAAGGCATGATGTATTCATTGAACACTTAATGCTTAATGTTCATAGTATATTTTTCTACCCTTTATGATGTTGTCTGTTTTGTGCAATTCACCGTTAGATTTCTTATTATTAGTCTCATAAGTAGACGAATGCATCTACATATGCACTGGCCGCTCTAGTGCCCTCTCGACGTAAATACACCAGAATAACCCGACAATAAGCTAGGTCCCATTCATTCACTGTGGAAGCCCCCAGATGCCGGAGAGCCTTTTACTCCAGCAGCTTCTTTCCTCCTACTACCAGCTTTGGAAACGCACTCCCTGATCCATGTTTCCCTGGCTGTACCGGCATTCAGAGGTATACAACTAATGTAAACAGACATTTCGCTGCATATTTCTCAACTTAGGATGACCCCCGATTCTCAGTAGCCCCTTACGACTACAGTGGCGACCTGCCTTGTTTGGGGTACACTATCATGATATGCACACACACACACATACACCCCCCACACACATATATATATATATATATATATATATATATTATACGTTCATGAAAGTAATCCATGAACACGTGTTTCTGGTTGAGCAAGAAACAAGTGTCCATGGATTACTATTAAGTGAGCCAGAAATACGTGTCCATGGATTATTTAATGTACGTATAAAATTAATATATATATATATATATATATATATATATATATATATATATATATATATGTTAGCGAATAATATTGCCTTTGAAGTTTAGGAGAACTAACAATGCAGTTTTCTGCATCTTAATCACTTAGGAAGTGAATCAATTGAAATAATAGTAAGCTCAATAACAACGAGCTGAAAATCACCTATAAAAATACTTACATAGAAATACATCATATATATATATATATATATATATATATATATATATGTATATGTATATAGATATATGTATATAGATATATGTATATAATTATATATGTGTATATATTTATATATATATATATATATATATATATATGTATATATATACATATATATATATAATTTATTTAAATACTGTGTGTTACATATTTCAGAAATGTACCACGGTTTCATCCAAAAGGGTAGATTTAAATAAATAATAATAATAATAATTTAATAAATCCATGTGCCCAGTGGAATCGTTGGCGTGCTGAAACGATTGTAGTCACGGCCCGATTGGGAATGGCGTCGACAATAACAGAAAACGGTGTATCTCTGAGGGGGTCCCCGAGAAAACCCGTGTGGGATAGTGATTAATTAAGATTTAAGTGTGTTCGATGTCAGTTCGTGTTTGAAAGGCCTTCCTATTATGCTCTCGACAGTTTTATTTATTTATTTATCTGTTCGTTTGTGGATTTGTAATATTATTGTTTTACCTAGTGTGAAAAAATACGAAAGGGGCGGTTTTGAAGTTTTGCCGTTAGTGTTTGTGAAATTAGGGTGCATTTTTGTTGTCGTTTTTGTGTTCGCATTTACGTATCAGATTAATTGTTCGATATAGTGCTGAAAAAGATGATGCAATAATATTTCCCTGAATTTTAAGTGTTTGTTTATTTTTGTTAATTCAATTGGTATTTTCGTATTTTCTGGTTGTTAATGGATGAAAACGCCGTATATTAAAATAACCGTGTTGCGTTGATATGACCCGTGTTTAACTAGTAGTGTTGAAAACAAAGATCGCTTATGAACGTAATTAAGTATAATTAAAATGATGGATGCTATCTGTTATTACCACTTAAGGGGTATAAGTTTAGTCTCTGGTTGGGGGTTGTTTATTTCTATTTTATTAATGGTGTATTAAAAATAGTAATATTCAGTGTGTTTAGAAAAAATTATTAAATTCTTTATCTTTTTATTTTATCATATTCCACTCATACATGGCTGCGTACTTCCCTCCATGCACACCGGCATATAAATACTTATATACATACACGTGCATGGGTGCACATACATATTCACATACACATCCGCACGCATATACTATGTACGCACAGACACACATCTACACTCACATGTACAGGGGGTTATTAACTTTGTATTATTTACGTTTGTGTTTTTGTATTATTATTACTTTAATCTTTTATTTATTTTCTTAATATTATTTTATATTTTCTATGTATTAATAATATACACCATATACATACACACGCGCACATGTACGTTTACATACATGAAGACATGTACGTTTACATACATACGGACATATATACACACGCATGCACATGCATCTTCATTTATACAGGGGTGGGCGGGTGGTTTGAGAATCTATTATATGGTATGTATCAGTAGATACCTCATCTCCCCGCGACCCTCCTATCACGGTAAATTCATGAAAAGCCTGTAAAAACCCTGGAATACAGATACTCCACAAAACAAAAGAACTTATTGATGCCTAAGAACACTCCTGCTGCTCTTGCAAAAGAGGTGAGACCTGCCCCTTGATTCCTACTAAAATGTTATTCC
>OY744516.1:193460213-193540213 GCA_963556195.1 Sepiola atlantica
GTATCAGAAATAAAACAAAACATAAAAAGCGAATCGGAATCTATTCAAAACTCCCTATTTAAGTGTTTCAGATTGGGAGAGATGCTGCTTTGAAACTAGTGGTTTACTCTAAAATTCTCCTGACTTCCTCCTCTTTTGAATGTTATTCACCATGTTTAGCATACCTGTCGTGTCTCGGACCTGATCCTATAAAAAATCACAACGTGGCGGCTGTGAATAAAGTATTGCTGGGTTTTACACGACATCATTTGTTTGTGTTACCTTCAACGTGCGTTACATTGTTTTGTTACATGTGTTAAATTCTTATTTGTTTTCTTGTCTACTTTATTGTCTTCTGGTGGCAGCGTACGCGTCTTAGTAAATGAGCGTCAAGATAATTCGCTTTTTTTTCGTAATAACAGTTTTGCTATCTAAGTACTCTATATTACAAGACAAAAGAACAATCTGTTTACAAAAGCTATATTTTAGCAAGAACGTGATAATCTTGTAATTATACAGATTCTTTAAATGAAATTGTGTTCTTCGACATTCCTTCTCGTTGACAACCGTGTTTTAAAATAATTTGGGCAATAATAAGTTGCATATGTTGATAACTAAACAAATAAACTAATGAACGTGTATATTTAGTATTCTAACAATATCGAACGTGATATAAATATTTGTATAAAATGAGTTTCACATTAAAAAAATAAAACTTAAACAACATAACATCATCTTAGTTGCGTGTCTTCTGTGTGTAACGATATAATACAACTACACTGCTGGAAATATCAATTACTGTAATGTATTTAATTTAGATTTTACTTATGTATGTTAAGCAATCAAGTTATCGCATATAAAGACAAACATACAGCAGGAATATTGTATTACTGCCATATAGGTTATGACAATTGGACTTTAGTTTTGAGTATATTAGCAACCTTACAAATATGATTATGTATGTCTGCTTGTCAAGAGTTTATGAGACTTGTCAATCATTTTCTTAGCGTCGACTTCGTGAGTAATGCACTTGTCACTTACCTTTCCCGAATGTGTTATCAAATAATTAAGTTAATTATGTATAGCGGAATGTGCGTTTGTCTGAAGTCGATGGACACCCACGTTGCTGGACATAGGAAGATGAAAAGACCAGTCGGCTTTCTATGTAATCTGTCTGAACGTTGAGTATGGGTTAATACCAACGCTATAAAGAACTTGATATATTAGACTAACAAGCTCATGTTGCTTAGAGGTGAATTGTGTAAGCAATGCACTGTGAAATAACTTTTTATAGCATTTTCAAAGTGCTGAATACAATTTACACAAGCAAATAAGTATATATTTATTAATCCCATGTTCCTTTATTTGATACTATCTTTCTAGCAACCTTTGCTACATGAAACGTTACTTTAACATAGTAAAAAAATAATGTACTCATGTCCGGCTTGCTTCAATACTCGCGTATGCAAATGTAATTTCATAGGCAAATAAGGGGAGGCTTAACCTTAATAACTGCTAGTATATAATAAACGAAATAATGTCTCCCGCGTTTAATAGACACCCAAAATATTCCTTGTCCTTAATATTTCTTACACTAAAACAGGATCTAATCAAATGTTTTATTTGCATATCAGAGATAGATATATAGAGTATTTGTTTATTTTTTAATTAAAACTTATTTCGCTTTTTTTAACAAACACATTGAGATTTCTTTTTAAATTAATATTAAACTCACGTATGTTTGTGTTTACTTCAATCAGTTGTTCCGGTCTTTTACATTAAGATACCCCTTCTGTGTAAAAACAGTAAACTTCAATAGTTGTAGATCAAAATAACATTCTATTACTTCGGGCAGCACTGGGTAGACAGATTAGCTAAAATAAAAAAATACATCCATTGATAACGTTGTTGTAAACACGAAACATAAATATTTTTGTACTTTCGAAACAAATTTAATTATCTTTTCAATGTGGCCTAAAGAAACGAAAATACATGAAAGAAAAGAAGAGAAACCAATACAGTCGGGTCGACTGTATTAGTTTCTCTTCTTTTCTTTCTACAGAACTGAACATTTGACCACAAATGCTAAATGTGTTCAGAAAAATTAAACACTATTACGAATCAAGACTAATTGTTATCTTACAATGGAAACAAAACATTTGATAAAAAACAATTAAAAAAATTATAGTTAGAAAGTTAAATGTACTTTTGCAAACCCAATATCAAACTTAGTGAACCTTGCGACACTTATATAGCAAAGACATATACGCTATGTAAACGAGATTGTGCGTCTAGTGATAAGCCTAATTAACTCAAAATCGGACGTGTTGACTTTACAGTTCGTGCGAGAAATAAGAACTTTTTCATGTATTTATTTAGAAGGCAAGAAAAAGAATTCAAGATCATTTTTACAAAAATATGAATGTATTTATTTTTTGTTGTCATTTAAAAAGCTGAGAAATGGGGAACTTTCATTTTTACAATTTGTTTTCTTTCTATAGCAGATGTAGCGTTTGTTGCCATCATCATCATCATCATCATCATCAGCAGCAGCAGCAGCGGTAGCAGCAGCAGCGGCAACATCATCGTTGTCATCCTCTTTAACAACAAAAACAAACTTAGTATTAAACATAAACTATCTATTTTATTAGTAAAAGAGAAAAGTGTTCGGCTCGATATACATAAAGTATTTGAAAATAAACGTAACGTGTTTTGATATAAATATAGTTCGGATAAATGGAAAAAGTGTATCACTTATTCATTGAAAATACAGAACATATACTTTATGAACATTTTATGTAAATGTGAACTATTCTATTTGTAATGTTAAAAAGTTGTAGTAAGTGGGGGAGCTTTTTTCTTCTTTATTATGTAAAATGTCATGGTTATGTTATCATAATCATATTCATCATCGGCATCGTCGTCGCCGAAAACAACAACACATTTAGTTTTAAATATAGAACATATATAAAATTAGTTAAATATAAACTTTTTTAGTTATTGCGTTCAATGTGGATTTTAGTTCAGTAAATAAATTATTTAAAAGTAATGTAAGTTGTTAGGTTGTGTAAGAATATGCATGCGTAAACGGGGCAGGACATATTATTCGAATTTCAAAGTAATCATTTTGAATGTAAAACGTTATTCATTAAATCGTTTAATTGATATTTCCACTACTACTACTACTACTACTACTACTACTACTACTATCACTACTAATATTGATATTAATAAATCTATTGCTTATATATATATATATATATATATATATATATATATATATATATATATAAGAAAATTGTCGATCACAATAAGAAATGAATCGTGCAGAATATAACTTTTTGGAGTGTTTATGAAATGATTATAAAATAAAGTGTCTGGCTGAGAGTTTTTTTAAAGTATGTTGTTGTGTATATGTAGTATATTTGCAAACATGTTAGTGTATAATTTAATTAAATACTCCTACGTTGTTTTGATATAATATAGTTTTAAAATAAAATTCGCATGTCTTTCTTTTTTTTCTTTACATTTGTTTATGCATAGTTTAATTTTAACATCTTTATTTCTGATACATTCATTTTAATTTTATTCACTTAAAAATGTGGGTTCAATCATGCTGTTCCTTAAAAAATGTTCTATATTCCTGAATTTATATTTTCTTAATCGGACCCCGTAGGAATTTCACGGTGCTTTTTATATCAATCTGTAAAATTTGATATTAATTCTTCTTCCATGAAAAAGTAATTGCCAGTTTCAGTTAAATATTCTTTAAATATATGTAACGAATATGTATCTGTGTTAGTTATGTTTTTAAAATTGTAGCAATATTATTTTATTAAAATATGAATATTTTCTGCGTTGTTACAATAAAATAATTTCAAGCAAATATTCTTCAACTACTAAATATACTTTGATTTTTATAATGTATTCATTTAAAATAATACGGATTTAGTCGATGGAACGACACAGTTAACTTTTGTAACAATTCATTTATAAATGGGTAAAGTAAGATGTTTACCTTAAAGGCATCAGATTAATCAAGAATAACCATCTTTTCTGATCCGCTGATCTCATTCTTCTAAATATGTGTAAAAGTCTATAACACTACTAATGCGTGAGCGTATGATAATATAGATTTTAAGCAAGTTGTTATTTTCGTATAATGAACAACACAATATTCAATTAAATACGTAGGTTTTACAGCAGCCATGTTTGTTCCAACAGGAGTTCATTGCCCAGCTCATTGAAAATAGTCGTAGCATAGCGTGTGAGATCGTTCGAATCTCAAAGGTTGCTCGAAGTCCTCTTCGTCGATAATAGCACTGCTCTCTGGTTGACACATACATAGTTGTTCAGAAGAGATGTTGTCCATCGGGTAATATTCTAGCTACCATCGACATTTTTTTTTCACTTTTTTCTCTTTTAGTGCCGTTGAGAGCAGCAATCATCTTCTTTTCTCTTGAAACTCTAATAACGCATATTAATAAGCCAATGCCCAATGTCGATATTTTATTTGATGTTTTTTACACCTCTTCAAAGTTACATATTCCCAAAACTGCAAAACGAGCGACATACTATTCTCAGATGCTATATTATCTTTTCAATAGTTTGTTTCTGACCACTTGCACTTGACCTGATATGACATGTACTTCTATATGATATATATGTCATATATGAAATAGGACATGACACGAACTTCTAACTCTAATTTTCAGCTCTTCTGCCAACATTTAAGCGTATGTGAAAATAATATCATAAAAATGCTATTATCGACGAAAATATAGTGTTTTACATTATTGTACACATCTCAGTCCAGAACACCATCGGAGGTTGCCAAGAAAATATCGTCAATCTTTGTATACGATAAAGAATGACTGATGAAACCAATAGCCCCTATTTTAACATATACATAGGTACGATCCTTTCGCCTTTTTTAGTGCTTTGTTTCACATTTATTTTTTCTTTACCTGATTCACGGCTTGTATATTCTGTTCGTTTTACTAATAGACGTGTATACGCACGGGTTTGCCTCTTTGTATAAAACTTTAATTACTATGTAAAATTGTTCTACATTTATACTTATCCGTATCGCTCAACCACTATATTGTTGGATCATAGGCCGCGTGGTGACGCCGCCTCCGAAGTGCATAGATGTCAACGGGCAGTACTTTCAGTATCTGTTCAGACATGTAGGAAAGCGGAAATACACGCTTTGAAAACAATATCAAAGCGAATGGTTGATTATACTTACATTCTTCCATATGACGAGTATTCGCACTAATTTAAATTTGGTAATATTTGATATGCCAATATTCACTGCTGGATAGTATTAAAAACAAGACTACTACACAGGAGACTTACATACGCATATATTATTTTTACCATACTTTATATAAAAGTCTGAGTTTCATTACAACATGTTTGCATAAAAATGACCTACCACTGTACATGTATTCGTGAAATGATATATTTTCCCTGCAGAACGACCGGCCTCCGTATTTACAAGATGAAACATTAGGGAACCATTAAAGATTCAAAGCAATTAAGTAGCTCTTATGCCTATTAAAATGCGCATATTTAATCGTTAATATCCGCACGACGCGCGAGGCTATCGGTAAAATACATCAATAATATATTGACCAATATTACTCGATCAATATTTCCTTATTTTAAATGAATTTGCTGCAACGGGAGGGGAATTGTTTCAGACATTGTGAAAATTTTCAGAATTTCTCTGTCTAATTGAATTAGATTTTCCCTCAAGCAGCACTCGTTAATGAAAGAAATGATAACGTCGTCACAAACGTATCGTTTACTTCTTAATACTTAATGAAACATGAATAAAATAAGTTTCCCCATATGAATGCGGCATTCTCCTACGCGCTTTCTTTCATTGCTTAATAACATTTGCATGGCTACTCGTATTTTAAACACGAAAATCTTATCAACTAAAATGCATTCATCAGATAAGTTTATAATATGGAGTTACGTAGTTACTCTGCAATCGTAAATCGACTTTGAAATCTAGTAGGAGGTGTCCTCTTTCCGTCCTTACATCCTCTTTGGCACAATAGTCATTGCTAGTCTTGCTATACGCTATCGTTATTTTTTTATAGAGGATGTTTGACATATCTCCAATATCTGGTTCAACGTGTAAATCATCTATAGAAAAAAATCTTCTAACTACACCTACTTTAAATTATTTTCCTACCTTCCTATGCGTACTTCAAGCAAATTGGAGCTTCAATGAGTTATTTACAAAACTCCCGTCTGTGAAACGAGATATCACGGGGATGCTTCTCAGCTTAAAACGAGACAATTGGTGTTAAGTCCAACGTTAATAAATTCCAGTAAAGAATAACATTCTTCCAAATTTCCATCATCATCTTTAATCCAAAAAGTGTTTCACGCACCGTTAACCTGAAAAAAAATCATTAAACCTTATCGTCTAGCGGATTTGCACCTTGATAACTGGTGACTCATTAGAAAAAATAAGTTACACTATAGACCGCATACTATTTCTGATGTAGTCAGACATAATTTTATATTCTCATGACTAGATTAGTCATAAACAATAAAAGAGTATCCATGTACTTATTACTAATACAGTCATATATAGATGTAATATAACATCATAAAATGATATAATATATTACCTATTTGTATATATATACACACACACACACACACACACACACACACACACATATATATATATATATATATATATATATATATATATATATATAATAAGCTACGCAGAAACATTATATCGATATATTTATAAAACTTACTGAATCTCGCTCGGTGGCTTGTTATTGTATTTATCATTTTCATTGCTGATGATGTGGCAAGATTATGGCTCCAGCGATTAAAATTGGGAGCGTAAAAAATTACTTGTGACGTCACTAAAGGATGACGTCATGCAATAAAGGGGTTACAGAGAAGGGAACATATCTTTTATGAAGGCATGTCGATTTTAAATCACAGTTATTCAGAGTAGTGGTGAGGGAGGGAGAAATATAGAGGAACATAAAAAAAGAAAGAGAGAAAGATTAAAGGGAAAAGAGAGAGATTGCTAGAGACATGCCCCGTGAGACTTTGGGTTGTTGACTCTACAAGTCACGGATCGTCATCTTTAAACATTAATGCTAACTTAATTATGATCGTCATCTGGGAAAGCATTATGTTAAGATAGATATAAAACACATTTTTCTCATTATCATTGACACCATCAATTGTCAAAAATATAGAAAGTAGGTAACTGTCAGGGATTCCACAAATTATTTAAAAATACTGATAAATAATTAAGCAAACAGATTAAGCATTCCAATTGGCAATTAACTGATATATTACAGTTGTGTCCCTTTCTTCCTTCATTCGTATTTCAATGATCACACGTGCTCAGTTATTTTTTCTCTCAGGACCCAGAACAAATTGAAAGCTTTCGACAACTCATGCAATTGTTTGATGACTATCAAGCTATGAACCGGAAACGAGGTCTCAGGCATAAAGCATAAGCAATATCAATGCTATCAATGGCTTTCCCTTAAAAATGAATTGTCTAAAGAACATACTATTCCTTAAAAATTCGTGGGTATTATTTCTTTTAAACGTATAACCCCTTCTTTTTCTTAAGTAAAAGGTGATATTTATTTTAGAAGAAGTCGGCCTTAGAAGCACAAAATGAAGGTGCTCAAAATCGTCTGTGCTCACATTACTCCGCGCATACATACGCCTGAATTAATAAACGCACATGAATATATTTGGAGCAAATCAGAGACATCTCTGTGAACTTGCTGCAATTTAATCTTCTATTTTTTTCCTTCAAAAGCAGGAGTAGTTTCACCTCCTCCCAATAGGACGTTAAATTCCCTATCACATACTTTCTCTCCTCAGAAAAAAAAGTATTTTTTCACCTTCTAACAGGTAGAATTTATTTACACTTTTCTACTTGCCAGGCATACTGCGATTTTCTTTTTCATGACTAACAATAACACCTTTGTTTTCATACAATTTTACATATACCAACAGGAAAAATGGTATCTTGGAAAAAACACATAAGATTGTTTTATATAATATACAATATCTCTGCAGCTTTCTGTTTTTCCATTAACCAAGGAACAATAATGTTAGTTACGACAATCAGACGAATCACCTGGAGTAAATACAACTGGAACATGTACAACACTTAAGTAACATTTCATTTTCATTCTGTTTGTCTTTCTCTTTTTAGGTAAAATGATATGAAATATTTATCTCAACCTCCGCCGAAATGATCGGTTTTCCTATCTTTGTTCTTCCCTTTTCTTTTCTATTTCCTGAAGTTCCAACCCCATGTACCATGGAAAATACATTGATGAACATCTATAAACATTTAGACCGAACAATTCCTGATTTATGTCAGCTAACAGTAATACCAAGCATCCATTGAACTAACTAACTTACTATGCAATTACACAGCCTCATTTAAATTTTCACTAGTTTGCTACGCTTTTATTAATTTATTAACTTATCATAAACCACACGTCTTAACTAAGTTATGTTCCTTAATACATCTTAAGGCATTTTTTTCTCCATTTAATTCTTTCCAAATATGATCTAAGGTTAATATCGGATACAAACTATGCCTGATGAGACCTCAGTTGATAATAGATGTTGATCGTTTACATCGACATGCCAGTGTCACAGATTTTGTACATATCTGTGTAAATAAAAATCATCATATATAAAAGCTCTATTTTATATTGAGCACCTTTCTATGAACTCAGTTGAAATTCTTTGGATCATTACCCTGTGGATGTTTTACCTGCATTATATATATATATATATATATGTATATATATATTCATAGATTTTACTATTGCGTATGAACATGACTGTATTAAAATAGGTCGATTTGCAAACCGAAATATGTACCTTATATTTACCGGGCATTGACCTGAAAGATGTATTATGTGTTAAGCGCCAATAAATAATCGTCGACGAATAATAGAGAGCGCAGTCAACTTTCCCATTCGTTTCGAAAATCGGCTCTATTATCATATACACAGCGAGCTGTGAGGAGAAACAGAACTGCTTGTTAGTTCATTAGCCGTTTTATATTTCGTCTAGTTTTCAATTTTAAAAAAAAGCTCGTATTACTTTGAAACGTAATCGTCACTTCTCTCTTTCTCTCTCATATATATAAATATATATATATATACATATCTGGTTGAACAGGAGTGCTAACTTCTGTTTGTTCCTTTTTTGATCCAATTGTTCTATTCGTCGGACGATATATCTTGTGCTTTTAATAATGGAGTGTAAGAAATATATATATATATATATATATATATATATATATATATATACATATATATATATGTATATATATATATGTATACATATATATATATATATATATATATATGTATACATATATATATATATATATGTATACATATATATATATATATATATATATATATATATATATATATATATATATATGTAAAAAACTTATAATGAAAGTAATATTTATGAAAACATAGCTTGGTTACATATTCATTACATATTACAGTCGTGGCTATACTCAGATTGACATCCGTCATTATTCTTTAAAGAATACCTTGTCGGCCTGAGAATATCGACCATACAACAGCTACGACAGAAACATGTTTTGAATATTTTTGTATAAATAGAACGTTTTCCTATAAGTAAATATCTCTATTATCATAGAGCAATATCGTATAATCACAGTAAACATATTCCTTATTTTTACTTTGTGGATAATAATCTTATCTGAATAGCTATATATACCCACACATACTATATATACATATCCATATATATATATATATATATATATATATATATATATATATATATATATATATACATATCTATATATATATATCTATATATATATATATATATATATATATATATACATATACATATCTATATATATATATATATATATATATATATATATATATATATATATATACATATCCATATATATATATACATATCCATATATATATATATACATATCCATATATATATATATACATATCCATATATATATATATATATATATATATATATACATATTCATATATATCCATATATATCAATATATATATATATCCATATATATCAATATATATATATATATCCATATTCATATACATATATATATATATATACATATTCATATACATATATATATATATACATATATATACACATCTATATATATATACACACATATATATATATATATATACATATATATATATATATATTAAAACGCATTAGACATTTACATAACTCTAAATAGCTAAATGTGAATATATATAACTGCTAGTAGATAATGAAAAATGCTGCCAAATCTGCATTGCAACTGAGTGGCCATTTCTCTTCTTATCTTCCCGGCTATGTGTTCAACCGTCGTGTGCTTATCAAGCCACAAAGTGACTGGAGAAGCAGACACGACAAGTCAATTCAACTGAGCTTCCTGACCAATCTAATGACAGCGATACCGTTGCAGGTAGCCATCTTTGTTTACCGAAATGACAAGTGCGGTCAAGTCTGACGGACCTTCAATCAGCTCACTTCCTCGGCTTCGGTGTCTTCAACAACTACACTGATTAGAATTGCCCGTCGAAGCCAATCGACGTTTTCCCATTTATTTATTTATGTTGTTGCTGCCGTCCAGTGTCTCTCGGGCAGATTAATATTTACCTCAGGCACTTGCCTCGTAAGACCAAAGATACGAGCCGAATAGATGTTTGGACATTTCGAGGTTTTATTAAAAGATAAAACGTAGAATACTAGTGAATAGTGTTGCGCACTTGATCGCTTTTTTTATTTGATCGAATGTGCAGGCGTTTCTATGCAGTTTTGAGTCCAGCGTTATCATAGTGTATTCTATTTGTTTGATTTCATGACTACAAACGTTGGCTAAGATAATCAGTCGGGAGATTTTTACAGAAAATGTTTATGTTTATTTTATGTTGCTACTTTTTTCTGGATAATTATCTATCAGAAGACAGCATCGCATCTTGATACTCTGTGACCTTACTGTCATATACCTTTTAGTTAAAGATCGTGGCTATATTTTAATGCATTATTATGTGACTTTAGCTTTTATTTGGTAAACAGTAAAGTACGATTTCTTGACCGCTGTTGCACTCACGTGAACATGAACTAATGCATATCTTAATAATATTTTAGACATTTTTAAAGCTAAATAAACGATGTGGATCTTTTAAGTAAATTATTTATTTGTTTTAAAGACTGGCGATTCCCATCTAAAACGTTCTCCTAAAATGTATAGACATTTGCCTCCTGTTGATGTTTCATGTAACTAGTATTATTAGCCTCTAAAACATGCGAGTCTGTTCGATGGAATCAACAGTCAAGGTTTAAATTGCAGCGTGTGTATCATATTGCTGCGTGTTTTGAGATAGAAACATATTCACACTTTTGAACGAATGCTTAATATTTGAGTAGCCTTTTAGGTAATGTTGCCAAAGTGTGAATATTTTCATTAATAAATATATATGTTAATAGCCAATATAATTAACCACTAAATATAATTCATTTTTTTATAGTTTATTTCTAAGTTACATGCTCGTTCTGGAAAGTCAGATTTGTAGCGTTATTAGAAGTCAATATATTCATAGTCGTTTTAAAGAAATACTCCTCCAATGTATTTTATCTTCTTTCAGAAAGCTACGAAAGCTATTTTATAGGGAGCCCCTACTAATGAATTTGAAGTGATCACGTAATGACTATTTTGGTAGACATAGAAAGTGTGCATTACGTGTGAGCTGAACGTTAAACTTTAAACCATAGCCCGCTCGGAAACTATGATCACGTTGTGGTAATGATACATATCACTTTAAAAACTCGTCCAAAAACTGAAGAGCCGTTGCTTAAAACGACGCAAAACTATGAGCAGGTTGATTTTGAATCCCTCGGGGATCACATCAGCGACGCCCCATGTGACCTTCTAACTCCCTGCCGATCAGTGTGGTAATGAGCTTACTGAATGGGTCAAAGTAGGCATTGATGCTTATGTCCCCAAGCGAAAATTCTTCAGCAAACCAAACTCTCCTTAATAGTTCACCTCGGAATGCGAATCTGCTATTGCTTAGAGACAGAAGGCATTCCGAAAATTCGGCCGCCATATATCAACTGCGAACAGACAAACATTTGTAGAGGAAATAAATGATTGCAAAGTAGTGATAGATAAAGCAAAGAGAAGGTATACAGAGATAAGCAAAACACGCATTCAGTCACAGAAACTAGGTACTCGTGATTTCTAGAAATATTTATAATAGTGTGATGAAGAATGGACAATCAACAATTCCCTCGCTATCTAATCGCAACGATGTAGTATGCACGGCAACTGATAAGGCTGAACTACTTGCCCAGCATTTCGCGTTAATCTCCACTCTGGGCTCGGAAAGCCACCCCTCTCCCTAAATTCCGATTGCGAACTGAAGCTCCACTTGAGAACCTGGGCATCGCCCCGTCTCAAGTGAGATACATCATAAAAAACTTTGATACCTCCAAAGCCGGTGGGCCTGATCTTATACCAGTAATAGTAATAAAGAAATGCTCTCGTCATGTGGTTAAAAACGACGCGCATATATCTGAAACAATGGCTAAATCCTTAGAAAATGACCTCCAGGCTGTAGTGGAATGGGGTACAAAATGGATAGTAACTTTTAATGTCGCAAAGACAAAGCTACTTTCCTTCAATAACTACAAGAAACCTCTTAAACCATCGATTGTCATGGCAAATATCACCCCACCTGAGAGTTAATCATTCAAACTCCTCGGCCTAACTTTCACAGATAACATGAATTGGAATAAATGCATCGAAAACATTGCCAGGGCTGCTACAAAGGATCTCTCTACCGTGGCAGTAAACTTCTCGCACCTAAAATTATCCTATATCTCTACAAAGCCACGCCTGGAGTATTGTTGCCACATCTGGGCTGGTGAATGATCCGCTAGTCTCTCACTCTTAGACAAGGTCCAAAAAAGAGTTGCCAACTTGATAGGTCCTTCACTATCCACCAAGCTCAAGCCTCTGTCCCATCGCCGCAATGGAACAAGTACTTCAATGGAGTGTGCTCTGATGAGCTTGCTGCGCTGGTACTTCCACGACGTAAATTCACTAGACCAACTCTACAATCTGGCAAATCCCATCCATACACCGTGGAGGTCCCCAGATGCCGAAGAGTTTTAACTCCAAAAGCATATTTGCACGTGTTCCTGGACTCTAGAACTCCCTCCCTGCTCACTGCTTTTCTGACGTTACTGATATGTAGACATTTTAAACTAATGTAAACAGACATCTCGCTGCTCAGCTCCTAATTTAGGTGGACCTCCCCCCCTCAAACCGTCACCCTTTATTCTCAGTAGTCCCTTACATTTACAGTGGCGGCTTGCCTTGTTTAGGGTTAACTATGATCAAAAACCGACCTCGTGTCAAATCAAACGTTTGTGTGGATGCAAGTGAATAAATCGCATGTGAGTTAAGTGCATCAATTATTAGTCGTTAAATTTATTTAGCAGCGTACGAGGTAAAGATGTAATATGAATAGAATGAATAATGAAGTCTATCCATACAAACGTATATCAATTTCTATTGTAAACGTGTTAGAAAAACCACAAATAAAGGGTTAGTAGTGAATTCGAAGTCTGTGTATCTTAGCACGTGCCAATTTAAAAGCTATAGATGTGAGTCTGTGTCTGAGGTTGAGTAGACATGTCTATTCTGCGATATCTTTACAGGTGTGGGTGGGACAGTGTGGAAGCCTACTAAAATATACAGGAAGTGTGTCTATGAATTTTTGCTCTTGTTTAATCAGTTTCAAAAGATGAGCGTGAACTTTCATCCAGATGTCGAGGCTACTTTTTATGCGTTACTTCCGTGCGTAAAGCCATAGAAAAACAGCTGAGAAATAGAGAAATAATCGCTTGTATATAATTTTCTTTATATTACAAGCAAAATGTGTATTATTTGGATTGTTCAAATCTTGGATTCTATTCCCATAATCGTTCGGCAGATGTAACCTCGGTTTTTCTTTAAGTGCGTCTTGTCAAACCCTAGAATTCTCATTTTAGAATTCGGGAATCTGCACGGAATTCTGAAGAGATGTATTTTTAATCCACACGAGTTGCTGCTTTTGTTTTCGTCATTCGGACCGTGAAGCAGTTTCACATTATTCCTAATTGTATTCTTAGCATCCACCGTATTGTGGACTCAAGCTTAAACCCGACAGTTACTACCACAATTTATTATACTTAGCACTGATATCGGTTGCGCAACGAGTCATTGCTAATGATTATTGTATCATTTTTAGCAGCCTTTCATTCATTCTTTTCTTGTAGATGTATTATTACATAAGTTTTGTCTGGTTGAAAAACTGGCCAAGTACATATTAGCTAGTGATACAGTTGTTGGATAGTGACCCTATGGAAAAGGACGTATCTGTTGAGGCGGGTTAGACTTGCGCGAATTGTAGCGTAGTATCTGCGTGCAACTTTGATGCGACGGTTTTCTCACGGTTCGGACGACAGTGACGAGACCCGGAGGGTCAAAGTTTAAGTCACACCTGGTGTTGATCACGAGATTTCGTGACGTCAGTTTTCCCTTATGGGAAAACGAGATTGAGATTCGACAGTTCTCGACTGGAAGCCGGCGAGAGAACACGCTTAGTCATGTAGCGATAGAAGCTAAGAGATTTCGGATCCCCCCGAGTTAGGGCCAAACGATATCCCCCTCTTTCTTCCCTCGCAAGTGATTAGGTTATTAACTTAGGAAATTAACTAGCGTAGCCTCTCTCTCTGCGACAACGAACTCTCAGTGTCGACAGAAATACCAATAAATTTCTCAAAAGTAAAAAAGAAAAAGAAGCCTCATTATATTGTATTGTGTACGGGAAGATTTGATTTCAGCCCAGGAAGAAACCGCTGGGATCGTGAAAAAAAACGAAGATTATGGCGACGGCAAGAGACGTACGATAGCAGTCGCTACAAAGCAAGCGACAACAACGAGACAAGGTTAATACGAATAGTTGTATACGGCGGCGAGGCCATGGAGAAAGAGAGAGACCAGGTTAGTACGAATAGTATTCATGCGATTTGGGAAACGCGGAGAGAAACGGCATATCGTCCCCATTAGCAGCGATGCCGTTCGTTCTGGATCAACAGACGAAGAGTTCTACAACGACAAGAGATTCTGACACAACGTATTAAGAACTTGAAAATGTAACACAGTTTTGTTATATGAAAAAAGATTGATATATGAATAATTTTAAACATATTCTTAATAGATACAGCTGTGTTAACAAAATGAATTTTGTTATTCTTAAATGGTAGGTGGCAATGATGAAAAGGATAAAAAAAACGCCCAATTTTTAATCATGTCGGATCCATAGCCCCACTATCAGTATGCATGTTTCAGCCTTTACCTAGTCTCTCATGTGAGTACCAATCACGATTACACAATATTTCATTAAAATATCTTTAAAGTAGATTTTGTCAAATTCATACATTAAATGTTAATAATACATTTAAATCGTATTTTTATAAATAACTCTTTTCTGTTTTTCGTTGTTAATTACAGTGTTACATTTTTCTCTGTATAAAATAGATGTACGTATAGTAAATTATTAACATTATGTGTTGTCTATCTATACAAAAGGAATAAGCTATCAAAGTGTTTATTTGCATTTAGTCATGACATATATTTTTTACACACTACACTTTTCGCATATTGTTTTACTCATGTATTTTAAGTTTCAGATGGAAGGATCCGTTTTCTATGTTTAATGAAAGTTGACTCACCTCTGCAAAATACATTTTCATTTCGTGGTTTAGAGTAACATTTCTCATTGATAAAAGAGTCAAACATGACGCTCTTTCTACTTTCGTGTATTCAAATATTCCTAAATTACAATGTACGGTGTGTGGTGCGATGTTGTAACCGTAAACCAAACATTGTTTTCATAGTTTACGTTCGACTCGTTGTATGTTAATTCATTTTTAAATTACATTTTAAATTATTTCTATAGAGAATTACTTACATATTTTACGGGTTTTAAAACATAAATAGCAACATAACCGCAGTTATGTCAATGTTACATTACTAATGCATTGTATATATGAAATATTGCTTCAACACAAGTCCGCAAACACTAAAAATATAGTAATTGACATTTTATTTCCAATATATTTTTGAAGTATGTATTGCATGAACGAAACAATACATACATAAAATATATTTCATATAATTTAATACAATTACCTATTCTGTTCTAAATTGTTCTAAATTGCCGATTCCGATATAATTACTGATTCTGATTCCGATAACGAAAGAGCCTGAACGTATAACAAGTAATCATCTGCGGCACTATTGCCCACCTATCTAACGAATTCCTTTAATGACTTCTATTTAACGTCGTTTAGCATTTATAGTGGGGATCAGTTACGTATATGAATTTTATGTAAAATAATTTTGATTTCCACTTCATTAACACAGTTTGAGCTATTCATTAAATTTATTTACCACTAACCTTAATTCCCATTCGTAACGTAATAAAACTACGTGTAATCTAGACTGGCTCAAAATTGGGGTTCCATTCCACGTTAAATGGGGATGTGAAACATATTCGCTACCTTAATTCGAAACAATTGATTTTTCTGGGTATTTCTTCCAGCCAAGTTTTTCAAGATGTTCGCACGTAGCTTAAAGTGTTAATCTACAATACACACATAATAATAATAATAATAATAATAATAATAATAATAATAATAATAATAATAATAATAATAATAATAATAATAATACGTTTGTATATATTACCACCTCTACTTAACATCTACAAAAAGACACAATTCAAACTTTTAAGTTACATTAAAGTATACTTTTTAATATGAAATGAAAATAAATAAAACCATGTTTGAAATTATTTTTAATTCATTAAAATAATTTAACTCTCTTTGAAATCGTTTATTAAAATATAGAGACATTTAAATTGTTATGTTAACGCATTTTCACTGTCTTCCACGTAGTCTGAACGAGTGCACTTGTGTGTTTTGTCAGTAAAAGGGAAATTGAACAAGTTAACTGCGAAACAGTTTCAATAATATTAATAACCAAGACTCTTTTTTATTACAAGTGTTTGGTTTTGTAGCATTTTATATGCTCTGATATCTGTAGTAATTTTGTTTTACAGCTAAGCCAGATATAGAAACTCAAAATCAAAGCAGAATCGACGCCATAGTGTGTTCTCACATAGAGCCGTGAATTTTTAAAAATCTGTTCATGCATAAGTCAACTGCACACCGCGCATTTTGAAATGTTCACAGTTTTATTTACACTTTCTGGCAACATCTCGTGAGGTTTGTCAATGTTATGAGACCGGACAAAAACCACCAGACAAACCCTAATCATATTATCAAACATTAAGGCAAGAGTATTAAATAAATTACTTAAAAACAACAAAGTAACATCACATTGTTTTATATTTTACTTTAATTTAATCATCCCATTATTCTTCACGAATACGTTTTATTTATTTTCTGATAACGTGCGAATTGTAGCAAACTATTTTTTGTACACACTTTGCATTGTATATTGAGTATTTTATGATCTAGAGTCTTAGTGTTACTGATTGTTTAACAACAGTGAATGTTTATCATTTGATCATTTGTACGAGCAAAGTAAAATTAAGTGTAAACGAAAAGAAAACAAAACCGGTAGATTGAGGAGTTCGAGATGGAGTAATATCAGTCTAGGATTCGTTTTGGGCAATCTGTCCGACAGGAATTGGGAATCCTCGTCACCTTTTATCTGTCGGGCAAAGGTATTTGGTCCTGGGTTGTTGTACCCAGGCCTTGCCTCTCCTCTTTGGGGTGGAGTAAGTGCATTGAGCGGGGAATGCCGACGGGATTGCTCAGGATGTTCTTGCTAGGCTAGAGTGGTCCATCTTTAGAGGCGGTCGCTTGACTCTTATCCAACCTTCCGACCATGTGTTACATATTGCTGCGGGGGAATCAATTAAATACCTGAGACTAACCCAATCTGATTCTTGCAGTCAGACAGAAAGACGTTCCAGCACTTTCTTTATATGCTATATTTATACTTTTTCAATATTTTTAGTTTCAATTAATCTTGAGTGTGTGTCTTCTTTTCGGACGACTTACACTGGCGACAACAAACATTAAGGGACTTATTTGAGAACCTGAAAAAGATTCGTGTGCGGAAACCAACGGCATAATTACTCAACGCTTCCAAAGTAAAAAAAACAGGTACTATTTGCGGACCAAGTGAACTAAAATTCGGTAAGTTTTTTTTAGCCATTAGTTTCCTATTTTTTTTTCTTACGAAGAAAACAACCCATATTTCTCTCAAAGAAAGGAGAAAGTCAGTAATGTATTTATTTCTATTCTGGCACTCTGTTAACTTTTAGCAAGAAAGGAATACATTTTTTTTCTTTTTCTCCAAAATCAAGAGTACCACCACCGAAATTATAACCTTATTGTTATTGTTGACTAAAGTAATACTTCAATACATAAAACAAATGTTGATTTTTGTCGAGAACATGTTTTACACTTTTTCATATTCTCTTTTACATTACGTTAGCAGCGTAATATAAAAAACACTTCTAAGAGACGTATTCTATAAAAAAACTCATCTAAACGCGGAACATTTCAAATCAACTAGATTAGAACTCGTTAAATGCTAAATGCAGCAGCAACTAAAACACGAATAAAAACAACTTAAAAACGAAGAAAAGTTTCAAAACTTCTATAGAAATAACAACAACTGAAGCGGTTATACTTTAAACAGAATTATTTAGCCTTCACACTTCCCTTTTCCACAAGGGATGGAAGTGCACACACTTAAACAGAAACGGCAGTGAATACTAGTCGACATTCGCATAAATCGTCAATAAACACTGTGACAATGTCAAACTAATATAACTTATCACGGATGCCTAATAGGCTTGCAAGGACTTGAACTAGCCAAACACTCATAAATCAGACGTAGTATATTAAACACATCATAATGTTAGCAAAATTTAACATCACAGAAAATAGCCGAACACTACAATAGGGATCTGTCGTACAAGACTCGGGTAGTAACGTCAATAACTGGCCGAGAAATTAGGCTTACTGGTCCACACGATCATGAAAGCGGGTCGTCTAAGTTTCCGATATCACTCATTTATTTTGAAAAACTTCCACTTTTTGGTGTTCAGTGATAAAAAGGTTCAATTGACTCCTGGCTCGTGTTTTATTAATTGACACATGTTGATACAAAACAACTTTATGTTGCGTTTAAATGTTTGGAAACAACATTCTGAATCGTGAGATGTGTTGGTGTTATTGATCGACTGTGAACTAACGCGGAATATACTTTGAACACAGCTTTCTCAATGATTAATGTTTCGAGCAAAATAAAGAATACACCGCCCACTTATGTTTTGAACACCTATTATCTCACTCAATCTTAATCTACGCTCGTCTAAAAGTGTGGTTGTATACTTGTTATTTTTCCGAATCCAAGTGACGAATTGCGGCGATCTGTAAAAATGCGTTTAATGTAAGCATAACATCTCTAAGCCATTGTTTACGACGGGGCAGAGCCCAAATAAGACTTACCACGCAATTGCTTAGCTGAAACGGTTTATATTTGCATCAGAAACCGTGCTGAATCAAAAGAGAAAATTCAGATTTTTCCATTGTTTAGAATATTTAAAATAGTATATAAATAAATATATATATATATATATATATATATATATATATATATATATATATATATATATATATATATATATTAAAGAAAACAAATGTATTTATTTGCCGATTAGTAGAAATATGTATCCTGAACTAACGTGCACGTTAAGCCAAAGAAAGAACGCTGCACAGAGGTAAAAATCCCAGTTTTCGGAACGGTTTCAATTTTATTGATCTCCTTTATTTCTTATAATTTCTGACAAAGAGCAGAAGAATGCTCGAAATATCAAAATAAAATAATAATTGCAAAAACAACATCGTTGTTATG
The DNA here is from genome assembly GCA_963556195.1 of Sepiola atlantica. NCBI lineage: Eukaryota > Metazoa > Mollusca > Cephalopoda > Sepiida > Sepiolidae > Sepiola > Sepiola atlantica. Next base: position 193,480,279 of record OY744516.1, read on the forward strand.
CTTCATACACCACAACTCATCATTAAAATACATCTCTAGAAGCATATGTGGAATAACAAACACACATATATATATATATATATATATATATATATATATATATATATATATATTATATATATATATATATACATATATATATATAGAGAGAGAGAGAGTAAGAGAGAGAGAGAGAGAGAGAAAGAGAGAGAGATTATTCGGACCCGTGGATATTCTACAGGTGTGTACTTCAGTTGATGTCCTACGCAAAACGAAGACACACTACATTAATGTACCTTGTCTAGTCAAACTGAAACATATTTATTAGTACTTTCATTTATATAGTTTCAGCATATATTTTTCTATGGAAGTCTATCTCCAACACCATTGTTTAAGATGTTACATATTTCCCTCACATAAACGTTCGGCGCGTAGTCAGACCCCACGATGTAGTTGTACTCTCATTTAACATGACAGACAGTACACAGCTCGTGACTCATAAGCCAAGTATGTGTATTTTATCAATTAATTCACGTTTGACTCAACCGCGATCAGGCTATCTCTTTAGAAAAAGGGGGTGGAGAGTGATATTTATTTACTCCTCCCGGAGTTAGGCACAAGCCAGTTTTATCTTACTCCCACAAGTAAGATGTGACCACAGCTTGGGTCGAGTAAGTGGGGTTAAAAGGCAGCGCTCGAGAGGTGAGCACTCTGGCCATTTAAAAATTGACTGGGCAGCCCCGTCGGCATTCCCCGGTAGGGGCGCCTCAGACAGTAAGCAATAAACTTACTCCTCCCCAAAGAGGGGAGGCGAAGCCTGGGAGGGTGGACCTCCTAGAACTGCACAGGACAGGCGTGCAGTATCCATCGGAACAGATACTACACTTTGATCTTAGCCAAAAGAACGAATGTAAAATTACAAGACAGTAAGGTATTATATGGTGGCTGTCTATTGGATTTAAAATATGACTACTTTTGACGTATCGATGTTATATCAGTGTGGAGGTACACAGTGAGAGGCGCGGATGTGGCGCTTTAATCTGCAAGACTTTTACAGACTATACCACATATGGGGAAGGTGTTGTGATGATCTGAAGGGATGCAATAAATGAAGCCACTTTTAGTGCGAGCTTGATTTTGCAAAACATGCACTCGTTGGTGATTCAACAACCCTGTACGTGACATAGTTACCAAGTTGAACTTTGGTCTCAGGTGTCATATGATTTCCCCATGTGCTGGTGGTGTCACGTCCCGTCTCTTCCTCGCTGATCTTATCTTCTGCTGGTGTTTCATTCTATTTTTTTCGAACATTTTGCTGCCTTTGAAAAGCTCTTTCCTCCAATTTGACCTATCTATAGCCACCCCCTTCTATCCTCCAACAGCAATTCCAAAACACTTCAAATCGTCTTATAGACAATCTTTGAGTCGCTTACGAAGTTTATGTTGCGGACGAGTATTCCTAATTAGTTCCCCATAGATCAGCTGCTTGGACAAAGTGTCATCAGTAAAACAAATAGGATGGCCAGCCTAACGAAGTCTGCGTCTCTTTATGCGAGACTAGATGTTTGAAGCAGGCGAATATGACCTCTGTAAGTGGCCCATGTATCAAAAGCAACACAGGCCTCATAAACAGAGATCTTAGTTTTCAGCCTGATATCGCGTGATGCCCACACCCGCTTCTCCAAATGACTAAAAGACACAGCCGCCCGTACAATACGTCTATCTATATCAGCATCCAATAGCTCTTCCCTTAAAAAATCACAACCCAGATAGGTGAAACGATCCATCACATATACCTGTGGGTTTCAACAAATATATAAGATTCCTGATATCTATATATATAAATATATATATATATATATATATATATATATATATATATATATATATATATATATATATATAAGGCCTGTTCAAAAAAGTATACGACCTTTAATTTTTCCGTGCCAAATAGAGACGATAGGGCATCACCACTCTACACAGTGAAAAAAGACACCTTCATCCGCATGTGTGAATTTGATCACTGCCTTCCTACACTGCTTGTATGTCGCTGAGTAAGGTGCTACATAGCGTGTTCTTCGGATTACCGATTCTCTCAATATGACTGAAGGTGTTGAGCGAAAGTAGTGCATCAGATTTTGTCAACGTCTTGGTAACTTTTAAAGCAAAACAATTCGTAAGATTCAGCAGATGTTTTTAGAAGATTCGATGTGTGTAACAAAAACTAAGGAGGTGTTCAACCGATTCAAAAATAGCCGAATATCAGCGTAGAGTGACCAGCGTTCTGGCAGACCCCAAACTGCCTGGAGTGCAGCTATTGTTGTGAAGGTACGACATTAGTGTAAGATTGTTGATCAACCGCGCGCGAGATTGCCCAAGAGGTCAGAGTGAGTACAGGTTCCGCACATGCAATTTTGCGTGTTGATTTACACATGCAAGAAGAAGCTGTGACATGTGTGCCCAAGTTGCTGTCGCAAGAACAAAAGGACCACCGTTTTCTAGTTGCACAGGGTATTTTGGTCACCGCCCACACTGATCCTGAGTGTCTGAAAACCGTGATAAATGGAGATGCGTAATTTATATACGGGTCCGACCCAGACACAAAAATACAGTCGCCACAGTAGAAGCATCCAGAGTCACCAAACCCCCAAAAAGCGCGACAGTTGCGAAGCAAAATTCAGGTGATTTTGACTGTCTTATTTGATATCGGTGGAATTGTGCATAACGGTTAAGCAGCGGAAGGACAAGAAGTAACAATGAGTACTATCAAGATGTTTTCCGGCATCTACGTGACACAGTTTGGCGCAAAAGACCAGGCTGCTCGTAAACGGCTAAAAACTGGCAACTGCATCATGACAACGCCCCCGCATATTTATCTCTATTGACTCAACATTTCTTGGCCAAATATGGAACTCTAGTGATTTACCAACCTCTCTACTCGTCATTGTTACTCAGCCTTTTGGCGGCTAAAATCAAAGTGTAGTATCTGTTCCGATGGATACTGCCCCCCATAGACTGGTCTTGTCTTGGCCTTCGGGGCTTGATTTAAGCCGGTCTATGATCCTAGTCCTGTGCAGTTCTAGGAGGTCCACCCTCCCAGGCTTCGCCTCCTCTCTTTGAGGAGGAGTAAGTTAATTGCTTACTGCCTGAGGCGCCCTACCAGGGAATGCCAACGGGGCTGCCCAGGCAATTTTTAAACCCCACTTTCCCGACCCGACCTTGGGTCATATCTTACTTGTGGGAGTAAGATAACTAACTGGCCTTGTGCCTAACTCCTGGAGAGGAGTAGATCAATACTCGTCAGACATGGCTCTTAGAGACTTCTGATTGGTTCGAAAATTGAAGACGCGATAAAAAAGTTACCGTTTTGAGACTAGAGAAATGATGATGCTGTACAGGACGGCGAAGATAAACACCATTCCAAAATAGACTTGCAGACGTGTTTCCGGCAGTGGAAGATATATATATATATATATATATATATATATATATATATATATATATATATATATATATATAAATATATATATATATATATATATAAAGATATATATATATATATATAAATAAATATATATAAAGATATATATATATATATATAAATAAATATATATAAAGATATATATATATATATAAATAAATATATATAAAGATATATATATATATATATATAAATAAATATATATAAAGATATATATATATATATATAAATAAATATATATAAAGATATATATATATATATATATATACATAAATATATTTATATATATATATATATATATATATATATATATATATATATATATATATATATAGATGACTTCAGAAAATAAATCAATTATAAAATAAAAAAACAACACTTTTTTATTTTGATGAACTCTTTCATTGAATTAAATATCTTGGCATACTCTCCATATATATATATATATATATATAGATATATATATATATATATATATATATATATATATATATATATATATATATATATATATTAAGAAAAAATGTAAAAAGGCAGACAATATCATCTTAGAATGGGATAAAGAAATCATTGTGTACACGTTTCAATCGTTCATCATTGCCGTGAGCATTTTCTTAAATAACTCAACTTCAATTGCAAAGTTTGTAAATTAATCATTTTCTTATTAAAGTTATCTTTGTTTTGCCTTTTCGTCAATTAAGTTATTGATGTATAAGAATCATGCCATGAAACTCATGAGCTGCACCTGATAACCTATTAGAGAATCGACCCAGAAATTCGGGGAAAAATTTAAGATCAGCTTGCTATGTTCTCACGCTGTTCATTGCCTTTTTCATTATATCTATCTATCAATCCATCTATCTATCTGTGCATCTATCTATCTAACTATATATATATATATATATATATATATATATATATATAAATATATATAGCTTGCTGGCTAGTTATCTATCTATTTATCTATCTATATATCTATCTATATATACATGTATGTGTATAGTAATATACAAGCTGAAGCCAATCTTGAAATATGAAATTTACACTGTCATAAATTGCATAACATTGATGTGTTATCGCATATTCGGTAAATCGGATATTTCTTCTCTATTTAAATATCGTTCATCACGTCTGTTAATTCATCATCAGACAGATGTAAAGTCATACAACAGGGACGAAATATATTGTTCGCTTTGTCTTGAAGTTGAAAGTATAACATACGTCTAAATAGAAAAGTAAACCTTATCTTCGAGTTGTTTTTAGGCCTTAGCAAACGGTCACTTGTTAGTACAAACAACAACAATAAAACAGTACATCAACGAATCTCATATAAATACATACTGTGTCCGTCTGTCCGTCCGTCAGTCATATTTTTTCCCGTCATCACGAGTTTAAAAACTAATAGGAATTTCTCAGGAATAAAGCTCAAAACATTATCGTTACAAAATAATTATGGCTTTGACGTGACGTCATAGATTTATAATTTACGTCACCTTTCCAAACATCAATGTAATTAATTAAGGGGTAAAAATTATCAGCGGTGTTGAAAATTATTTTAATAGTGCAAACACTTTATTTTGCTTTAACTACGTATTAGCGATCACACAAATTAATCTTAAACATATGCTAGAAATGTGACGCGTATGTCCATAATTTTTATATCGTAAACTTATTTTCCAATATGCATTGCTATTTCAGAAAGTTTGCAAAATACTTTTTACTCAATGTAGTTTTATTTCAGTCACATAAATTAATCAATAACATTCCCAGTGTACGGAGTAAATTAAATATTCCAATCCCATTGTTTAGTTTCCGAAGATGACTTAAACAGCGATTTCTTTCACCATAGATTGTGAATCAAAAAGGAATACAGAGTAGTGGAGATATATAACCGTGTTAGTTATTATATAAAGGGATATCGTGCAAGCAGGCGACGGAATTTATACAAAGTGCAATAATTTTATGCAGCTCAATAAGGAAGGAAACAGTAATTAATGTATCTCTATGTGTAATGTAGTAATGTAGGATGTCTATTTATATTCCTTAGATTTTATCGAACTGTTAAATATTTACAAATAATATCATCTAATAGCATACATTTGTAGATTAATAATACAAATTAGGATATCGATAAAAATATAATAAATATTGTGTGTAAACGTTAATTTGAACAGATACGACATTATTGAATGCAAGAATGACAAAGTCAGTCCATACAAAATTAATCAACTTTAATTGAAAACTTGTTAAGAGAATTAAAGATAAAGTTCGTAAAAATCAGAGTTCAAAGTGTCCAAATAATGTTTCTGAAAGAAAGAGCTGTTTGTAGAGTAAGGAGAAATTTAGTGAACACGTTCTTCAGCTAGCGCCGTATGAGAGTACATGTGTTAAAGTCAATCAAATGGTATGTGTATTAGCGTGCCTTTTTGCTAGTGTGTGCGCATGTGTTTTATATGTGGTTGACACCATCTGCAATTACAAGTGTAAAAATAGCGTGGCTTTATATACTTAGTGAGATAGCATATATATGTTTATTTTGACTAGCGCCTTATGCGTTTACCTGTGTGTGAATAGTGTGCCGTGTTCTGTTTATTGAGAGAGTGGGTGTGTGTTCATTAACTTGTGTACATATGCGTTCGTTAGCGACCTGCGTGTGCCTCGTAGGGATACAAATGTTAGTGAACGTATCTCGTAATGTGTGTGATACCTCTTTAAAGTTGGGTGGTACAAAATGCCTGGCCAGAATGTAGTGTACGCAAAGGTGTTTTTCTCTGATAGCAAAAGAAGAAATGGAAAGAAAAACGCTGCGTTTGAATTTTAATAAGAGTTGCAATATTCGGAGTGAATAATTCTTGTGTTTGTGGTTAATTTAAAGAAACTACTGATCGGTGCTTTTGTTAAATGACGAGTTGGAACGCATATATTACGTTCACTTCAGCTGCTGCTTCTAACTATATAAGCAGAACTACATAACACTTCTAAAGTATATGTCAGCAGTGTTATTATCCTGATATTGAGAATAATGTAATACTAGCAAACATATGTGCGATCAGGGTGCATATATTTGCTTGTGTATTTTGTAGTTCACTTTTTGTGGTATGTCTCTGTATAGTGGTCACCTATGAACTCCGACACAACGAGACACCGAAATTAGCGTGAGGCATTTTAGAATCGTAAGCTGTTTTATAATGTAAAAATGTGTAATACTATAGCAGGTGATATTGCGTACAAACATATAGTTTTAGTGCGTAAAGAGGAAATTTTGATAGACAAGAGAACATTTACAAAACATAGTAACAAAATGTCCACTAAAACTACTATTTATATTTATTGGTTTAAGAACTGTAGCGTATTATGTATTTGTTATTAATAAGTTGTCAACGATTCACGTCCAAAGGATACTTGGGGATAAATGGCAATTAGATTGAACGATTTCCACATGATTAATGTAAAGAACTTTGACTATTTATGATGATGCTTTATGACAAGTATTTGCTGAAATGAGATACGAAGACGACCATGTTTTAATCTACATTTAAGCTATCTTTTTTTACTTTATAATCAAAAATTAGTTTTTATTTAATAATGTTTATGTTGTATATATCGACGGTTTATAATTGCGAACACTATTAGAATGTTGTTTATTTTGTTCTTAAAGGCATTACATTTCTCAGACATCTGAAATAAGGAATCCATGTTATATTGTGTACAAATGTAATGTAAAGGGCATTCATCTTATTTCTCGTTTATTTTTCCGAATGTTTAAATATAGTTTTGTTTACCAAAGAATGTTTACATATATTTAAAGTCTCATAAACTAAATTAAAATATTAGAAGATTATTATTTCGTAAATAACAACCATTTAAAAATAATGCCAAGGCAAGCTCTCAACAAATATGTTTATTTCAAATTTTACATAAGAATCTTGAGGTGTTGGCTTTTTTTCTACACATTCTTCATGCGTTCTTTTTTTACTTATAGGTTAAAACATTTTACGGCCAAGTTTTCATTTGAGAATGACTGTTAAAGAGATTGTCAGTTAGACTGTGATATACACCTAACACGGTTTTAAAAATGCATCTAATAAGGAGGAGATTTCTTGAGAGAAATTGATTATCTAAGATGACGTCCCAAGAAGTGTGTGTTTACATTAGTAACGACTGATGATCCAGCAACACAAAAGAATTATTATTATTATTGGTGTCAGAAATGCTATACTGCTATGAATGTGTGTTGTTTGTTTCAATGCATCCGCTCTAATATGTAAGTGTGATTGTGGTAGAGTTAGGAAAGAAGGTGTCTAGCATTCGGCTTAATACATTTTTTATGATTAAGTAAGATTTCTTTTAACACTTAAAATTGCCTCCTACAATAACAAACATTAGCCAAGTTTTTATATCGGTTAAAAAAACGTATATATAAGCATATATATACACTCTATACATATATACATATATATATATATATATATATATATATATATATATATATATATATATATATATATATATTTGTATATATGTATGGAGTGTATATATATGCTTATATGTACCTTTTTTTAACCGATATAAAAACTTGGCTTATGTTTGTTATTGTAGGAGGCAATTTTAAGTGTTAAAAGAAATCTTACTTACTTGTTGTAACACTTTATTTAATATTTAATATTAATAAATATCATGCTCTTATTAATTATTTAGTTAATTTTACTTTTGCATTAATAATTGAGCACTCTGCTGGGAAACTCTCCCAATTAAGAAATACGGTATGTATATATATATATATATATATATATATATATATATATATATATATATATATATATCCGAGATCAAAGTATATATATATATATATATATGTACATATATATATATATATATATATATATATATATATATCCGAGATCAAAGTGTAGTATATGTTCCGATGGAGACTGCACTAGACTGGTCCTGTGCAGTTCTAGGAAGTCCACCCTCCCAGTATTTTCCTCCCCTCTTTTGAGAGGAGTAAGTCTATTGCTTACTGCCTGAGGCGCCCCTACCGGGGAATGCCGACGGGGCTGCCCAAGCAATTTTTAAATAGCCAGAGTGCTCACCTCTCGAGCGCTGACTTATCTGATCCTATTTTCTCGATCTTGTGTCACATCTTACCGTGTGGGAGGTAGATATATATATATATATATATATATATATATATATATATATATATATATATATATATATACATATATATATATTATATACATATATATGTTTATATATGTATATAAATTATTTACATATACATATACATATATATATATATAACATATACTTATATATAGTATGTATATATATATAAATATAATATACTTATATATGTATATATATATAGATATATTATTTACATATATATGTATATATATATCTTATTTATATATGTATATATACATATATATGTATACATATATATTATGTATATATATACATATAATATACTTATATATGTATACATATAGATATATTATTTACATATATATATGTATATATATATCTTATTTATATATGTATATATATATCTTATTTATATATGTATATATATACATTTATATGTATATATACGATGTACATATACATATACATATATATATACATATATATATATATGTATACGTATATACACATATGTATTTTATTACCATATATATGGATACACATATGTATTGTATACATATATATGTATATATATATATATATATATATATTAGAATATTTTTTTTAATATTTGGAAAATTACTTGTGTTCTTAAATAAAGTATTTATTTACTTTAAACACTTCTTTTTTTAACTTGAGCACATTTAGTGATAGACACCCTTGTCAGAAGTATAATAATATTTTTCTCTTCTTGGTTCTACCTGACTCAGACATATCTATCGCAGTCAAGTTGAAATTCGTCTTGATGTTATCGACGACCAATGTTGATATGCCAGTGTGTAGCACGCGGTTACGTGAATGAGGTCGTTTGAAAAGTCACGCATTAAAAACGTTGCTGAAATGGAAATAATTAGAAATATATATTTTTTTAATATTGTGAAAACCTGGACAACGGAAATTTTTTTTTTTTTACAATAAACTATTTATTTCCTTAAAACTTTTTTTTTTAACTTGAGTACTTTCGGTTGTAAGAAGTATAAGCATATTTTTATTTTTATTTCTTCTTTTTCCCCCTGAGTGAGACATATCTATCGCACTCAAATTGAAATTCGGCTTTGATGTGATCGACGACCAATGTCGATATGCCGCTGTGTGTAGCACGCGGTTATGTTAATAAGGTAGTTTGAAAAGTCACACATTGAAAACGTGCTGAAATGGCAATAGTAAGACATTTTTTTTTAATATTTTGAAAACCTGAAAAAGGCAAATTATTTGTTTTTTTAAATAAATTATTTATTTACCTAAAAACCTTATTTTAAGTGAACATAACACATGTGTAATAGGACGATTTTAAAATAATGATATAAAAACTGTTTACTGAGATAAACAGGAAAGAAAAATAAAATGTAACAGACGCACACACACATTCAAATAACAGAAAACAGTATTAATTCTTGTTAGAACACATACAAAAAAGGAAAACAATGGCACACGCACACATAAACTTTGTATTTACGGTAATAAAAAACAATGTACTATTGTTCCCACGCATGTATTAACTTTTGTAAAAACAAGAAAGATAAAAGAAAAAGACAGTGACGAATTTTAACACATAAACACATACACACACAGTTTTTTTCCATATTTAAAATATGCATTCTGTGGGGGAAGGATTTATTGTATTGTTACATGTTGTCGGCAATGGAGATGTTTTGCTCAATGTTGTTGTCTAGAATGTTTTTATTAAAATATATCGTATCGAGGAAAGGGACTGATTTGATTAATTTTCCTTGTTTTTTCGGTTTAGCCGAAAAAGCAGATACTTCAATGGATATAAGTTTGGGTCAGCCGGGCGATTTGAGTTGATTAGGTTCGGGCAGTTGGCGACAGTGAGACTTAGTTTGGGTCAGATCGCAGAAAACCTTAGGCAGGGTTGTGTTTTTTCTCAGGAAACCCCTGTGTACAGAGTATATACAGGCTGGGTAACTGGCGTTTGCTCGTATGCTCTCTTGTATAGAGTACCCATGGGTAGTGGCGAGGCTTGAGGCCTGCATGCATTAACATTGCGAACGAGGTTGAATGACGGAGGTATGGTCATTCTGTTGGACCACGAAGGCGGTGGTCAGTTGGTTTGGTCGCACGGCTCTATATTGACAGCGGCTATTTGGCTTGGCAAGATCGTGTTGCGTGCGTGAAGTTGCGGACAGTGAGGAAATGGCATGGAAGTTGAACAATTTAGAGGGCTCACGAAAACGGGCGGTGGTCAGTTATGAAGATTGATTTTTTGTGATCCAGGTTAGTGGCCAGCTGCGCCGATAAAGTGTGTGAAAGTTGTATAAATTTTAAGCTATGCAATTGTGGTCCCATTTCTTTAGATTTTAAATGTTTGCCGATATGTGTGCTGAGAAAATCACCCACCCCTTTACCGCATAGATAGGGCCACGGAGAGGGAACGCATGGAATAGGTGTCCGCTCAACAACAGTGGGAATTGGAGTCAAGCTGGGGTGTGCTATACCTCGGGTGTGCGTGTAGGGGGCAGATGGAACTATGGATTGGATCGATTTAAAAAAGGAGGTACCGGTTGTTGATTAACTTTAGTTCATATGTTGGGCCTAGTTTTGGTCACTCGGCGTATTCCGGGAGCGGGGATGATTCGATGTGACATTTCACCTTGCTCCCGTATCGACGAGTTAGAACCATTGGATAAAGACATCCGCGTTTAATAAAAAGGGCCGGGAGTTAGAAACACGGGTGATTGTTCTGGGGCATTCGTACCGGGGCACTGAGGTTTCCGAAATGTATTTTCCAGATTAGCAAGTGATGTAAAGACGGTACCTCACAAAGATCTTGGAGGCTGACCATTTAAGTTCATATGTTTTGAAATAGGGGTTTCTGTTTGTTCGCGGTAATAACCGCCAGTTAGAGACATTTATTATCGGTTGTATGCCGATGCTTGGGAGTGCGTGTGTGAAGTTAATTAAATGACTAGGTATCGTGTGCAGATGCATGTGGTGTCCTGTGGGCAAGCAGCATTGCGACAGGGGAACATCCAGCGTGCCCTATTATCCATTAGTACAGGCATGGCCGTTGAGCGATATCGATCGTAAAAGGAATTCCCTTATATCCCAGGTAAGGTCATGGGGCCGATTGGAGGCAGCCGGGTCAAGAGGATGAAACAGAGGTGTCCAGCCGTGCTAATCCATGGATCTGACCAGACCCTGCAGAGAGGTGTGTACAAATAGAATCTTAGGATTGTATTTTTTGAATTGGGAGTGGAGGAATATTAACTAATACCCTGTGAGGCCGGACGTATGTGTGAGAGCTCGTTTGGTTTGGCTTGCGCGTTTAGTGCGGGTGAACCCGTACAACCGAGTGCAAAATAAAGCTGTTCTCACAGTCGAGCTTACAGGCGTTGACAGGACAGCGATATTGACGGGCCCTGAGTTCAAGGGTCAAAATGCAGCTGCGCATAGGTGTAATGTGACGTCACGGGCTTATGTGTGTGAAACTGAGTTTTGTCAGTCTGGTTAGTAGAAGCAGGCTGAACAGGCGATTTCTCAATGTAGTCCGAAATGAAATAGGGGAATGTATTTCCCTAAGAAAGAACAGGCATGAGATTCGTTCTTCCATTCCCCACGAATAGCTAAGCACTTAAGCCAGGCATTAACTACGATAGAGTAGTGATTTGGTATCTCCCTTTACGTTGGTGAAACATCTCTTAGATCGAGAGTAAATAAATAAAACAAAATCAAAGTAAAAGAGTGTTGCCTCGTGAATTTTGTTGGGAACGATTTTGTGTAGACACAGCGGACGGCGATGTTAACGGCAGTACAGACACGAAGAACGAAACCCAACCACTAGACGACATCGAGACGGCACATCCCCTCCGCGACGAAGAAGAACAGGTAGGAGAAATTAAAGAGTGTGCAACTTATGTACATGTATATATATATATATAAATATATATATATATATATATGTATATGTATGTTTACATATAGAAAAATATTGATTTAAAACAAAGAAATAGTTCATTGTACTTAATTATAAGTATAAATAATTTGCTAACGATAATACGCTTGAAATTTGACTACCTTATATTTGAACTTGTAAATATTCATGTCAAACACTGGAATGTATTTCGAAATATATTGGTTCTAAGGAATAAAAACGTTTAGAGACTAGTGTTGTTTCATGCAAGTGTCGCATGCTATATAATTCAAGCATCGATGTGTAATATCTGATCAGTAAAAGGGTGTTTAAGTACAGTGGTGCAGATTAAATCGATTTATAAATGAAACTATGTCAGATTTAACATTGAAACATGATAGTGCTGTAAAATTACAGCATGAGTAAGTAAAGTGAAGTAAACAAAAGTCGAGTCCGCAAATGTTCTATTTCACTATTTCACGTGTCAATATAGAATCATTACTCTCTTCCCATTCTCTCTAAACTTGTAAAATACTCACTAAGACAAATTAAAAGATACAATCAAAATACATTACTTCCTGTTCCAAGGCTTAACCCTACTAAATCAATTACTCACCTAAAGAGCTGACACTTAGTAATACATACCAACACTGATGTGTACATGGTGTGGCATTAAACTCGTCGGACTTGCCGACTTCGTCCGTAGGAGACATTTCTTAGAGAATTAACTTCACATGCGATCAATATTCGCATGTGAAACTTTGCAAGGAAGATAACGACATTGCTTTTCTTCTGTCATTTTTAACATACAACGGCTTGAATTCCCGAATGGTTAGACTCGCTTAACTTGGATGACGTAACGAACACTGAAATAGCTTCATAAGTATAGCCGAGTAAGCTGCCATTTAATAAACATAGACATATATGTGATTATTGATCGGTTTTGTTCGGTCAGTAAGGTTTACTTCAGGTCAAATATTTTACGTAATTTAATAGGGATACTTAATATTATGTATCGCATACGAATTGTTGAACAAACGTTATAGTTTAATATAGATTATTAATTTCATAGTGATACGCAAACAAGTCGAGTTAGTCATTTCTCAATAACTAACAGGGCACGCTCTTGATGTTTACTAGTTGACTAAGCGACAGTGATATGACCGAAATAGCTTGTAGTATTTTTCTATCTGATACGGAAAGAGAGAGAGAGAGAAAGAGAAAGATGTATCAGATAAAAAATTCTACAATCTACTTTCGGCTTTTTACATGCAGTATATACTGTTTAACATTATGACTTAGGCAAAGTCTGACATACAACTAATACCTGCGTTTGACTGTTCCACATCTGGTTGATAGGATTGAGCTAACCTGTCAATTGGCTTGAGTAAAGCAGGTTGAGTTAGACTACTCATGTGACTAATTGTACAGAAACGTTTTCTAAAAGTGGTGTAAATTGCCATCAAAAACCGCGTAGCGTATTCTCTAATCTTCGATGATACTCATAAGCCTTACAGTAAACTACCAAGTGATTATGAGTATTAAATACATTTTAAAATGCTAAGTTCAATCAAAGCAGCGCATAGATAACGAGGACACTAAATGATGAGATATATATTTGAGCTTTAATATTAAAATAGAGATGTTATAGGAATAATCAAATATCCGCGTTGATAATTTAACTAATCACACTGATTTTGTCATTGTAATGATTGACGATCAGAAATGATAGGCAGCGTCCAGCAATTTATGTAAGACAAAACAAATTATATACAGATACTTGGACAAACAATATGTTTCTTTAAAGCTAAAATGTTTTTTTTGTGTTTTATATTTTCTCAGCGTGTCATCATTCTCTTGAGAATCTTATTGCACATGTCGATTTTTATTACCTGATAAGTGGAAATTATATTCATAATTTCTTTCGAGACCTAAAACACTACGATGTCAGTATTTTAATAGTCCCTGGATGTAGCCTGGACTGAGGTAATTAAAGCTGATATGTGTAGTGCTTGCCACTTATTTACGGAACAGGATTGCAATGTTCCCTACAACCTTGTGTACTCTGCGACTTGTAGATATGTATTTTCCTTTTAAAGTTGATACCTATTTTTTATTTTGACACTCATCTGCTCAGGAGGTGTTAAGAATCTCATCACTCTGTGTGTGCATATATATATATATATATATATATATATATATATATATATATATATATATATATATATTTATATTTATGTATATATATATATGTTTATATATAAACATATATATATATATATATATATATATATATATATATATATATGTATGTGTATATATAAATATATATATATGAATATATGTATATATACATAAATATACAAATACACACACATATATATATATATATATATATATATATATATATATATATATATACATATATATATTTATATTTATATATATTATCCGAGTTTGGTATAGATCCACAGGGTATAAATCCAGGGGAGTTGAACCGGGTTTATGAGAGTGCTTAATAAAAATATAGAGCAGAAATATGAATATAAATGATAATTTATTTCATTTTGACTACAAAAATTATTTTGTTTCACGAGAGCAGTTTGAGGTGCCCACGTTCCTCAGGTCTTTAAATGATGTTATTTCAAGACCTGAGAATCGTGAGCACCTTACACTCCTCTCGTGAAACAAAATCAATGTTGTAGTGAAAATGAAATAATGTATATATATATATATATATATATATATATATATATATATATATATATATATATATGTGCGTGTGGTTCACGGCAGGAAGGAATGAAGAAAGAATTCATCCACTAGACGACATCGAGACGGCGACCCTCTACACGGCGAGGGAGAAATCTGAAAATATGCTAACAATATATTAAGTATGTTATTTATGATGTTTTAAAAATGACGAGTATTAAATGTGAACTGCAGGGACGATTGTACGAAATAAGAACCGCCGCGGCCCAAGAGTGGGGTTATGCAACATATACCTTTTTGGTTGCTGTAACCGGGACTTTCTTAAACGAAAAAAAAGAAAGATAATCTTTGAACTTGGGTTCACTAAATGATAAATGAACGCTTTTTATAACTAAAAAACAATGTAATATTGCACAGACGCAGTTTTAACTTTGTAGAAAGAAAAACAAAGAGACGCTGACGAAATGACACATACATACATGCAGAACATTTTCTGTCCATGTTTAGAAAATGCATTCAGTGGGTGGGGGAACTGATTTCTTGGTTGTGTATGTCGACTGGAGTGTTTTTCACTCAAATTGTATTGTTTTGCATTTTTTGTTTATTTAAATGTATCGTTGTGAAAGACTCATTCAATTAAATTTTCATTGTCTTTTTTGTTTAGCCGAGAACATTGTTTTGGTTTTGGTTTTTTCTTTTTTTGCCCCTCCTCATATTAAAATATTAGTATATAAAAGAAAAAGAAATAGTAACTAATTAAGATTAAATAGAGGTCAGCTAATTAAACAGAGTTAGAATGGGAGAATTGACCTTTTGGTGGTTCGGTAAGAATGTTGAGGGGTCCGATGTGCTAGTCGTAGGACCGTGTCTCTTCCAACTGACGGGTTGGGATTGAGTTATGTTCGCTACGTGTGACCCGTTTAGGTAGCCGGTGAGCTTGCGATTATACGGACAAAGACCTGTTTCGGTGCCACACGCGTGAAGAGGAAGCGATTTTGTAGCCATGAAAAGATTGGCATGATATTTGTTGGGGGGGGAGGGCTCGGAGTAATCACATCAGTATGGGTCATTGGTGTGTAGTGGGTCGTTGGGGCGCACGAGTGCACCGCGACGGTGTGGCGGGTCTCGATGATTGTGAAATTAGGTTCATATGAGTTAATTTAGTTCGGCCCGAAACGGTTTGATATGGCGCCAGAGCGATTAACAGGTCAGAATTATTTAGGAAAAGTAAATGTGGTCAATGTGGAATGTTGGGCCCCTTAGATGTAGGATATTGAAAGGCGAGTCGCCGGCTCTGAAGTTATTGTGAGCACCCTTGGAAGGAACATACAAAGTGCAGCGAGCCCGCTCGGACGAACATTTGACGGAGCATATTGGGTTGGGAATTTAGGGGGCGCTCTGGCCCGTGTTATAAAGCATAGCGGCCGAATATTATGATGAGACATGTCTTACGGATAAATGAAATGGCTTACGAGAAAGGGGTTATAATAATTTTAAAATAGGTGTTTTCTTTTTTGCACTGTGTTCTGTTAGAATGTAATAGGTGGGTGTGGTGCATTGTGTGACTAGGCATCGTGTGCAGATGCCCATGGGGTCAAAAGACCAAACAACTTTGCGACAGGGGAACACCCAGCGTGCCCTATTATCGATTGTAACATAGAGCCAATATCGATCGTAAGAGGAATTTCTTTACATCCCAGGAAAGGTCATAAGTTTGATTTATGGCAACCGGGTCAAGAGGGTGGAACTGAGATGTCCAGCTGTGCTAACCCCTTATTCTGACCAGACCCTGCTGAGGGGTGTGTAAAAAATCTAAGGATTGTTTTTTTTGTATAAAGAGGAGAGGAATGTTGGATAATGGCCCTGTAGGAATAGACGTATATGTTTGAAATCGTTGGTTGGACTTGCGCGTATTAACATGGGGTGGACCGGCAGTCGAGTGCAGAATAGGACCTGTTCTCACAGTCGTAACTCACAGATATGACAAGCTCAGCGTGTGACTAGATCCCAGATCAAGGGTCAAAAATCACCTCCGAGAGGATATGTTACGTCCCGGGCCCTTGTGTGGGAAACAGAGGGATCCGTAACGTCACTCGTATTTCGTGAGAAGTGGGTTTTAGTCTGTCTGGGTTTTGGAGGCGAACCAATAAGAAGTGATTGTTAACATGTAAATAACAACAGATGAGGGAAATATTTCCCTAAGATAATACAAGTGATTGATATGCTTTCCTCCCTCAATAAAGTAGTGGTTTGCTCTCTCTCTAGACGTAGTGAATGTCTCCCAGCTGATTAAATAACTAACGCTTGTGATAAAAAGAATTGAAAGTTAAAAAGAGTTTTGTTAAGTAAGTCGGTCAGGAAGCTTATGTTGCAGACAACGGGCGGCGTGGTTCACGGCAGGAAGGAAAGAAGAAAGAATTCACCCACTAGACGACATTGAGACCGCCCCCTCTACACGGCGAGGGAGAAATCTAAAGGTATGCAAACAATATATGAACTATGTGATTTATGATGTTTTAAACATGACGAATATTTAATGTGAACTGTCAGGGACGAGTGTACGAAATGAGTACCGCAGCGGATTAAGCGTGGGGCTATGCAACACATACACACACACACACATATATATATATATATATATATATATATATATATATATATATATATATATATATAAATATGAATATATGAATATATATAAATATATATATATATGAATATATATATAAATATATATACATATATATTTCTATATAAAAATATATATATATATGAATATATATAAATATATATATATATATATATATTTCTATATAAATATATATATATATATGAATATATATAAATATATATAAATATATATATATATGAATATATATATATATGTAAATTAATATATATATATATATATATATATATATATATATTTACTCCGTAGTCTTTTTTGTAATGAACGTTTGTACGTTTATCTCGGCATCCATAATCATTAAGACCAATTCATTCCAAAATACACCCCAATACTCACACACACACACACACACACACACAAATATATATATATATATATATATGTATATATATACATATATATATATGTATATATACATATATATATACATATATATATATACATATATATGTATATATGTATATATATACATATATATACACATATATATATATATATATATATATACATATATATATATATATATATATATACATATATATATATATATATATATATATATATATATATATGTGTGTATATACATCAATTGTACTAAGCATATGTATCGTGAGAAATAGAATATAGAGTAAGCAATAATCGGAACAAACGGAAACTGATATACTAAACTAGCACAGTATTTGTCCTGGTGTTTGCCGGGAAAATATAAAAAATGCTTTCGCTTCAAAAAATATTTGATTTTACACTTGTCAAAAGTCATAAAAGAAAATACTTTAAGTTTAAGCAATTAAACTTGTGATATACGTAAAACTTTAGTTTGGGACATATACATTTGAAATACATGTTATAGAAGGTATATGACTTATCCGAATAAGGTAAACTTGTTTACAGAATTTTTTTTTTTAATCTCGTGAATTACTTACAGTTTATTTTTCTTCTGATTTTTTAAAAATAGAATTTTAACATTTTTACACATATATATTTTAAGTTGCAAATAAATAAGGCAAAGTGTAATATGTGTTTTTATACTACATCTATATGTTAGATGCGAGTCAATCAATGTAAAGCATTGATAATATACATATTAATTTCATACATACTACAAGTATATACATATGAAATATGAATACACACATATTACATACAATATATAGCGTTTCGCTCTATCACAGGTCTTCAGTGCAGTTATATATACATATATATATATATATATATATATATATATATATATATATATATATATATATATATATATACATATATGTTCTGTGTCATAAGGGAACATCACAGTTTTCCTCTATTTCATTTGGCAGAATAGAAAAAATAAACAAATGCTACAACTACTAAAACTGTCTTGGCTTTGGTTTGCGCTCCAAAATGTGGATATTTACTCATTTATTCAGTGAAACTTAATATATAATTTTGTTTAGATTCGGAAGATTTAATTTTTGTACCTTATATAAATATATATATATATATATATATATATATATAAATAAGTATATATATATATATATATATTAATATATACATATTCTCCATCAACTCTAATCAGCAAAAATGATTCATAATTTATTATAAAAAATTTAAACATAAAACCATTACACATTCTTGAAGGCATTTACATACAAGTAATCATCTTACAATGAATGATGTGAATTATGATAGTAGTCACATTTAAATGCGACAAGCATAGTAAGTAATGTTACTAAATTCTTAGCCGTTAAGCAATCTTGCACCCGCTTACGAACGTAATTAAATTGTTTACGATTACGCAATCATACTTTTGAATCTTGCACACGCTTAGAATATAATCACTATTATAGACGCTATTTTAAAGTTAAAAATAACTAATCGTTGAAAAAAAAACTCAACAGTAAAAGCATATTTGTAAAAAAACACACTAACAATTACACCACCTTAAGATGATTTGACGAATCGACTCGAAAGTACTAACAAGAAAAGAAAGATAAATCGAACAAGAAACCCAGGGAACTTATGTCCACCAATTTCACCGACCGACAAACTAGACAGTTTTTAAAATGCTAAAAATTAAAATCACTCTGTGTTATTTAATAATGTTTTACCAAGTGAAAATGTGTTGTCCTAAAGTCACATTATATACATTTGAGGACAGGCAAAGCTTGAATATAGGTAAAAATAATTGTATATATATATATATATATATATATATATACCGGGTGTCTCATGTATCGTTGGTGTGTTTGAAATAGCAATAAGTCAGCAAATTCTTCACGGATTCTAGAATAACGCAATACTTAATACTGATGAAATTAAATACGATAACAATCCCTTTAGGCAGAAAACACATACCTGTAAATTTAATTAAACACAAAATGGCAACACAGGATGAACAGCGGACAAATACTACACTACCCAAGAAAACCGAAACATATATAAATAGACCCACAAAAACTATCAATATAGACAAACTAGCTGACCCCCAAGAACATAGTAAAAATGAACGAATTAGAAGAAAGAATAGTATTTGGTTTAATCCACTCTATAATTACAATGTGAAAACAAATATCGCTAAGGAATTCTTAAAAATGTTAGATAACTCATTCAAGCACCCGCATAAATACTGCACTATTTTAAATAAAAAACTTCATTAAAATATCCTACTTCACAATGCCAAAATAGCACAAACTATCATCACATCTAATAACAAAAAATTAAATCTGCCCAGCAACCAGCACCTACTCAACACCCTACTAATAATTGTAATTGCCAGACATCTAGAGAATTCCCGTTAAATGTCAATTTCATACAAAGTAACGGCATATATGATTGTACTGTTAAACAATTTCCCCAAAACACCATCATGCAAACAGATTCCAAACAGACAAATTCTTCCTTCACCCTATTGCTCTCCATATGCCAAACCCCTGTACCAAACGATACCCTAAATTACACCATTTACACAAAACAACAACCCCCAAACTAACAATAACCTTGATCTCACCCCTCAAATAATCTCATCTTCTCCACCTAACAATTCCAACTAAAGTGTGGCCCAGAACTTGAACACACACACCCAAAACATTTCCGATACTATAAAAAACACACATACTATGATAAAACCCCTATATAAATGACATACTTACAT
The DNA here is from genome assembly GCA_963556195.1 of Sepiola atlantica. NCBI lineage: Eukaryota > Metazoa > Mollusca > Cephalopoda > Sepiida > Sepiolidae > Sepiola > Sepiola atlantica. The sequence goes on from OY744516.1 coordinate 193,501,331, forward strand.
TGGGGAAATTGCCTTCCCCATCAGTACTTTAATCTCAAACAATATCTACTCTTTCAAACGCAATAATAACAATGCTACTAGCACTTCTCTAGCCAATAAATGAAAACACCTTAACCGTAAAAACACTCTCTGCATTGGACAATATCAAATAGGTCTACACCCTACACTCAAGGATCAGCTTTCTGTACATCAGAAATATGTATGATAGCTACAGCAGCTAAAAGCAAAACTATTGTTTACTCTAAAAATAAACTTATCTCAAATTGCAGGCATAAGCGAAAATTTAAATACATAAATGTTATTACTCCATCTGACACCCCTCCTCCTAACCAACAACCACATCTTTAACATTAGACTAATTTTTTAATTCTATACTTTGTTAATTTTTTCATTCTTAAATTTTTCAACCTTACAAATAACCGCCCCAATAACATAACGTATCCTCCCTGTGCACTTAACAACTATATTAACCCATAACACTTTATCTACATTGAGAACTAATATTTTTCTTCTCCACTCAACTAATCCTTAACCGGTTTTACTTCGACGTTACAATTCCTATTCCCCTTTTTTCACTTATTAGCCAACACTCGTACCCACTCATCAATCGCTTGTTTATCTACATTGTATTCATGCAATCGACTCTGTATTCGCTTTACCGACACTATTTTTCTCATAGATTCCATTTCTCTCACCTTTATACTACGCTCCCTGGTTACTCCTATAATGGTCCATTTTCTCCCTTAAAATCTATTTATATTTTCAACAAACTAGTGCTTCACTTAGGTTACAAACTTCAACCCAATTCGACCCCATAATCCTTGTACTAGAAATAAAATGTTGCAAGCAGATTAACGCTGTTCCCAATCCTAACTTCAGTTATACATTAAAGTTTCTTATTTAGTCATGCATTTAATTTTTAACTAACTGGGAATTTTTAAAAGTTTTTATATATCAAACTCTGAAGCACTAGTTTTTTTTTGTCGGAATCATTACATATTAAACACGTACATTACAGATTCCCATTCATTTGCCCCGTATTTTTCTAATTGGAACCATTTAAAACTTTCTTGATTATATATAAGTTCGTTTAAAAATCCGTTTTAATAATGGGAGCCCCCTTTCAGAAATATTTACTAACGGACCTGCATTCACTTTTATTTTCAGCTTATGATAGCCCCACACCAACTCGCACCGGTTTTATTGCTTACTTGCAATAAGCAGTAACCAAACAATCCCCTCTTCTTCTCTTCTCCCAGCATGATCCATAGTTGATGGAACTAATCCTATCACCTACCTTCTTCATACGTTATCTATATCCCTTCCCCCACTTCCCCACTTGGGCTTGTTTCCTACGAAAGATGTCGCTTTTCTTAGACTTGATTGAAGTTACTGCTCAAATGCCTGCGTTTAATATACACAGTTCAATTTCAACTTCTGAAGAACTACTCTCATTTACGGTCCACGGAAGTATTTTAAAATGGCGCAAATTCTAAAAATTACTTCCCAATAACCGCGTTCCACCTACGATTGAACTAAACATATTTCTATTGAATTTACTTCATTTTGAATTTTTTCAACTCTGCCTACACGAACCCCCTTTTTTCCATCTTTAAATCTCCTTTCACTGGGCACCTTATTAACGGACATTTACCAAGTGGACATACTCCATATTTTTTTACACGCCCACTCTCACTCTCCATTTCTTATTCACATTTTGAATTGTGGCTTTTCCACTGCCAACTTATGTAATTCCTCTGATGATATCATTTTAATCTTGAAAATCTTTGGCTTAAGGAAAGAATAATAAACATGTTTTTACCGAGTACACCTTGCATTGAATAATCGAAGTTGAAATAGATTTGTCATTTGTACATCGTACATGTGTATCCCTCTTGTTTATTTATTTTTATATATATATATATATATATATATATATATTTATATATATATATATATATATATATATATATATATATATATATATATGTTACTAAGGATGTAGAACACCCCGATGTATCTCTTCTTTACGGAAGATGATTGCTTTCAATTTGTGGTAAACCGGTATTTACTCTATCATATATAGATATATACAAAAATGTTAAATGTATCTTCAATAAAACCTATACGATTTGACTCGATACGTATTGAATTGCGCCTGATATCGATTTATTCATCTTAGCATAGCCAATATTCAAAACGAAGCCATTAAATTGATCGATGGTGTTATTTGCATTATACACCATTTCTAACTGTGTTTACTCAACACGCCTCACCATCTACGACACAGTGGCTACTTAGTGATGTTTTGTATTACTATAGGTCATATATTTAAAAAGTTAGTGTAATGTGTTAATACGTCTCACCGGTGTAATAGCTACGATTGACAGAGGTATAATATATGCCCAGCAGTTCTTACATATATGAAAGTTCTGTGGTATCTTAGCTAAATCGGATTGGTACAGTACAGCTGTTCTATTTAGATGTCAGTTGCTGACGAAGTGTTGGTAAATAAAGCATTAAGTATGACGTATGATAAAGTCAGAAGCAACTGTTAGCTGTGTAACAGTTCAGATAGATAACATATATGCTGTCTCTATGTTTGTCGGCTCCTTCTCCAGGAACATCGTATCTCTCAGCTATGAGTCCAGAGAAAAAAATATAATTAGGTGTGATTTATTAGTTAACATCTACTTGAACATTTCCTTTATTCACATATATTTGAACAATCCCATTATTTCCAAATAAAACATTCGCGACGTCAGGCCTCTATACCAACGCATGAAAGAACATCTTAACACCTATATTTCCTCCTTCTAGAAACACTTAATATCATGTGGTAACACATATCGCTCTATTAGTGTCCGCATTCTCAATTCTGTCCGCAATGTCGATCAGCTTCGAATTTCGGAATCTAGTCTAATCTCGAAATATCATTCAATTTGAATAACAGATATGAGTTTTCTTCCCCATTCATTCTCTGATTCTTTCATTCTCCCACTCCCACCTCCAACCTCCTTGCCTTTTATTTGCCCAGCACCATCCAGCCCACACCTCAATGCCTTTTATCCTGTGTTTAATGTTTACTTAATATTTACATAGTTACATATTAATATGTAAAACATTAGATTAATAAACATAAATTAAAACAAGAATTGAGTAATATACATTTCATATATATGTATGTAGGCCTTATATATATGTATATATATATATATATACATATATATATATATGTTTATATATATACATATATTTATATGTATATATGTATATATATATATGCATGTGTGTGTATATATGTGTATGTGTGTGTATGTGTATACATTTATAATCCTTTAATTAAAGTTTAAAATTTGATTTTAAAAAAGTAAATAGATAAATAAATAAATAATAATAACAAAAATAAATAAATAAAATAAATTTAAATATATTTATTCTAGGAATAGTATACCTTTAAAATAAATATGTATTGACAAATGTACACTTCATATGTATATATGTGTGTATATCTTTTAATTTCTTAAGTCCCCCCATCCCTTTCCAATAGTTTTTTCTTACTCTTATGTTAATTCCTTCCACAATTGATTTCAATTTTCAAGCTAAAATTATAACCATATTCTATTTTCTAAGTTACGTCCCCTTGACCGTCCGTATTTCCATAACGGCCCACATATTTAAATCTAAAAATAAATTTAAATTAGAATTAAATAAATAAGGAGAAAGTTCATAAATCAAATGAAATAAAAATAATAAAATTATAATAATTAGTATATAAATAAACAAATATTAATAAGATAATAAATTTAGCTGAATATTTATATAACTAAATTATGATAGTAATAATTAACATTTTCTGCGTACCTATAATTTATTCTCTTCTGTATGTTTGTCAACAGTTGATCCCATCAGTCCATCTCGGTTTTTTCGACCACTCGCCCTTTAATTTATAGTCTTTTGATGATGAAAGTGTTTCTTTCGAAAATTTAAGATTATCTTATTCCGGAACGTTTAATTGCCTGTCAGTAACAGTTTACTGTTCCGGTATTTATCTGTTTTACGTGAAATATTAATAAATTTATTTGAGATTCCATTATTGTTTTTTCGTCTCGTTTGTTTTTGTTCACCTTTTCCACCTTCCGGGACCTATATCACATTGCTACAGACTCGGATTACAAACCTACACTTATATTTACCAGCAATGCTTCAAGCAAACTGCACCCGCATTATATATATATATATATATATATATATATATATATATATATATATATATATATATATATATATATATATATATATATGTATATATATTATATTTATTTATATATTTATATTTACATTTATTGATATTTCAAATGTAAATCTTGTAACACAAAGTTGTATGATACCTCAATAGTGCGGTACTATGCCTGTAATAGAAAATAGTGTAATGTTATTCAAACCACATCATATGCATGGAACAAATTGTTACTTATCACTCCACAAAAAATATTCGCTGAACACTATTGTTTCGCTCTTACACCAAGATATATATGATGATGTTCCAATTTCATCAAATCATTTATTTCCTGGAGTGCTCGTAAAATGTGATTATATATATATATATATATATATATATATATATATATATATATATTCTACATGAAGTAGACATGATTTTTTCTGCCAAATCAATTATATAAAAATATGCATCAACCGCTTACTACCTTCGACTGTGTTTCCAAAACGTTTATACTTTGTTTATTAAACTTAAACAAAAAACATCATCATTAGTCCCTACTGTAATTTCCCGTAACTAATTAAACCAAAGAGAGGGAGGCAAGTATATATCTTATTAAGAAGTAAGTCCTTGCACCAACCCAAGTCAACACCGAGCATAGCCGCCCTATAATTTTACAAAGAACAAATCACGGAAACATCGGTTTCAGAATTCTCAAAACAGTCAATTATTGATCATTACACAACATTCATAATACAGCAGCCCGTTTTGATATTTTCATAACTTTGACTGAATTTATTAAATTTTACATTTGCTGTAAGTAATTAAATTGTTTCTTCAAACCTCGTTTATGCACGTAAAACAAAAATATTCTGTTTAAAACGCGAAGTAAAAAAAGACTTTTTCGGATTTTTCTAGCATCAAGCCGAAAGCACTTCACTCTCACAATCGTAATGATAAAAATACAGATAAAGAGGGGCGTTTGAATATGCCAGCAGGCAGCAACACTCCATCTTCTTACTCCTGTATCACCCTTAATCATTAAAAAGGTAAGCAAGATGAAACAAAATGATATTTAGTAATTAGGTAAGTGTGTATGACTACGTGTCTTCCGTACATAATTCTCTCATAAACTAATTGCCCGAGTATCATGATTTTTTTAACGCAACTGCTAGACATAAGGGGTCCAAATGTTAGATCTACTTAGTTATGTTTACTTTTATCAGACGAGGGCAAAGAAGAGAGGATACATCTCATGAACATTTAGATACCTCCGATATTTAGTGAAATGTTGACGTTTGCTATCAGATATCACTTCATAAATATACCCCAAATATTTAAAGATGTAAAAAGAGATTTCCTGGAGACTCCGTTTCGTTTTTTTTTCTATCATTAAATCTTTTGTCGCCGGATAATTCGTCCACGGACGTTTTTCTAACTGGGCAGACTCCATATTTTAATAAACTTTCTATGCACACCATTTTACTTTCCATTACTCTATAGTGTTTCTTTATTTTGTAAAATTCTGAATGTTGACTATTCCCCTGCAAACTTATCCATCTATGTAATTCCTCTGATGATCAGATTTTAATCTTTGAAAGTCCTGGCTTAAGGAAAGACAAATAAACATGTTTTTCTTTCATCGAGTACACCTTGCATTAAATAATCGGAAATGAAATAGATGTGTCATTCGCACATCTTTATTTTTCCTCCTAAATGTATCTTTATAATTGCTCTATCCCATACATGTAGCTAAAATCATTTAACTATAGGTGCAATTCTGCATAAGTATACTTGTAGTCTCATATATATATATATATATATATATATATATATATATATATTTATATATATATATATATATATAAACACATTGAGAGTGAGAAAGAAAACACACAGAAAACAATAGATAGTCACATTCTTCCGTGACTGTTTTTTTTATTAGTCTCAGATAATATAGAAGTAAATATGAGATTATTTCATTTTATGTTGCATAGATAATTTTAGATTCCCTCTCAACCTCTTTCTCATTGTCGTTTTTTATTACAAATGCGTACGTTAATCTATACAAGTACTTCCAAAATAATTAATTAATTCAAAACTTGTATTATCGTTTCACTCGTTTAACGGATTTGTAGTTCGTTTGATAAAGAGAAGCGGCTAAAACTGTGACAATATACTATTCCTTACATGAGAATTAACACGGCCTGATTACTAGACACAATGATAACGTCCGACAGGTCCCATCCCTCGGCATCTTCTCGTCGATCCTCGAACAAATTGGCATCGATAGACGAGATATCTAACAGTTCAATTGTCTGAGAGTGTTTCCCTTTACAAATGAAAAGTCGATGATATGTGATGAGACTTGTGTCGATACTTTTGCGCCTGCGGGTGTAAGAGTAACAACCATGGACATACAGCAGACTCAGTCGAACACCACAAGCAATCAAAATATACCGATGTTCTTGACAGATTTGTGTTCCAACCGATCGCCGTAAAAACAAGTGGAGCGATAGGCCCGGTCACCAGTGACTTTCTTGAGCAGCCTTGCTTTATTTATGACGCGCCACGCCGAGGACTATTGACAATTGACTTGGCTTTATAGGCGGCTTTTCATCGAAACTATTCATGTAAAACGCATTGAGTTTGTTTATTTTTTTTTAAAGACGACATTTTATTGATTAAATATTATTTGTTATTATTTATTCAATAAATATATATAATTTATTTACCGTTAAAAATTTAGGCAGTTAGTGAATGTGTAATTTGGGTGTCTATTTAGTTTCGTTTTTTTCTGTGCTGATCTGTAGAACTCGTTTTCTGAATGATCTTTTATTAACTATATGTTCTAGTTGGTCTAGTGTAGTGCCGTGTAACTGCTGAATTCATCAATTGTTCCGTGATCGTTTTTTATGGTTGGGAAGTCATAGACAGAACTGAGAGTCTGTTTTACCAATATACCTATTTATGGAAATTGAAATTGATGTTTGTTACAAATATAGTTGCATATGTTATAAACAGATTGTTATTTTCTGTGAGTTAATCTGACAAGTGTCGGTAGATTTAATAATTGTTTTCTTGTGCATGAAATAGCTTATTTCCGTATGGACTTTAAGGTTTGAAAACTTTTTCGTGGGTTGGTTCACACGCACCTCTTATTTTGCACGCTTTTCATATGTATTTCGTACGATTTAACCTCGCGATCACGGTTTGCTTGTTTTTTCCATATCTTACTATTATAATATTAAATATCAGTTCATAAACTTGTCTCCCTGAGACTGTTTCATACATTTTTATTTCAACAAATATACACTTGAATTATTGGTAACAAGTTGTGTTTAAATAAACTCTTGTTTTATTTGTTACAAGCGAGAGCATCCGGTTTTGCCCTGGGGAGGTAAGTAATTTTAATTTGTCAATAACAAATACTTTGTTTTTACTTTTTAAAAACTGATAGTAAAAAAAAACTAATCGAGGTAAAACTTACTAATAAAAACAAAAATATACGCGAGTTAAATATCACTTAATGAACAAATATGTGAGTATTTTTTTTACAAAAACAAAATGCACGATATCAATTTCACGTAAACACTGCCTTAAACCTCTCTATCTCTCTCTTTAATGTGTAAATAAAATATATTCATGCCCGTAGATTAATTCTTATTTTAGCATCAAATATATTAAGAAAACGTGAATCTTTTTGTTATCAGTTATTAAATTGAACTTTTCCCTTCTTTGCGTATGACATTTTTTTGTGGCACGCATCTATTGTGTCCATTGTGTTATGATCAGGTATAATGAAGATTAAGATAAAGTCCCCATTTTTACTGATACAAAAATTACGTACGTGCTTATTGAAACTAGCTTGGAACATGCGCATTCACTTTTTATATAGTTTAGTAGCCTTGATTTGCAATTAACTCACAAAATAACCTAGTCTTATATTACGACCCTGTCTATTACATTCTCCCTGCTCCCTTTGCATATTATTTCACAACCGTCTCTGTGTATGTTGCTACCCGTTAGGAGGCATACTTTGCGCACTGTTGCGTCATGGTTTGTTAAATTCTCAGACAGTAAGAGAGTGGGTACAAGCACGTAATATAAGATATATTTCAACTTCGATTTAAGTTGCTGGAAAGAATTTCATATGACGTAGGTGTAATGTTATGCGGGTGTCTTAAATTCTTCGAAGAGATGATTATTCAAAACTAAATACAAGTAAAAATAACAGGCCACGCGTGCCTGGTCCCCCTCTGTATGTGACTCAATTTGGCGAGTGTAAAATGCAATAAATTTGGGCAATTTGGGGCATTTTGCAGCCCCTTTGCCCCCCTGGGGGCGCGAATAAGAATTTTTCTGAGGTCAATGATGCTCATTTTCTATCCAGAACAATTGCCTCTACATTTTGGCCAGTTTCAGGAAAATTGAATGGATGGATCAAACGTTATGGGAGATATGAGGACATTTTTGCAATGTGGGGGGCTTTTGACCTCCTGTGGGCGCGAACCAGTTTTTTTTCCAAATTGAGCGATATTTATTTTCTATTAGGAACAATTGCCTTCACATTTTGGCCAAGTTTCAGAGAAATTGAATGGATGGATGAAAAGTTATGGGGCAAAATATGTCATTTTTCGCCATTTCGGGGCTTTTTGACTCCCTGGGGGGCTAACCAGATATATCTTTCAAAAATCGGAGAATGCTACTTTCTAACCTGACCAAAGTTACAACTTCATGCAACATTTCAGAGAAATTCAATGGATGGTTGCGGAGAACAATCCGGACGGACGGACGGACGGACGGGCATGCCTCAAAACATAAGTACCCCGATTTTATACATCGGGGGACCAATGAAGCAAATATTTTACGGAATGACCCTGACGCAAAACGTCCCCATTCTCATCAGTGTGTCAGCTATCTAGACATTGTTTTCGAACGTGACTTTCAAAAAAGATGGGCCGTAAAATATAGGGGGCAGCGTAGATATACAACGCTGCTATTTCGGAAGAATTCACTTAAGAAGAATCATGCCCCATATTGTTGTAGACTATTCTACTGATAATTGAGCAGAGAGAAGCCTATATTTATTGGTTTGGCTAACTTCAGCAGGTCAATTTGTCCAAACTATATTGTAGATTATCAAAAGGAAAATATATATTTGTAATGTTTAGATTTGTACACGATAAGAAACGATTGAAAACGTAACTTGATCCTTACCCCAACAATATGGCGGAAATTGCATGAATTACTTTGAAGTCAATCTTTTGGTTTTCGCAGACATGACAAACATGTAATATGAAGTGATAATTGATTCTATGGAAACTGCCGTCAACTACGCTTTATAATTCCAATTAAACTTTATATTAAACTAGCAGAAGCTACTCGGCGTTGCTCAGGTGTATAATCTTTTAGAGAGGAAAAATGCTGAAATGCATTTATTCTAAGTAATGTAAGTAATTCAAACATGAATTTAGGAAAAGAATTGTTACGCCACGTGATTGCATCTTTTTCCTTATTTCTTGCTTTTCGATTTTTACTCGTTCAAAAGTTATATTCACGTCGTTTCTATTCTGATTTACTAAGGTATCACCGATATATTTACCAATATATATATCCTTGTTTTCATTCGTCTTTCCTAGGAGACAATGTATTTCTGCGCCTCAAATTAGTTGGTTACCGAGTTCGGGTTCGGGTTCGTTTGAAGTTGCCACATATATAGTTTCCGTATGGTGTTGAGCCCTCCGCTGTGTGTGTTCGCGTCTCTCCATTTTCTGCTGCTCTTTTCTCCCATCACTTGTCTTGGAACATAATACCTTCACCGCAGTTCTCTAGTGGTCGCTATATCGGTTGCGATCTTTAGCCACTAACTCTTATTCTGCAGGGGCGATGCCACTTAGACTCATGTCTCGTTTCAGACGGCTTAATAATGTAAGACAAGTCTTCCTGCTGGTCTAGCTCTGGTTGCGGACTCGCCGTAGAGAATATACCTTAGGATCATTTTGTCGTCGATTCGGCAGCCATTACAAAGCTACCAGACTGCATGTATATATATATATATATATATATATATATATATATATATATGGCTATTTTAATAAATATTTGTGTTAACCTACAGACACTAATGTGTTTTCTTACGCAGTCATCAGTGTAGAAGATTATAATTACCGCTAATCCGAGGATTAGAACCCGGTCACAAAGTCACCTCGGATCATGCAGCCCGGTATTCTTTTCCTCGGCTACAAAGAACTATCACTAGAAAGGAAATATAATTAAGATCTATATTACGTTTAGGCTGCTGAGGAGTACAGATAGATAGTCAAATAGTCGGCAACTCCAGACGAAGGAACATTAAATTACGCTATGGTTTACAACTTACTATAATTCTTTTTAAAAGGCCCAACTCCTATTTGAAAGGTACTAATGAAAATATTTTAATAAATGAATATTTTGTACCTATAGCAACTTGTGGTTTAACTTACGCAGTCAGCAGTGTAGGAGATGATAATTACTGCTGGTGGAAGGATTCGAAACCGGTCACAAAGTCACCCCTGACTCTATGTCCGGCGCACACAAGTGTGTAAATGCACTATGTATATAGCCGAACCGAATAAACCATCTAGAGTTTCCCCCCTTTTTTTCTGCACCATCACACAATACCGGTGCCAACGCCTTACATTTTGCTAAATCAATTCCTGTCATTTATTCTTAATCAATCCCAAAGCTCTTTTCTTAAAAAAAGAATGTTTTAATTCTTTGCAAGAATAGCTTTATTTTTTTATTTCCTATTGAACCCCTAGGGACATTTTCCCATTCATTCAACCAACCGTTCGTGCTTTGGAACAAATCAAAGAAACTTAAAACCGAGTTTTTCGTCAACTTTCTAACTAGTTTGCGAAACAAAAGCTGGTGACGTGATTTAAAACAACACTTAGATGCTGCACGAACTGCGAGTTTTTAATTACTTTCGGGTGTTAGATTTCCCGCGTTACGTTGTTTTTTATTTACATTTTTTTTCGATTGTTCTATATGCGCCTTCTTATACCTAAGAGAGGCGCTGTCGGCTCGTTTGTTTCTGCCACACTGTAAACTTGGATTTGCATCGATAACCGCACATATTGAATGGGCGTATCTACAGAATACCCTTCCTTGTTTGTCGACACGTTTTTTGAGTGTTTGCAGGGAATTCAATTGCTCTTGTGCAGGTGAAAAGCAAGAAAAATGAACTCCAGAAACTAATCATTGCAACAATAATTTGCGGAATGTGTCATGTTATTTTTATATTGCATAATTTAGTGTTATTCAGTGGGCATTTTGAATATTTCCGACCGAACGTTGTCGATTCATTGCAATTAGAATTATTTAAATTGTTCATTTATTTTGTGTAATAATCCAATGTAATTAGTAACTAGTGGCAATACTCTTTTACACCGAGTTACAATTAATAAACATAATATGAATAAACAATGAATAATTATGACTTATAAAAAACAGCAGAGCTACGTGGCGTTGCCCGGGGAAGTAATTGACCTTTATAAAGAAAAATTGATTATCTAGTTATATCAGGTACGAGGTAAATCTTACTGTAAAAACCAGAACACCTAAGCAAGGCAAAAGCTTCCGAAACAAAAAAATATATACGTAAGTAAAATTGCACTTAAAAGAACATATACTGTACGAATGTTTTACAAACACTATAAAATGAATAGAAATTATTTGGATGAGTTTGTTTCATGAATGAACTAATCCGAACTCTAGCCGGAATCTGTCAATAAAGCATTTGTGTACCCGTAGCTTTATTCCTATTTAATAAAAAAAACATTAGGAAAAAAGGAATATTTATTTTTAGTGCAGAAAACGATTTGATTTATTATTTATTACACGTTATTAATAGTACGCCTCATCTTTTTACTACATAAAAATACATTTTCACACACGATTATGTCCTGTCTTTATTACTATGCATATTCGTGGTAGAAAATTAAATTAAAATATGTGATCATTGCAGTAAGCCGGATGCGCGCACGTTTACTTTGATTATATAGAATATAAATAGGTTATTATTATATATGACAACATATATTTTTTCTAATTTTTACTCTGAAAAGAGCGAAACACTCAGTATGTGGATGACTTTATATCAAGCTTCCTTACTGAGTATAGCTTATTTGTGAGGAATCGCAAACTGCCATTAGATTAAAGGCATAGCTCATTGGGTAAAAGTAAATCGAGCTCTGCTACTTGACAATGTTTACATTGAGATATCTCTTATACTCAGCTAGTATCGTATGATAGCGTAGGGGTAGGGGCGCTGACTGTCAGCTCGATAGTCAGCTCCCGGCTTGAGGCAGTAACTGGCCTCGCCACACTGAAAAGCTGAGCTGCGATAGAGCGATACAGTATGTATGTTGATGACTATATATATATATATATATATATATATATATATATATATATATATATATATATATATATATGGGTGTGTGTGTGTCTCTGTGTGTGTGTGTAAATAAAGATATGTACCGACAAAACACTAGCCGATTCAATTGTTTATATAGACAAGACATATAAAAAAGCCTGAGATTCATTAACTAGCGAATCTCCGAATTTGAAGAACAAAAACGAACTTCCTTGTTAAAAAATAAACGCCAATTCATACACTCTCATCTACAAAACAATAATTTATATTATAGAGACAGTAAACTAAACCATGCACAGTCTATGAAAAACGCACTTATGTAAACTATATCTAAGAGAATGTCAAAACTATCCTCAAATCAGTGGATATTCAATAATTACAAAAATATGATAATGACGCATTTGTCAGTTTACGGTATAATAAGGAAATTAATTTTGTTTAGAGTTCACGGGAGATACGCGTAGATACAGAATGTGTAAAAAATGAACATAACTAGTTATATCATATTATATTCCCATGAGAAACACTAAATCAAAAATAAACGTAAGTAAAACCGACAAGTCATCTACTCGTAATGTGAAAGCAAATTATGCACCTAATAATACATTATAGTAGTTTATAAAAGCAAAATAGGCAACGTAAGTTCATATGGTTTAATACAAATTGCAGTAATTGTATCCTAAAGAATATTCTTCTAGACCTCGACAAAATTATAGAAAACTATAGTAGAGATGCGAGATGTGTTAAGATTATTAATATTACCACTGTAAAAGTATCATTTCTAACATCTATCAAATTAGCTGCAATTACCATAGCTTCGAATATTACAAAAATCAATCGGAAGATAAATATCCCCCGCAAATTAAGACACCAATGTGACTATAAACATGTTAATGAATGCCTATTGAGAGCAGAATGACTAACCTAAAACATACTTTATTAATGTAATGTATCACATAAATAAAATACTAGCGCATACATAGAATTCGCCAGATATAATTTCCAATCAACTGATACAAATCACGTATCTTCTATTTCACACGATTAGATACATACATTAGAAAACTACAAAATAATAACGTACCATACCAATTAAGATGTCCACTATAAAAAATAAACATGAATCCACCTTTGATTACTTACAAAAATGATACCTATGTATCGTTGAATTGTACCATATAATAACGTCTAATAATAATTTATTAAACATAAAACACGAAATTCTGCAAAATAGTATGCCTCGTTTAAAATTCGTCTTTTCAGATTCAGGCCTAATCCAAACCATAAAAATAATACCTTAAAATTTAACTCGCGATATTTGAATGAAGGACACTCATCTTTTTGAAATTAGGTTGTGATTTTTACGACATTCAAGGCATTTATTAAATGGAAATTTTAATATGAATTTTTAAAATTAAATTAACAATTCATACATTATATATATATATATATATATATATATATATGAGAAAGGAAGGATCAGAGGAATCCGACGTAATGGGAAATGAAAAAAGAAACAATTAAGAGATAGCTTTTATATATTAATAAACGTTTCGTCTTTATTGTAAGACATCCTTAGGATAATAATTTGAAGACGAATGGCATTCAAGTACATCAAAGTTTGGGGTGGCATAGTATAGAGATGTAGTAGGGTCACTATGAATGCAGGTCTGAGAAGGCAATGGTCGCTAAAGAATGAAATGAATATAAAAAGCTTTGAGTAGATACGATGTATGCAGCTATGACATAGAAAGGGATGAGAATATAATTGAAACTGCCTTAAAGAGAGATAGGTCAAAAGTGGCTGAAATGTTTGTCGTGGTAAAGTGTGACTAGGATTTTGAGAGGCTGGAGAAAAAGGAGGGACGCGGAACCATGTAGGTGGTATCATAGTTGTAAAAAAGGTTTAAAGAAATGAGACGACTTTGAAAATATGGGGTAGAATATTATTGAAATGGTAAAAAACGTGAGAGAGGTTTTAATGGTGAGGTGGGATTTTTGTTATTGTGAAGTGTGATTTTTTCAAGCCGAAGGGAGGGGGTACTGACCAGGTGGCTATGTCAGGGATGTTTAAGAATATGTGTGTTTGAAATAATGTGTAGAAGGGTGCTGAAGACGAAGGAGCGGGGGTGGGAAAGAGAGGTAAGCGAAATGATTTTAATTTTAGGGGATAAATGAGTAAAAAAAGGGTTGTACATATCTACATATTTGTAAGGATATGTAAATTGTGTTAATTTGCACAGCTGTAATTTGAGGTTAAATAGTTTTGATTCGTAGTAAGTGATTCATGAGTAAATGAATGAATAAATATGTGAAAACAGGAGGCAGCCCATAAGTGTGTATACGGGGGGTTGTGTATATGTGAAAGTGTGAATGATAAAAAGAAAAGTTAGCCATGATCTACGTTTAATATATGTTCGGGCAGGATCATTTTGCTTAGTATGAGTGAGAGGTTGAAGAAACCATATCTAATACTCATTATACCCCGTTTCCATAACTTCACTCATTACTTACCTCCTATACTAAATCATCACACACCCGAATAATCAAATAGGCCCCTCCCCATATGAACTTCCATCCCAACACACATTCAGCCACAAACGAAAAACCATAACCAACCTATTCCACTAACCCACCAAAATAAGTCACCTCATCACCTGGCATCGTTAATTAATTAATCCAAACACATATAAAAGGTATACAAATTACATACAAATATTAAAATAAATAAATAAATAAATAATAACAGTGATAATAAATAAATAGATGAATAAATAAATTAAATTAAATATCATGAAAAAATGTATTAGTATAAAAACACAACCTATTTAAAGAAATACGATGACAAGATAAAATTAAGAATATATATATATAAACAAATAAAAAAACAATACATACATACATGTTACACATGTATATGGTTGTTTACGTATGTATACATAGATATTATATATGTGTATATGCATATATGTATATATTTGTATTATATATATATATATATATATAACTATTAATCTATAACATAATTCTACAGTCCGAATCCATAAATTAATTTACTTAACAAAGTTACTTCCCTTTATCCTATAGTAAATGCATATCGCATTAATTCGATAATCTAATTTGACGAAACTCACAATTAATTCTACTTCTTGAATATATGATAATCAATCAATTTAATATAATCTAAGCTAGTCAAAGTGAGAGAGTAATTACTTCACTATATTTAAAATTCTGTAAATACGAAAGAGAAGAAAAATACGAAGATAAAACACACTGCAAATATAAACAAATATTCAAAATATAAACTTTATAAAAAAATAAATAAATACATAAAATATATATATATATATATATATATATATATATATGTGTGTGTCTGTATTATCATAACTGTTATTATTGTTATTATTATTATTACTATTAAAACCAACGGTTTATCGATCATCATAACATAACTTAAAAAAAAATCTTCAATTTACATTTCTGCGAGCCTGGTTTTTACTGCTGTTCTGCTTTGGCAGCCATATCATTTTGTCAGATTCTCTGCATAGTCGGAGATTTCTTCTGGTATTGATTATTTTTGACAAAGGGAAGTTTCTTTTCCCGAAATATTAAATAATGATTTTTTAATCATCCGGACGTCACACAAACAGTAAACAACACTCTTGCTGTTATGTACGATTTAAGGAAAAATAAATAGTAAGTCATATTTCGTATTCGATTCATTGTTTTTGTTCCTTGCAACTTGCATCTTACCCGGAAGATGCATTGCTCACAGGTTTTAAAAACTTACTACTATACCCAGCAATGCTTCAAGCCAACTACCATTATCTACTAATATATATATATATATATATATATATATATATATATATATATATATATATATATATATATATATCATTCATTCGCGTTCGCCGCCGTGGTTCTGACTAAGGATGTGTGCGGCAATATATAACGTCCAGTTTCAACGTAGGAGTTCGACGACGACAAGATCGACGAAGTAATCATCGTCGCCATCCACGCCTGGAGGAACTTCCATCGACATATTTTTTGTTATGTCTACTACGACGATCGGCTGAAGAGTGTTCACGGTCTGGCAAGACTGTGCTTCCGAGTAGGGTTCACACATTGTCAGGATATCATACACATGTGTGTGCGGTTGACCACGATCCCACGGTGCTGACAGAGAGGCGCTTGGGGTTAACACCCATAGCTTCAACGTAAGACCTCAAACGACATAGGTGTTCTCCGGACATAGGCACGCTCTATGGGATATGTCTATCGGAAGTACAGGATCAAATACACTCTTTTATATTGCTTAATTCAGGGTCGAATTGCTTGATCTGGCAGTGAGAGTATATATATATATATATATATATATATATATATATATATATATTAAAATTATTACTAGTTTATTAAGTAGAACACCTATTTTTTGTTTTATAATTATTTTTTTAAAGTTTAATATTTGCAGCTGTCCTCAGCTCTGTGTCAAAGAATGTTAAAAAATGAATAAATTGAAACGGTTGAGCAACTGCAATTTTCAACTTTGTGCCGCGTTTATTTAAGGTATTAAAGGGTAAGATATCCCCACCAAATCTATCTATCGGTTTGCAAAATAACCGTTGTTATTTTTTTTTAAATACACGTGTGTGCGTTTATTTCGTCATGCATTTCAATTAACAGTAATTGATTCCAATATATATATGTAGCTTGTTGGCTGGGTGGAAGAAATAATGCACAAGCTAATTTTCTAAGACTTTTTCTAGGACTTTCTTTTATTTATCGTTGTTCTTCCTTGTTTTTAAATTTTTACTTTTATTTTAATTATTTTTGTTCCTCTTCTCTTCTTAAGTGACCTCAACTATTGCAACGCCACATTGTGTATTGTCGGCGGTTGTAACCCGTATTCCAGACATTAAATGTCCCTGATGATCTGCCAAGCAAGTACCTGCTTGGTAGTGAAACACGTGTAGGAAAAAACATTTAATTTTAATAAATAATATTTGTGAGAAAAAATATATGTAATGGTGATCATTGGTGTCATTAAAGGAATGCTTTGGTGACTCTTCATAAACTCACACACACACACACACATATATATATATATATATATATATATATATATATATATATATATATATATATATATAAAAAGTGGTGAACTAAAAGCGAACTTTTAGGAAAAGTAAAACCTATTGTGAAAAGTATACAGCACAATATCCAGGATAGAGCCGATATATATGTAGAAGGATGAAAATGAATTAGAAAAGCAAAAGTCAAATCGTATTTCTATCTAGTTGCTCGGAGCAAGGTGTATTCCGCAAAAAGGCAATTTATTCAAGTTAAATCTTTCTTTAAGCCAGGCTTTTAAAAAATAAAAATCTTATCATCAGAGCAAGTCGTTGGGATAGATAAATTGGCAAAGGCCAAGATTTAAAATTTGAAAAAGTAAAATAAAAAGTGTAGGGAAAAAACACAAGGCAAAACTCTGCCCGAATGCAAGCAAATGTCCGATTGCAAAAAAGTCCGGTATCAAAAAGTCCAGCGGAGAAAGTGAAATCTAGATAGGTAGGTCGTTAAAAGGCACGAGAAGTGACAAGAGAGGATTCAAAGTAAAATTTAAAAAAAACACATCTTTAGGTGCGGCGAAGATAGATAGAATCCAGAGGGTAAAAGGTCCAATAAAAAGTACGTTCGTGGATGCAACAAGGCTCAATAAAACGTGAGGTTGAAAGTATTCGCCATTTAAAAAGACTTCCTGGGCTAAAAATCATGGAATACGTTTAAATTGGCTACAAGACAGCGAATTAATATTTAAAAGCTTGCCCGTTGAAAAACAAGACTAGTCTGAAGAATGGCAAACACTCATATGCGACGAGTAGGCAGGAAAGGAAGGTGTAGGGGGTGTCAAAGAGGAGAAGGGTGCGGGTGCGATGTATAAGTGCGATTTAAAACTAAGAGTGTGAATATAGGGGGTAGGTCACTTAAAGTTGAAAGTGGACGTTAGCGCGAATTAGGGTTCAACTAGAAATGGGATAGCAGGATGTGGGGGCAAGTCAATGAGTGCGAAAAGGGAGAATTAAAATACCAGAATATGTCGGGGGGGGGATATGAACAGGGGTATGGGGTTAGGTGTTTAATGTGATTACCTTACTTATAAACAATGAGGCAAAATATATTTTAAGGGTAGAAATAAAAAAATTTAATAGCAAAAATAAAAATTAAAAATAAAAATAGAAATAAAAATAATTAAATGAAAAAAATAAAAAAATAATAATAACATTAGGCTAAGGCTCGCAAGGAAAATTATGGATTGACCGAAAAAGAAATATATAAATGAGGGAATAGTCGATAAAATTGGAATCCGGAATAAGGAATAAGGAATTAAATAAATCTTACAAAAGCACATCCTACGATACCTTGGCTAGTATAAACAATGAGGCAAAATCCATACTAACATCTTTGAATGTCCTTAACTACACATAAATATGTACCCCTGTAATACCAAGATTTATCTTGAAGGACGATAAAAATAATTTCCAGGGAAACCTCTCCATCAGACTAATCTTCCCTTCTAAATCCGACTTAGGCATCATAAGTAAGATGATCTTGGATATAGTTATCCCCACCTTTAAAGAAAAAAAACCCGTTACACTCTTTGGCAATCCTCAGATGAGGTTACTACTTGGTTCATTAACCTCGTTTATGAGTTTAAACCTAACTTTAACTTCATAACATTCGATATTAATAATTACTACGAGTCCATTTCCCCTGTTTTACTTAACAAAGCATTAATCTTCGCTAAAAGTAACTCTGACATTACAGACATTGAGATTAAACTAATAATATTAGCCAGAAGATACCTTCTAGAATTTGATAATAAGCTTTGGACTAGGAAGGACACCCCCAATGACTCTGCTCAGGTCACTGACCTGGTAGGTTTGTGATTGATGAGAGAATTGGGGTTTAATTTTGGGCACTTACAGGGTGGGCTGTATAGGGACGACACCTTGTTTGTGTCTGGGGAGAGATCGAGACAATATAACAACACTATCAAAAACGTGCATAACTTCTTCAAAAACTTTGGTTTGACCATTACAGTGGAACCTGAGAAAAGAATATCCAACTTTCTGGATTTTACATTAGATCTTAACTCGGGAACCTTCAGCCCATACCAATAACCTAACTTAACCCTCTCCTACGTACATAGCCTATCTAACCACCCTAAATCCATCATAAACTCAATAGTCCCTTCAGTATCTAACAGAATCTCTTAGCTATCTGCGAATAAATCTATCTTCGATCAAAATTCTAGCTTCTACAATAATGCTTTGCCAAACTCAGGCTATAATCACAAAATTAAATATAACTGTAACCCCCTACTCAAGTTAACAGACCCTCAGGCATTATTACGCACAACATGACGATACACAGAAGTAAAAGGTTTAACGCATCTGCACCCAAGAAAATCAAAACACACGCAAATAACCCTATAGGAATTAACAATATTGATAATAGGCAGACCCACAGACAAAGAAAAAAACTTAGAAGAAAGAACAACATTTGGTTCAATCCGCCTTTCAGCGGTAATGTCAAAACCAATATACCTAAGGAATTTTCCAAATTTTAGACAGATCTTTTAAGCACCCCCACATATATAGCACTATTCTTAACAACAATTATATTAAAATATCTTATTCTACAATGCCCAATATTGAACAAACTATCATAACCTCTAACAATAGGAAAATCAAACATATCCAACAACAACCACCCACCACACCCCTCAGCACTTGTAACTGCCGTAAACCCAGAGAGTGTCCCTTAAACAACGATTGTGTACAGAAGGACGTAATATACGCTTGTACTGTGAAACAATTCCCCCGTTCCACCAATATTGTGAGCAATCACAGTTCTCACACTCCACCCTGATTCCACATATCTCCATAACCCCAATCCGTTGGTCCTCAAGACCCCCACATATACAGTCATACTTCTAACCAAGCACCCCCAATAATAGATAGTGTCCTTGGGCTAACTGACATTTCCCCCATATCCACTCCGCCCTATAACTTCAACAAATCACCCTCGCATAACCTGAATCTCCAAACCCAAATCTCATCTAATACCACTAGCAATTTTAATGCAGCTATAGCACTACCCTTCAAGATACACACATACATTGGGGCGTCCGCTGTCCCCATTAAGACCCGGATCTCTAACCAGATCTACTGCTTTAAAAATAGCAACGATAATAGCACTGGTACTTCACTCTGCAATTTAATTAGAAACCTCAATTTTAAAAAATACCCCCTTTTCACTTCACTGGTCAATACTTAAAAAGTCCAAATCATATACCCCGGGTGCACACCACTGCCAACTTTGTACATTGGAAACCTTTATGATAACTACTGCAACTAAATCTAAAAATATTATTAATTCTATGAATGAGCTTATCTCCAGTTGCAGACATAAACGTAAATGTAAGTATAGCAACCATAGTAATCCCCATACACCTCTCCCCATTTGATTAACTACCCTCCCTACATCTCGGATTTACCCTCCCTACATCTAGGATTTTTCCCCGATAGTTCTAATTCCTTTTGTTTCATAACTCTGCATATATCTCCCTCATTCCTTTAGCTTGTCTCTTAACTTACAAAAGTACCCATTAATTCCGTTAGCTTTGCAATCCCCTTAGCTTTAGTACCTTTATCCCACTACCCCCTTAAATCATTGTACTTAACCTCCTTAATCGTATAACCTTTATATGAGTGCTATTACTTTTTTCCTTTAACTTCTTTTAATACACTCGTCCGCTTCCTATCAACACATCCAACTTTCTAATCTTCCCTTTCAACCTGATAACTAACCCACCATATTTGCATTAGACCATTGCCCTCTTATTTACTTGATGATTCGCCTTATCTACTTTTAATCCCCTTCGCACACTTCGATATCGAACTGCTCACCGTTTTCTCTGTGCATTATAATTACTGTTTTTCTCCATGTTAAACTTCTAAATAATTCTTCTCACTCTTTTGATAACCTCGATTTTTCCCCCCTCATTAACTTTGCCCCTCGCTCACTTCTCTCGGACCCTGCTCAATCCCGACCCCCGCCCTCATTCTACATTTTTTAATCCCCATAATATTTACTCTTTACTGCCATCTCTATTCTCACTCTGGTTTAAATTATTGTCACTATTTTAACCAGAGTATGTCTCAAATTCTCTCTGCAATCATTGACCTATTTAATAATTTTCTTTATTAACTTCCATATATTTTATTCTAAATTTTTTTTTGATTCAAAGTTTAATTTCCTTACATCTAAAAAGCACTAGCGTCCCGTAACAACATATTTTATTTAAACCCAAATCTTTAACCACTTTGGGGGTTTCCATTCCGAGTATTTACTCGAGGTCAAATTACCTTTTCCTTATTCTAATACGCACTCCCGAATTCCGATTTTATCGACTATTCCCTCATTTATATATTTCATTTTCGGTCAATCCATAATTTTCCTTGCGAGTCTTAGCCTAATTTTATTATTATTTTTTTATTTTTTTCATTTAATTATTTTTATTTCTATTTTTATTTTTTATTTTTATTTTTACTATTTATTTTTTTAATTTCTACCCTTCAAATATATTCTGCCGCATTGTTTATAAGTAAGGTCATCTGATTAAACACCTAACCCCATACCCCTGTTCATATCCCCCCGACACATTCTGGTATTTTAATTCTCCCTCCTCGCACTCATTGACTTGCCCCCACATCCTTCTATCCCATTTCTAGTTTAACCCTAATTCGCGCTAACGTCCACTTTCAACTTTAAGCTACCTAACCCAACATTCACACTCTTAGTTTTAAATCGCACTTATTCATCGCACCCGCACTCTTCTCCTCTTTCACACCCCTACACCTTCCTTTCCTGCCTACTGGTCGCATATGAGTGTTTGCCATTCTTCAGACTAGTCTTGTATTTCAACGGGCAAGCCTTTAATTATTAATTCGCTGTCTTTTTGCCATTTTAAACGTATTCCATGATTTTTAGCCCAGGAAGTCTTTTTAAATGGCGAATACTTTCCACCTCACGTTTTACTGAGCCTTGTTGCATCCACGAACGTACCTTTTATTAGAACTTTTACCCTCTGGATTCTATCTATCTTCGCCGCACCTAAAGATGTGTTTTTTGGAATTTAACTTTGAATACTCTCTTGTCACTTCTCGTGCCTTTTAACGACCTACCTATTTAGATTTCACTTTCTCCGCTGGACTTTTTGACACCGGACTTTTTTGCAATCGGACATTTGCTTGCATTCGGGCAGAGTTTTGCTTTGTGTTTTTTCCTACAATTTTTATTTGACTTTTTCAAATTTTAAATCTTGGCCTTTGCCAACTTATCTATCCCAACGACTTCCTCTGATTTTTTAAAAGCCTGGCTTAAGGAAAAATTTAACTTGAAAAAATTGCCTTTTTGCGGTATATACCTTGCTCTGAGCAACTGAATAGAAATACGATTTTACTTTTGCTTTTCTAATTCATTTTCATCCTTCTACATATATATAATTTTAATAGTACTAAGCATTTGTATCAGATGGAGTACACAGAAAAGAATAAGGCATACTGTGAATAAACAGAAACTAATAACATAACATACTTCCAGGACATGTGTCTCGGTGTTGCTCAGGGAAATATAAAAACATATGTTTACTATAAAAATAAATATTCGATTATCACTTGTAAAAAAATCATAAAAGTACTCACTGAAATGTTAAGTAATTAAACTTGAGATATGTGTAACACTTTATTTTATTTACATACACAATGGTGATATTCAATATAACGTATTCGGGGGTGTAACTTTTTCTTACATCATTTAACATCCTATTTAAATCTCGTAAATTACTGACAGTTGATTCGTGTTCTGCTTTTTTGTGTTAAATTAAAATTGATATTGATAACACAAATATATTTTGGGTTAGATCGTTCATATAGTAGTTATATTAGAATATAACCAATGGCATCCCAACTCCTCACTATTTTGATAGCCTTCCCAGTTATTTGTTTAATTTAAATTTTATTTTGATATTTTTTTGCAGATAAATTATTGAAATATACAAACTGTCCTGATACTACATTCTATATTTTCTGTAATTTGAACAGGAAATCCTTACTCAACATTACGTTGCATTGCAATTTTTTTATATTTAATAAATTAGTACACAAAAATTGTTTAAAATCGAAGTAACAAAAAAAAATGTTTGTCTCTGGAATCAATGTAAGAACGTGAGATTGTTTACTTGAAAGCAGCAACAAGATACCCAGTTCTGGCGAACGTTGTAATATCTCTTCTGAGAGTACATGTTAAATATGTAGGCCTCGGTGATTGACAGAAACCTTAAAGAATGAGACACTAAAGTGTGCCGTTTTGAGGAAGCCTTATTTTCCGCACAGTTAATACCTACCCAATGCCTTACCCTACTGTCGTTGGGATACAAGTAAATAAGTGTAAGGAATTTCACATAGGCAGTAAACAGTGATTGCTCACTGATAATAACGAGCTGTGTTCCCTTGAGTCTGAGTGACAACAAGTCTCCCAAAGTTCCAGTGCTCTCCACCTCTTTCAATAACTACTGCAAATAAATTTTCGTAATCCAATGTCCCAGTGCTCTCAGCACTCTTCTAGCAGAGGTCTTCATAGTGCTATTTCTCCTCAAACTTTCCACCCTCTTTGACCATTCACGACAGTTTTGTGTGGTATCAGCCGAGGTCGGTGCCATCACTTTGGAGGGGGGGGTAGTTTATGAAAGTTTTTGTAGTTTCTGTTCCTTCTGTTCTTGTGGTGGTCTTTATGTGGTTTTGTTTTCTTGATATTGCACCTTGCATTTTATTGATTAGTCTTCCTATCTTATGTTGATAGGTTTTCGAATTCAAGGATTTTCCATTGGTGTTATATTTACTTTCTTCATACTCCATATCCCATTCACTTCTTTAACAGGTTCCGTGTATTCGCTTCGTTTTTCTGTCTACGTGGTCTTTACCCTGTTGTCAGCCAGGCCGGCAAAATATACGATTGGGCAGGATTTGTTATCTATTATGAGATCCGGTATCTTGACTTGTATGAGTTTATCTGTTTGTACCTCAATATTTCATATAAAAGTGTGCTTTTCGTTTTCAACTACTGTCTCAAGTTTATGTTTGTACGATTTGTCAGAGTGTTCGAAATGTATTTGTTTCCAAAGATCCTAGTGTACTGCTTTTCTCAACGAAGTAATGCCTATTTTTGTAGTCTTTTGAGGGCAGTTTTGGGCATTAATAAATAGTGTGATTTACTGGTTTATCTCTTTGTCTACACAACTAATATTTACTAGGTAGTTTGTCCTAATCACATTGCTTTGTGCAGTCGTCAGTAAGGATTCCGTTTCTCTGACTACGTGACCTTTTCTCAGCCATGACCAACCCTTTTTGTGCGTCTCTTCTCTTGTCATTCTTATAAAACGCCCATTCCTCGTATGTTTATGTCCGGTTTCAGTGCTTCCTGCGTTGTCTGTTGTATGATTATTATTTTTTATTATTTAATTTGTTTAACTTTGTTATAAGTGTTTTGATTATATAGTTTTACCATTATCATCAATATGTGTATATGTGATTTTCTATAATAACTGTGTTTTTCAGAATGAATAATCATGATGTTATGTTAGACTTTTATTCATGATGTTATAGTATCTATGCTGTAGAAAGTGCATATTTGTATAAATAAAATATATTTCATCTTTAGAAATAATGATACACTAAAGACATTTATTGATATTACATTCGTTTTACTGATATAAATAATATGCCGTAAATGTATTCATTTAAATTTACTATCTCTCTTTCTCTCTCTAACTATCTCTCATTGTCTCTTGCTATTTCTCTCTTCCTCTCTCTCTTTCTCCTTCTCTCTCTACACACACACACACACACATATATATATATATATATATATATATATATATATATATATATATATATATATATGTTATTGTCTATTTTTTGTGTCTTCATAAACACTTTCAAACCGGATGTGTATGCTTTTATATGTATCTCAATTTCTCTTCCTCATCCATTTGCTCTTTTCTGCAGTTGTCCACTCAGATATAATTTTCTATCACTTATATTCGGTGGTTATTTACAATTCATCTAGTGACATTTGCTTGCTTCTTTAAATCTATAATTTAACACATAAAAATGCGGCAGACTTTACGGAAACAAGTTTTGCAGCAAAATACGCCAGCCGTAAATGACATGTTTTGGAGGATCATACCAGAGTCAATGAGACTCAGAAGTTAGGGTCAAGGTCCGGAAACGCATTATTTGAGAGAACAGACCAAAACATCTGGCGGCACAGTCGTACACAGGCAAGTTAAATGGCCTTCAGACATTGATAGTAAATGAGTCTCAACAGTTCACTGTCGAGGTCTCGACATTCTGAAGCCGACAACAAAAGCAGAAGAAGTTATTGACAATTTCAAATATCATTTCAGAAGGCCGTGCCATTGGCAGTTTATAAAATAAATGGTTGAAGGTCATTGGCTGGCGACGAAATAATCCAGTCACATACAACGTAACCGATCTAGCCGAATCTGAATTGTTATGTAATGAACAATGTGTGAGTAATCATTGTCTTTCCATTAAAACTAAATGTTGAATATGTCATACGGCCCGAAAATCTCGAGATGTTGCCAATATTTATATAATACATGTTTTATTAGTAAAATTGATATATTTGTTACAGTGTCTTTGTCGTCGCTATGTTGAAGTATTTCCGAAATGTGAGTGTTTCCAGTTATTTTACCTTAGCATCCCCTGTATTTATAAATATGTATTGACGCTCATCCACATTTCCTTTTCAAATCAGGCAGTATAATCTCTCGGATGCAATCGTATGGGTATGCTCATTACTTTTATAGTTTGTTTGTCATAATATATTTATATATATATATATATATATATATATATATATATATATATATATATTATGCCCAACTAACTAGGACATTGATGCCCATACATACTAACCGATAGTGTATATATACATATATATTTATATATATATATATATATATATATATATATGTATGTATATATGAATAAACGTATGCATGCCTGTACGTATCTTATTTTAAGCTGAATATGGAGTCATAGTCAATATTGTCCAGTCATAAGTTTTATTAAAATAGTATTAACAAAAATACTTATATGTCATGATCTAGATAAAGAAAATGACAACAGCTACACAATTTGTTTTTTGGTTTACTCTAACTTTATACTTCTTGTAAAATTGCATTCATATCCAATCAAAACTGTTTACCTGCAGTTTCTGAAAGTCAGATAAAGAAACACTGGTTACAAATATAATCACTTCGCCTGTTATATATTACAATTTAGTAAGTAAGAGGTTTAAGACGAGTTATTATCAGTGATTGCCCTTAAATCTTAGTGGCATGGGCACCCATATTCTCAGCATGCTACGCTTTTTTCGATCAAAAACATCCGTTTAAACAATGAGTTTTGTTGCTAACGATTTTCGGTCTACTCTGAATTCTGAGTAGCAAAAATCCTTCCAAATGTTCCAGTACTTACAGCATCCTGCCAGTAGACGACGTATAAGCACCCTCTTAATCAATTTTTCTATATATACTGAGACAATCCAATTGAGACTTTGGTGATATCAGTCGAATTTGATGAGGTTGTGTGTTTCGGAGGGTTTCAGTTCATACGATTTCTCTCAGTTTAATTCCCATTGGATTTGAGTGATATTTTCTTCAATATTTTTTTAAAATTCTATCACAACTAACTTGTTGCGGTCACTAGTTACGTATGTTGATTTCCTTATACACATTTGTTTCTTAATATTTCGTCATTGTTGCGTGTTGTTTTCTGTTGCAATCTTCTCTCTGATTCAAAGTGCTTGTATTGTTTTTCTAGCGACTGTTCTTAGTGGCATTACAATTATTAGCATTAAAGTGAAATCCTTCCCTGTTATTATTTTTATTATTATTTTAATTTTATTATTATTATTATTATTATTATTATTATTATTATTATTATTATTATTATTATTATTGTTATTATTGTTATTATTATTATTATTATTATTATTATTATTATTATTATTATTATTATTATTATTATTATTATTATTATTATTATTATTATTATTATTGTTATTATTATTGTTATTATTATTATTATTGTTATTATTATTATTATTATTATTATTATTATTATTATTATTATTATTATTATTATTATTATTATTATTATTATTATTATTATACTCACAGGAAGCTTTAACGGGTACAGATACCCCTGAGTTGTGGCATTCTCCGCTTCTTTCCATACCCGTTGCACATAAAAGCGGGCGCGCAAACAGATGTTTACCATTTATTTGGTCGCTGATGAATGCCCTCTGCTTCACTTAAATCTGACTAGCAATAAATACCCACAAGATTACAATAACCATCGTATCTTTCCAGTAAAGTATTTGTTGCTTCTTGTGCTGCCGTTGTCTTCCCATCTTCCTCGAGGCTTCACGACGAATGTGTATGACACCAACTGATGCCGCCACTACTCTTATAACCCACTTAGCTTTCGCTTTATTTTGTTTTCATATTTTGTTATAGTTCTATTTGATTTGACCTGTTATCGATCAGTGTTACTCGCTTATATTGGTTGGTTTCCGCTCTCAAGGATTGTTCGCATCATTTCAGCTGTCGTCTTCAATGGCGTAAGTTGTATGATGACAATAGGCCTTATGATGATAATGTCACGTAATCAAGGGTCTTCGGCACTGTACCGAGTGCTCCTACACTTATGGGTAATCAAGTAGTTTATTTCATTTACTCACTAGACTTTTCGACACGAGTCATCATCAGTGATTAGTAACTGGCAATAACAAGTGGTATGCACTGAAAGCCTTAATGAAAAACGTATTCCCTGATTTCCAGCACTCCCACCTCTTTAGAAAACCGTTGCAAATCGATTTGCGTTATCGAACACGTGTTTCCGTCTTATAACGACATTTCTTTGGAATTTGAGTGGCAATAAATGCTTCCAGATTTCCTTAACTCTCTTTGTCATTTTATTAGGTCTCCGGAAGTTGTACTTTATTCTCTATCTTTTTTATTGTTTGATTCTTACCGATCGTTTATGTAGAACTAGCAGATACCAGTTCCACTGCATATGTGTGTGCATGTGTGTGTTTAGATAGAGGTTAGATTGTGTGATATTTCATCATAATGGTTTCATTTCTCTTTGTTAATTATTCTTACTTTTATTTTATTGTTGTTGTTATTATTGAAAATTACAGAATAGTTCGGACCTGATACTTTTTTAACTAAAGAAGAAGAACAAAAAGTAATTCATATAAAACGAATTACAACTTTCGTAACGGGCACTTTCAAACACGTGGACATGATTTTAAAAATATATTTTTTAAACAAGTAAAAGTTCAGAATAGTTTACACTCGAGAACTCGTAAATAAAAAACAGAAATCGCAGAACCCTCCGAGTTGGACACGATTTGGAGGATTTTTAAACGGTAAAAAGCCTACAAATCTGTTCACATGTTCAAACTTTGCTGGTTCGTTAGATAAAATGATCCAAATGTGTATTATATTAATTGTGAGCTGTTTTTTGTTTGGGGGGAGACTTATAAGTTATGGAGAGATAATTATTCTGTACTTTTACCTATAATTATCATCATCAGTATAAGTATTAGTAGTTGTATTAGTAGTAGTGATAGTATTTTCTATTTATAAAAATCATAATGGCCCAATAATTATTTCGAGATGGAACTGTCACAGTCGTCATCAACAGTAGTATTTTAATTCCAAATCGAAAGAATTTTCATATTTTATTTAACTTTCTGTATCAATGCTTACTTTCTTTATCCTGAATGAATTAGTTTGATGTGTAACCATGTTTCTGCACATGAGCACTTGCACGTCTTTACCAGTTTAGACACGAGGAGTGAGGCAAAAAACAACATCGAATAACGGGAGAAATTCGTTTAACAATTATCGATTGAAAGAACAACTAAAAAACGATCATTTTATTTCTGCTGGCATGCCTACGAGTCCACGCGAGAGACAATGAAATGGAATTTAACGAAAGAAAATATCACAGTTTGTAATGTCTTCGATACGGACTCTGATAATTTCCATCATTTTTATTTCATTTTTATTTACTTACTTTTTCGTGCGTATATATTATCGATCGATGAAAACGAACTGCTCCCGAGCTCGTTTGTCGGAGTTGTCTCTCTTTGTTTCTTTCTAGTTCCGATTACTTCTGCCGGCTGTCGCTTTTTTGTCATCAACCGCTTTATTTTTCAAATTACATATTATAGCCAAAATTTCGATTTATTTGTTCCACGATTTAAAACGTATTTTTTCTTTGGTAATTGTTAATTTTATTTCTATTATTTCTATCCGGTCTTGTTTTTCGCATGTTTCGCATTTGTTATTTTTATCATAATTATTTTTATTTTTTTATTTTCCAGTATTCTATCGTGTGGATTCGTTCCTTCGATTAAACAATATTTAGCTTCCTCCCTTCCTTCATTGCCGCTAGCCTTCTGTTTAGGTATCTGATATAAAGAAAATAACACTACCCGTTTGATGACAATGCTGGGGAAAAATATAACATTTTAGGAAAAGAAAATATCGAGTTTAAAATATCGATCGAAATAGGCAATGGACGTGTACAGCAATATGCGTTTCGGAACGCTAACCATATGGGAAGGAAATAACACGCGTATTGCCGCGAGTACATGATCAATAATCTAAGTATATTATGAAATTGCTGGCAACGTGACGTGGGTCCAAAGAACCTTAGGAATAAATTAATAAATGTTGCTTATTGATTACACATGAATACTCGTAAATAGGTGAAGTTTGAAAGCATCGCTTTCGTTTATGTAAGAGCGATTCTGATGGAGCGTTATTTGTTAGATTTAAATGCAGAGCCGAATGAAGAATAGAGAGCAACCCTTACATTTTTTTATGTGTTCAGAATGCAAACAAAAAAAGTGACTTGAAATTATAGCAAATATCTCATAAGCTATTTTTGAATGTTGGATGAAGATAGAAAACATCTGGATAGCGCATGCTATTAAAATAGATTCGTTTCCAAAAATGTCACACATGTAATCGTCACTAAAATCCACAATCTTTTATGTGATCAAACAATATTCAGTAGAAATCAACTATAGCTGCCTAATCTACTAAATCTTAGCCGAACATATTTGTGTTCTCGCTGATCAGTGGTATACGAGGACACTTTGCTGAAAGTATTATAAGTGAGAGGTGTAACCTCAATGGTATTCACACTTACCGAACTATGTTTATCTGTGGGGTTACCTCAAGAATAATGTCAATTAAAAGAATCTTCAAACACTTTATGAACAAGAGAGCAACCCCACACCAAAAAAAGGTAATATTCAAGTTTCTTTTATTGCAATTCAAAATTGTACATCTCCATATAACATGGAACGACAAGAGAATATAGACTGTTAGATTGTCATCATTGAAACTTGGTTGACAAATGAAAACGTATATATGTATCAACTATCGTTGGATAGCAGAAAGACATTTACATTTTAGTAACGACTTCTTAAGTAGCGTGTTTGGTTTGGTTTTGTTTGGTTGGGTTTGGTTGTTTAATTTTACGGCATATCAACCATTTTTGGGTTGTTTAAAGCCGAACTCAGTCATTTTGGTAAAAGTGTATATGCTTCAAGTTATTTATATCTTCAAATATATATTACTGATGTTTGGTTTACTTGGTTTATTTTTCAACATATTAACGGTTTTCGTGTTCTTTAATGCCAAATCTAGTCATTTTGGTAAAAAGTTATTATGTTTCAAGTTCCTAATAACTTAAAATATTTATTCATGGTGTTTGGTTTTCTTGTATTTTTGTACAGCATATAAAACATGTTCGGGTTATTTAATGCCACATCCAGTCATTTTGGTAAACGTTTTTTTGATGATGCAAGTTCTTTGTATCTTCAAATATGTTTTCATGATTTTTGGTTTTGTTGTTAGGTTTTACGGCCTATAAACACTTTTCGTGTAATGTAATGCCAAATCCAGTCATGCTTTGTAAAAGTGTGTTATGCTTCAAGTTTTTATATCTAAAAATATTTATTACATGTGTTTGGTTTGGTTGTTTTGTAGGTGAAAATGTTTTTGTTTTTGGTTTTGTGGAAGATGGATGAGTAGTTCAAAGGAAAAGGAAAAAAACAATAACATCAATGTTTGGTGCACTTTAAGTCAGAAATTCGGTATCTTCATCAGTATTTTTGGGATAACATTATACTATAAAATATCTATTGTTGATCGCTGTCTATATTTACATATCCGTATTTTTTAATAAGATCTACTCCATCGAAAGAAAGATTGCGTTTTCCGTTCGCACACATCAAATAACACAATTGGCGCATAGGAAAGCAGACATGTAACTCTGGGTTTATTTTCCCAAGTTGTTTTTTAACAATAATATATCTTGTATATATATATATATACATATTAGTATATACATATAAACGCACGTAAAGTTCCAATATTGTAACTTTGTTGTCTCAGAAGCGGACGAAAATAATCTCATTTTTTTTATATAAATATTTTAAAAATCATTCATTCCAAACTCATGTGATTCAGGTGTGAGACGGGAAGTTGCCAGGCGGGTAGACATCACAAAAGTTATCAGTGATTGACGCCATCTCCTTCATGGGCGTACACCGACGGTCCAACGACTGAAGTTAAGGAGAATCTTCCTCAGCCATGTTGACCCGGTATAACATCTTAGGAAGAGACCAGACTACAACTGTGGGCAGCCAAAAGATGGCCACCTCATATCAACATGGGAATCTCTGCTTCTGCAAGAACTCCCTCTCAGTTGAAGGGCACCATGGCATAACGTACTCTATATATCTATATATATATATATATATATATATATATATATATATATATATATATATATATATATATATGAAGATAAATGAAGGAAGAGAGATCAAGATACGCGTAGGACAAATTTATTTCAGCTTCGATTGTTCAATGCAAGGTGTATTCGGTTAAACCCTGTTTATATTTTTATTTTTTTTAAGCCAGGCTTTTTAAAGATTAAAATCTTATAATCAGAGGAATTACATAGATGGATAAGTTAGAGGGGAATAGCCAAAATTCAAAATTTTCAAAAATTAAAGAAACAATATAAAGTAATAGAAAGTAAAGGTGTGTGCATAAAAAGGTTTTCAAAATATAGAGTCTGTCCAGTTGGGGGAATGTCCGTTGACAAAGTGTCTGGTGACGAAAGATTTAAAAATAGAAATAAGAAATTTCGTGGAGACTGCGTTAGAAATTGTCAAAATGTTGTAAATCCAACAGAATGATGTTCAGTTCGACTGTAGATGAAAAATACTTATTAGTTGGAGTATTAGAGCCATTTAAAAAATACCTTCGTGGACCGGGTAATGACAATAAATTTTAAGGAATGGAGTTTAAAATATTGTACCTTTTTCAAGTAGGCCGAATTACTAGTTAAAGGTGTTAGTTACTCCGATCAAACCTAAGGTCAGAAAACGAGGCCAGTAAAAGTGGGCGGATGTGTAATAGTAGTAATGTGGATGTTGAAGTTTAGAAGAGAAAACTATAGCTGATGCCAGGAATGGGGTAAAATAAGGTCTTGTTTAGTTAAACGCATCGCTTGTAAGCAACAATATTATTTAATTACCGCTAGTTTATTAGCCAGCCATTTGTTAAGTGTCGGATGGGGTTTCTATGAGCTAATACAGTAGCGTTCTGGTTAATATATAAACAGTTCAGAGGGGGGATATCCCCGTAAATAAAGGGATTGTTTTAGACAAAATTATATATAATTACGAAATGTAAAAGAGTTCAAATTGGGAATCAGGACTCGAACTATTTAAAATCTGGAATTTACGGGTTTAAAATGCAATTATGCGCACATTTATAGTATTTCAGAGTTTGCTCTTTAAATAATTTATAGATTTCACAGTTAGTTAAAGCGTGACTCATTAATTAAGTAATTATATTTTAAATTAATCTTCCAATGTCTTAGTCCACACGGCCGTTGTCAACAACTAGGAAAATCAGAGAGAAAGTAATCCTATTCAAAGGCAGATGTCGCAAGGTGTTCTACTATGGAAAGAAAGATTGTATTGAAGCAACAATCAAGATTATGTTAATATTAAATAATACTCACTACTGAGCACGTCCTACATTTGTTTCTCATTTACATACGTATACAGTTAATCATCACGGGATTCGTCAGTGTAATGAAGACTCATTCACACAGGTTGATGAAGTCGAACCCATATTGTTACACCGGAAATAAATACTATGTTATTTCTAAATAAAATATTTCTATTGAATCATATCTTTCAAAAGATAGGCCTGTTTATTATACTGGGCTGCCGAAAAGTATCCGACCTTTTTAATACCTGACGGAGTTGGGACCCTAATACCCTTCAAAGTAGGGCATATGTGCTTGCACACACTTAGTCCACTGATCCATCTATTGTCGGAAAAACCTCTGGAAGTTTTCTTTTGAAATGGTGTTCATATCTGCCATCGCGTTCCACATCATCTCTTCTCTAGTTCCAAAACTGGAAAATTTCAGTGGCGTCTTCAATTTTTGAAACAACCAGAATTCGCTAGAAGCAAAGTCTGGCGAGTAGGGAGGTTGGTGAACGACTGCAATTCTAGGTTTGGCAAAGAAATGTTAGATCAATTGGGATCAATGTGCGGGAGCGGTGTCATGATGCAGTTGGAAGGTTTTCGCATGTCTGGTCATTAGCGCCAAACTGCGTCACAAAGACGTCGGAGAACATCTTGATATTACTCCTTGTTCACTGTTTGTCCTTCCGGTGCACATTCGTGATGCACAATTCCACCGATATCAAAAATGGCAGTCAGCATCACCATGATTTAGCTTCGCACCTGTCGCGCTTTTTCTGGCCTTGGAGACTCGGGATGCTTCTCTTGTAAGGATTGTTTTTTTTTTGTTTCTGGGTCGTACTCGTACACAAATTACTCATATCCAGTTATCATGGTGTTCAGCAACCTAGGATCAGTGTTGGCGGTTTCCAGAAGGTGCTGTGCAACTTGAAAACGGAGGTCCTTTTGTTCATGCCACATCAACTTGGGCACAAATTTCGCAGCCACTCTGGGTCATGTTCAAATCATCACGCTAAATTGTATGTGCATAATCTTTACTAACTCCACCATCTTGGGCGATCTCTCGCACGGTTTCTTCCATCACCAAATGTCGCACCCTCTCAACAACAGCTGCACTCCGAGCAGTTTGAGACCTGCCAATGCGTTTGTCACTCTCCGCTGATGTGCGCCCATTTTTAAATCGGTTGAACTACTCCTTAATTTGTCTTACACCCATCACATCTTTTCTAAACACCTGCTGAATCTTACCAATTGTTTTGTTTTGAGAATCACAAAGCTTTTAACAAAAGACGATGCAGTACATTTGCTCAACACGTTCAGTTATCTTGAGAGAATCGGTAATCTGACGAACACGTTGTGTAACACTTCTCTAAGCGACCGAAAGGCAGGGACTAACGCTCAGGAAGGCGATGATAAAATTCACATATGCACATGATGCTGTATTCCTTTACTGTGTAGAGTTGCGCCGCTCATTCATCTCATTTTCGCACGGAAAAAAAGGTCGGATACTTTTTAGACATGCCTCGTAGAATAGCACTTTAAAATAACCTTTTACTTATCATAAATTATTAAAATCGTAATAGTATATAAATGATAAGAAAAATATATAGAAATGAAATATATGAATAAAATGAACATTTAAACATTCGTATGATGTGATGAATAAAGCACGCACATCTTCTCATCATCGTGAGTAAGAATGCAATATGTCTGTAAATGGCATGTTATGTAACACTAGATTTCTATTTAACAACTGTATGAATTGGAATGAATAAATTGCTTGAGAAGAAACTAAATCACATGATGATGGATATACGAATTTACAACAATGAATTATATACTAGCTATAATGAACTTCATGAATTATTTGATATAATTAAATAATTGCTTCTAAATAAGATTATGATTACACGAAGTAATTCATTAAAGTGTGTTACTTTAAATGAACACCCGAAATGCATCTGAGCTGATATAATTTAATAAGTATTTCTTTTGTTTAATTAATATGCGTTCATATAAATAAATCGACTCCTAGTTGATTTCATTTAATCAATAATGCTTTTTTGTAAATAAGTTATTTATTCGATATATGACATAATGTCCTATAGTATAATAAATATTAAAATGAAATAACGTTACTGTTATGTCTTATTCGCCCGTGAACACTTATATTAAGTTATAACGTAATTGTCTCTATTTTCTGTACGTGTGAATGTTTATGAGCTTAGTGCAAAAGCACTTTAATAATTAATGAATAAGAACCGCTGTTGCAACAGATAACGTAGTCCTGTTTATATATCGGCTGTAGTTTCGCAACAATTGATAGGGTGTAACAGGTCTAGTCCAGCAGAAAACGCCTGACCAAAACGGCAGTTACTGTAAAACGGCAAACGCCATGGTATGAAATAAGCGAACGACTGAATTATCAGTCAGTGCAAGTTCTAAGCTACAATAACATCATTTTATTGGCTAAAGTGATCGCGTATAAAAGGACAGAAACGCGATCAGAGATAAGTTATAAAATAGTGGAGAGTTTAAAGTTAGTGTGTTTTAGACATAGCAATTCCTCAATAACGTTGGACAAAAGTGAATATATGAGGATATAAAGGGCATGCATTGTGCTTCTATTTGTGAAATTTAGAATTCGTTTAGAATCTCGAGAGTAAATTATAGTTAGAAAAATGTGAATATATTTATCTTTTATTCAGGTAAGCGATAATGCATCACAAATTATTTAGTGTAGCCAATCTAAAATATAACATAAAAACGTTGAAATAGATGGCGCATTCGTTATTTTTGTTGAACATGTGAATTATATAACTTACGATAAAAATATCAAAATATTTTAAAAGATAACACTCCCTCAAGAGTATATTTCTTGTACGTGATTGAGAATTGTAGTAGATACGAGTGTTTGAGTATAAATTCCCTCAACTTTTTGTATGGATAACTATTTTAAAAGAAAATAATGAAAAGGAGTAAAAATTAATATTAATCAAAATGAACGAAAAAAATATGCTTTCTGAAAATACGTATTACTAATAAGACGAAACAGATTCGTATACGCAGTTTTAGTAAAGTAAGTTATACCGGCCCGTTGAAGAGGGGAAACTCACGCTTTACTTAAATAATAGAGTATAGTAAATCTTAGATAACAAACATCTATTTCTCTTAGGAGTTATCCTATATATTTTAATCACATAAACCAATGTTCAAATATTCACTGGTTTTAAGATTGATTTATGTTTGAAAACTATTCATTCTAATTGTGTATAATTAATCGTCATTTACTTATCAAGTTACCTAGCTCTTAATAAGTGCTTGTTTAATACACTCATACACTCTCAATGTAAGCTGGGTAACCCTCCCTTTTTCTGTCAGTCATTAAAAGTAACTATGAAATAAAAGATAAAAATAATCCCTTAGAAATAACTAAATACCCGAGTCCATCTATTAATCCTATTCTCCTAATAAATAGGTTACTATTTCTTGGGAGACAAAATAAATAGTAAGAGAGAAATAAAGATGGTATAGCGAAAAGAAAAACTAAGGTTTACTTGAATTTGAATTGTTTTAACTGCCCTGAAGACAACAATGCGTGACACAACTGGTCGCATTTTATCTAGTATATATATATATATATATATATATATATATATATATATATAACATCATCCTATTTATTTTTCATTATACTTCAGTGTAAATCTTTAAAATGTAGGGGCCTCTTACTAGGGTCACACTTGATCTCCATATGAGATAATAAATATCCGAGTATGCAACTAAATCTACCCCTTACTTCCAAATTATGAGTTAGTAAAGAAGTGAAGAACATTATTTTGTTCTAATGAATTGACTAGTAAACTATGTTATAGTATATCTTTCTTGTTGTTCATTTGGTCTTACCAGATTCCATGACAAATATACATCTTGTCTGGTAGAGTATCTAGCAAAGTGGTGTTACTTATCGTAACTAAGTTCCCCATTTTTCGACTAAGACAGTGTATAGCCGTGTCGTGGGGATATCATTTGTCCTTCGAATACAATGTTATTTTGAATAGTTTGTCAGGATTTACTCATGGGGTAAGGTATCTTCATGTCTGGTTGTCTTGTCAAACCCTTGTAAAGAGAGACTGAACACCTCAAGCATGATGTCTAGTAGATTATTTTAACTTGAAACTATATATATATATATATATATATATATATATATATATATATATATATACATATATATATATATATGTATATATATATATGTATATATATATATTTATACATATATATACCCATATTAATATATATATATATATATATATATATATATATATATATATATATATATATATGTGTGTGTGTGTGTGTGTGTGTGGGAGGGGTGTGAATCTATAAACATAATTTATATAGTAATATGCTCGCGCATGTGCAGATTCTTTACTTTATGTATATGATTCTGTTCAGTCTTAAAAGGTAAACCCTGTACGCTTCATCTTCTCTCCGAGAAGGTGTTTATTTGTTGTTATTTGC
The DNA here is from genome assembly GCA_963556195.1 of Sepiola atlantica. NCBI lineage: Eukaryota > Metazoa > Mollusca > Cephalopoda > Sepiida > Sepiolidae > Sepiola > Sepiola atlantica. Next base: position 193,539,770 of record OY744516.1, read on the forward strand.
CTAATGCGATGTTAACGGGAATACTGTCAGGGCTCTTAAGTCATTGTTTGTAAGCCAGAGTGTGCTTATTCTAGATCCCTATGTTAATTCAAACCACACATGACCTGTGTCTAACATCTTTACAAGGAGCTAAATAATATTTATATATACATATATATATATATTAGTCGAAGGTCCATTTAAATATGGCGACAGACTACACAAATCTGTTGTAAGTGTATCGCGTGTTGTTTATGAAAGCAACTAATCTCTCTAACAGATATGTTATAAATGTACACTTGGCCGGTGAGCATCTTGACAGATTCTTTTCTGGTCGCCCGTTATTTCTTACTTTTTTCTGTTCTTAGATCAGCTTCCTTGGGAAGGTTTTTGAGCGAAACTTGCCCTACTATTTCACCCATGTATTTGAGGAATAGGGATAGATTAGCGTCAAACCTATTCAAT
>OY744516.1:193547713-193552713 GCA_963556195.1 Sepiola atlantica
TATATTTGTGTATATAATTTTATATATTTTCAAAGCGTAATTTTATTGCCTGTAGTAGTATAACTGCGGTAATGGTCCTCTGAAGAGAAGAATTATCTTTGAAAACTCATGAGCTAAGGACTTAAGGATGCTTTGCATGAACTTTGAATTCTAATAAAATTTGATTGACACCTTATTTTATTACTTCATTTTATATTATAATATATATATATATATATATATATATATATATATATATATATATATATATATATCTATATATATTTATCTTTTATTAGTCCGGTATTTTTGTTTACAAATTAAATATCTTGGAACTTTTATGATAACAAAGTAAGTCCATACTTGTTTGCAACAAGATTCAAGTTGTATGAGGGCAGTCTGCTGTGTATTATGCTGTGATGCGTGCGAAATAATCAGTTATTTCATGAGCCTTTTCTTTTGCATTGATGTTGACGAAACTCGACGCAATTGCATTCGTTTGTGCAACGATTCTAAAGTGCACACAACTTTTTACCCGCAACACTTTGTGTTAAACGGAAAGTTCGAATATCAGATGTATATTGCATAACCGTATCTTATAACATTTGGATAAATATTTTCCGATTTTTATATGTTTAAGTTCAGCATGAAGACATGTGCATTCTACACTCTACTGAAAAAGAGACGTGTATGCTAGCGTGGGCATATTGCAATAATTCGGGACGGTACAATCTCAAAGGATCTCATTTACTGCGACCTTGCCGCTTTTGGTAAAAGAGATGCGTAGGCTTTGTAAATTGAGGTTAACAAATGGGAATACTTGTCATGTGTTTCTCTTGGTAATATCGCAATGCATTTCTGTTAAACAGACCAATGGCATCTGTAAAGATATGAGTTCCACACCTGAAGAGAATAATGGAATAATGGATAAAGAATATAGGAGCAATACAATAATCTCCCAATATGTAATGTTGCCATGTTAATATGATTAGGATATTCTATTGGTAAATTAGTATTATTGGAGGTAAAAAAGATCAACATCATTTACATTAGAACGAAAACGCAATAAAAAGAAAACTGATGTAATATAGGTGTAAACTGGTTACTTTTACCAACACAATGATATGCTTGGATGTGTCCCCTATGAGTAGTTAGGTCAATAATGCTGCATATATCGTATCTTATAGTGCTAGTACGTAAAACAACGCACTTAACACACGTACAATTAGGATTACTCTGTTGTATTTTAAAAATGAAGCATCGAAATTATGCGTGATATATGAATTCGCTGAAGCGTTATATTGAAAACAATTATAAGTATGTGTACTGATTAGGTAAGAGACAGAAATACGAGGCAAACACTTTGTTGAGAAGTAATATTTTAATAATCTAATATCCTTATAATCCTTAATAATCCTTTATAATTCTTAATCGAAACTATATAACATTCGATAACATAATTTGATTTTGAGGTTACCATTCAGGATTCATCATGTGACCGTCAAATAGAAATAAAAAATACAAAGTTTAATGAGAATGTATTTCAATATATTAGTTTAACAATTTTACGACACTTTAACATCTTCACGATTATGTCATGTAAACCACGTTATCTATCGAACACTATTTACTGAAAACGTTTCAATTTTACTCAAGATACGATACGATTAAATGCATCACCATGAATTGTGAAATTAAAAATAACAGATTCAACTTGATATGATCTGGATTGAACGAATTTCGGCTGTTCGTGCTAATTAATTACACACCAATTTCTACTTTCATGTAGAAAGACACGTACATAAATAAAACCAAAATTGTAGGAGTTTAGATTTCAGATAAATGGGCAGTAGTGTTTCAGCTCACGACATATGCATACATTTTTAGACATTACCACCATAATAGGTAAAATGAATGGCATATGCTACATATTATTATAGGAAATTATAAAAGCCTTATATTCTGTATGCATAACTTTCTGAATCCACTGTACTGTTTTTCGGTTTGGCAGTATTGCAGGTCTGTAAAAAAGTATCTATGTAGTACACACTCACATACATAGTTTGAATTTCTACTGGATATAGTTTAAATGTCTACATAGGGGGTTTTAAATGCCTACTAAACACTATTCTAAAGTGTATTTTGTATTTTCGTAAATATGTTCGTCAGAACAACCTGGCATGAAGATGGTTCGCTTCACAGCGAAGCTTAACATACTGTTATGGTGTAAGTTGATTTACCTATTTCGGAAATACATAGACGTATCCGGGCACTGTAAATATAGTTTAAGCTAAGCGTTTTGTGCTGTTATAATAAGCAGTTATTGCAACAGAATCAGCCACGTACTTTCTGTAACATTCCTTGTGTTTATACACTTTTGTAAATTATACCACTCTGTTTGTGTTTATTATTACCGGCCCATCAACAGTGCTGACGAGGATTCTAGACATAACACTGGCGGAGAGGATTTATGCGAACATCACCGAAACATGTGTCGCACAACATTTGATAGACCAATTCGAAACATACATTCCGCAACACTGACTTATTCGGTCCGACATATTTCCAGAAATATATGCTTTTTTTTGTTTTTTTTATAAACATAGTTCACCCCAAACAAAGCAGGTCGCCACTGTAGACGTAAGAGCTACTGAGTAAAAAGGTGAACGTTTTGAGGGGGTCAACATAAATTGGAAGCTGCACAGCGAGATTTCTGTGTTTGCATGTCAGTACCGTCCAGAAAACATAGAGCAGGGAGGAAATTCTAGAGTCCAGCATCACGAGAAAAGAAGCTTTTAGAGTAGAAAGCTAATCGGGCAACTGGGTACCTCCACAGTGAATGGATAGCATTTTGGCAGATTGTCAGGTTGGTCGTGGGAGTACCAGAAAAGCAAGCTCATCAGAGAACAGTCCATTGAAGTACTTGTAAAACAAGCACTAGTATGCAACATTGACGGGATGTAGCTTGGTGGATAGTGAGGGACCTATAAAGTTGGCGACTCATTTTTGGACCATGTCGAAGAGCAGGAGACTAGTGGGTGATGCTCCAGCCAAGGTGTGGCAACAATACTCCATGCATCGGCCGATGGTGGTTTTGAAGAGATATAGGATAGTGTCAGTTGTGAGAAGTTTACTGGCACGGTAAAGGGAGCCCACCTACTTTGCAGCAGCCCTGACAATGTACTCAATGTAGTTATTCCAATTAATATTATCTGTGAAAGTTAGGCCGACGAATTTGAATAGTGAACTCTCAGGTATGGTGTTATTTGCCATAAAAATCGGTGGTTGAAAAGGGTTATTGTAGTTATTGAAGGAAAGTTACTTTGTCTTTGCGGCATTAAAAATGACAATCCATTTTTTACCCCATTCCACTACAGACTGGAGGTTATTTTCTAAGGATTCAACCATTGCCTCAGATATGTGCGCGACGGTTTGCCCACATGACGAGAGTAGAGCGTGGTGTCGTCAGCAAATATGCTTAGCTCAGTGTCAATGACACAAGGGATGTCATCTATGAACATCGGGAACAGTAGAGGTCCAAGGATAGATCCCTGGGATACACCAACATTGATGGCATGTGGATTAGATCAACGGCCATCGAATACAACCTGAATCTTTTTTGTTACGAAATATTTAATTATATTTAATATTTGTCCAGTAATACAATATGAGTGCAATTTAAGGAGAAGCCTTTAATGGCATACCTTGTTAAACGCCATGGATATATCAAGCGCTATCCCCTGGCTTCACCTGTCTTATCCAGTGTATAGTATATGCGTTCAGACATGTCCGTTAGAATATTTGCAGTAGAATATAGCAAGATTGATTAATGATTCAAATATGTTAGCAAAGATCGGCAGTAGACTGATTGGGCAGTAATTCTGAGAATCGGTTCTATCCCCATAATTCTTGAAGACTTGTATCACAGAGGCACTTTTCCATCTATCAGGGAAACAAGATTCAGCAAAGCATTTGTTGTATAGTTTGAAAAGGACATGGCCCAGCTCAGCAGAGCATTTCTTTATTACTATTACTGGTATGAGATAAGAGGCACACGCTTTGGAGTTGTCAATTTGTGTTATTATGTATTTGACCTGAGATAGGGAGATGGCCAGGTTCTCAAGTGTTGCTTCAGTTTGCCATGTGAATTTAGAAAAGGGGTGGTTTGCTGCGTCAAAAGTATAGTTTAAGGCTAAACGCTGAGCAAGTAGCTCAGCCTTATCTTTTGTCGTGCAAACAACATTGTTGTGATTTGATAGCGGGTAAAATTGTCGAGTGTTCATTGTTTATCACACTATTGTAGATTTTCCAGAAATCACGAGTACCTAGTTTATGTTACTGAAGGCGTTGTTTGCTTATCCCTGTATACCTTATCTTTGCTTCATCTATCACCACTTTGTAATAATTTCTTGCCTCTATATATTTGTGTCTATTCGCAGTTGACTTATAGCTAATTTTCGGAATGCCTTCTGCCTCTCTGCCTCTCAGCAATAGCAGCTGCACATTCTGACGTTATTCATTGAGGAGAGTGGGGTTTGCTGAAGAATTTTCGCATGGGACATACCCATCAATGCCTGCTTGGAGGCATTTGGTTAGCTCATTTACACACTGATCAGCAGAGAGTGAGAAGTTACACCCCATGTGGCGTCGCTGATATGATCCTGAGGGATTTAAAATCTGCCTGCTCATAGTTTCTTGTCCTTTTGAGCAACGGCTCTTCAGAGTTTCCGAGCGGACTAAGGCATTCGCCACACAAGCCTAGGGTATTGAAGTCAGGAACAGGTCGAGAAGTGAGGCATGCTGGTCTGCACGAGCAGGAAGGAGGGTCGGAAAAGTGACAGTCTGTGAGAGGTCGTTAGCTGAGGAGAAATTAAAAGTAGGGTTCCCAGCTTCATCAGTAACGCTGGAGAATCCCAACCAGTCACGGTAATGTGTATTAAATTCCTCAAATACATGTATTTGGGCATTCGAGCCGAGTGAGAGAGCTCTAGTATAGCTTTGATAGACAGAGTAAAGCATGG